>VDFB02086081.1:259262060-259862060 GCA_007258455.2 Sequoia sempervirens
ATTATTTTAAGATATTCTTACATGATATCATCTCCATGTAATGTGTTTTTGCAGCACAATGGTGAGATTATTTTGGTCATGAAACCAAACACCTTAGATGGATGGCGAGACGCATTTTGAGCCAGCCATGCAATTCATCCGCTTGTGAGTGTACTTGGAGTGTTTTTGAACACATACACTCCAAGAAACGCAACCAGCTAACACAACAACGGATGAATGACTTGGTGTTTGTTCACCACAACCTCCGCTTGAAGCTAAAGAAAGCTCACGATTAGACTTCCAATATATTTGCAGTTAGTTGAAATTGTGTTCATTATCTTTTTCACTTGTAAGGCCAAGACTAATTTCTACATGGACAAAAATAGGTACTGTTGAGGATGAAGAGCCAATTGACCTTGATGAGATTGATCTAGAGTGTGATTGGATTGCTGCTGATGAGGACTTTCTTGAGCCTGAGGATTTCAAGATACTAGAGGCTCACGTGGATAGTCATGTGGTTGAACAAATTAGGAGAAGCTATGAACTAGGAGCTTCATCATCAAGAACTGCTGCCCTCTAGTGTAGTTTTCATTGGCTACATTTGATTTTTCTAACTTTGTACTTAGTTTAGAGGTTGACTTTGTACAAAGCTACAAACTATATTGTAATTGACATTTTGTCATATGTCAAGATCTACTTATTATTTATGAAGTATATTTTGTGCAATGCATTGAAGCAATATAATCAGCGATATGAATATAAACAAAAAAGATCTATTTTCTACAATTCATAGGTTAAAATCTCTATTTTGTTTGCTCTCTATATCTCTATGCTATGGAAATGACCTTAAGTTTTTAAAAAGAAGTAGGTTTTGTCTCTTTTCTACAATTTCTACATTTTTTTTTCAAATCCAATTTTTTCAAAAAATCCTGAACTTTTTGGTTTGCCGATTTTTTCCCAAATGATTTTTGCTGCACTGTAGAACTACTAGCTGAAAACCAAAATATTGTAGCCCAAATTGCCTAGCGTGCTCAACAATTAAATCAATATCAAAATAATGCTTAGCATATTCAAAATCAGCAAGTACCTAACCAACAACACATTATCAAACAAAACATAAGAGTTCCCCAAAGAAGAAAAACTCAAATGTACATACCGATAAGACAACCATTAGGAATGTAGAGGTATAGACCATAAAAACAAATATTGTTCTCCAAAATTTCTCAGCATCCCAAATAATAAAAATGTTATAAATTTCTTGGGATATTATTGGGAAAAATCAGAAAAATATCAAGAACCCCAAAAATGCAGTAATTTTTTTTTTAAAAATGGCTATGCTCCCCCAAGTTTCAGGGTCAGGGACAACAGGTGATGGCAGGACATGTTTTCAGTATGAGGGTATTGTTGAGCCATTTTTTAGGGGACGGCAAGGGACAACTATTAAAAAATAAGGGGAATTTTTAAAAATATAGAGAAATTTCAAATATTCATATCATAACATTGATAAAGCATTCATCATAGACATTGTAGAAGACTAATACATAACATCAGACTTGAACTGAGATTTCACATAAGAATTGACAAACAAATTAACAAAATTTAAATGCTTTCATTGTCAATGTGAATACATATTTTTTAAGAATTATAACAAAATACCCAAAGGCTCCAAGTTTCAACTATAAAATGAAAATAACATAGAAAATATATGGTAGTCCCTAATCAGCAAATGCAATTGGTAGGTCTATATCAAAATCAGAGTCTGAGTCTGTGAAATATTCCGAACCAATTTTTTTTCAATTTTTTGAATGCAATTACAAACAACATGCACCCGTTAAGGTTAGCTTGGAAACCCAAACGATGCGGAATTAACCCTAACCAAGAATGTACACCAGGATCCCGAGTTGGGCAAGGTGTGAGCATATGGTCAGAGGATCTTTATGCATTGCTGAACTGAGTAACTCTAACCAAGAATGTGTCTAGGGAGGACGAACATATGGTCAGAGGATCCCTACCAGCTATAAATGCTAAAAGTAAACTCGACGCCAAGAATGTGCTTTCCAACCCAGGGTGGGAGTGGAGCTACCATATGGCGGAGATTCTAAGAACTACAATGCAATTCAAAATGTAAGATAGGCGGCAAGCCAGCCTCTTCCACTTATTCAGTGGGTATTACAAAAGCATGAAGAGAGATATTAAGAAATGCTAGCAGTACTACTGTTCAGCTTACAAAGTAATAGAAAGTGCCTGCAAAGAACGAGGATTAGAAGCTCTCCAATGCTGCAATAGTGAATATGATTTCCACAAGGCTTAATATGACTTCCTAACACCAACCCTTCACCAAAATGCAATTTACCCAAATCTGATATGACAGACCAGCAACTTGAAATGCAAAACCAGCACCCTAATAACTCACTAAAATGCACATTTCTCACTCAAAACTCACTCTATTGAGGCGAAATCAAATGCATAACACCCTAAAGAAGATGGCGACCAAGTTGGAACATCAAAACCTCACCCATAAACCCTTAACCATTTTTTGCACAAATCCCAAGAAAGCACAAATGGTACGGCCCTCTAAGAAGGGCAATTTCCCTTAATAAAATTCAATCCTTTATCAAAAAATCTGAAACTTGCCAAGAGGGGTCGCCCCTATCAAGGAATCACAATGGTTCAATACCCAGAATGAGAATAATTTTATTTTCTGATATATGAGCAAAAACAACTTTCAGCTACACAGAAACAGCAACTCCAGAATTTGATATAAAATGCAAGAAACTGAACTACAAAGCAAACCTCACTACAAAGCAAACCTCACTACAAAATCCTCTCATCATCAAGCTAACATCTCCACTAGTTGCTATCTTTCAAGCAAGAAGTCGAGCCAAGGCTAGGAGGCATACATTCCTCAAAGCAATTCCAGCACCATTTCGGCAACATAACATTACTGAAGTCATAAGATGATCAAATGAAGGGAAGAGGTCTCCTTTTATAAGCTCAGCAAGGAATCTCCAGAAACTTCTAGAAAGTGCGCCCTAATTCAAATTTGAATTTGACTTCATTTCCCTCCAAGTATAGGCGTCCCTTTTTCAAAGCTAATTTTGACTTTATTTTAAAATCATCTCCTCAACAAAGTTGGCGTCCCATTTTAAGCAAGATATTTGACCTTAAGAAAATATTAAATTACCTCCAATGAGGCGTCCACCCATGTGTTAATGATAATAGACAATGTCGATATAATGCTCTAGCTTGATAAATTAAATAATAGCCAGGAAGCTATTTAATTTATTTATACTTGGCACGAGTTTTGAAGAAGTCATATTGAATGAAGATTATATGAGGCCGACCTCATTCATATTATTTGCGATTTTCTCTTTGATCATTCTTGGTGGCCGACTCTATTTTAAAAGACAACTTATCAGCTCTAGCCAACTTGTAATTATTAAGTTCGCACCTCTTCAAAATGTATAAATAAGAGATCACTTTATCATTTGTAAATTATCATTCAAGTTCGATTTCATTCAAGCAAAGTAAATTCAGCAAAGTGCGAATTGCATCAAGAGCAGATTGTGAATTGCATTAAGAGCAGATTGCGAATTGTTTTAAGGACAGAGTTAGATATTGGAAGGTGCAGATTATCATCTGCCATTGCATCCTGTGTAGGTGCTGAAGGTTGGCCTTGTGATTGGCCTCATTGTAAAGAGAATTGTTGCCATTATTCTTATATAAGAGAGATCTTTTGTTGCTGGGTTTTTCTCCCTCAAGAGGAGGGTTTTCCCAAGGTATCTGCTGTGTTATTGTGTCTGATTTTTGAATTAATTTTCTGTGCATATAATCTGTTCATTTAAATTTACATGGTATCAGAGCGGGTTTGAGAGGATCGTGTTCAAATTATTGCAAACCAGCATACCCTTTTGTTGTTCACTTATCTACTTCAGTCAAGATGGTGAGCGGTTTGAAGGTTGAGGATAGACTCGAAGGTGCATCGAACTTCACTTCATGGAGATTTAGGATCATGCTCACCTTGCGTGAAAATGACTTGGGTGAGTTTGTGGAGTCCAGCGTTTCTGAACCTGAGGAGGAAGAAGCAAAGTTGCAATGGGAGAAGAAAGACATTAAAGCAATGAAGATATTGGTTGACTCCGTCAAGGATCATATTGTTCCAATCATCTCTAAGTTGAAGACAGCAAGAGATATGCTCAAGACCTTGGAAGAGATGTACGAAATCAACAATACTAGCCGGGCACTTGCACTAAAGCATCAGTTACATCATGTGAAGATGTCAAAGGGAGAATCTATGATCGCTTACTTCATGAGGATTTCAGATTTGAGAGATCAGCTCTCAACAATAGGACATATGGTTGATGACAAAGACTTAACCATGCTCGCTCTCAATGGTTTACCTTCGTCTTGGGAATCCTTCATTCAAGGAATCAGTGCAAGATCGAAATTGCCTAAGTTTGATCGTCTAAGAGCTGATTGCATTCAAGAGGAATCAAGGTTGGTGGCAAGAGGCGTTGGTCAAAGTTCAAAGAATGAAGACATTCATGTTCTCGCCTCCCATACTTCAAAGAAGAAAGGAAAAGATAGAAGGAAGGGTTTCTTCAAAAGAAATTGAGACAAGGGAAATGATGATGCACCTCCATTTAAGAAGAAAAGGGATATGTCCAAGATTCAATGCTTTAGGTGTGACAAGTTTGGGCACTTCGCCAAGTATTGTCCAACTAGACCTAAGCAACAGGTCACCATTGCGGATGTTGATGATGCCTCCCCTCAAAAGGATTCAAGTGAATATTTGTTCTATTCGGCATTATCAAGTAGTGTACCTTCCGACACCAACACTTGGATAATCGACAGTGGTGCTTCACGACACATCACCGGCTTCAAGGAGCACTTATCAAATTTGGTGGAAAAGGAGTCTTCTAAACAAGTCATCATTGGAGATGATGCCAGCTACTCCGTGAAAGGAATTGGGACCTCTACACTTCATTTGGATTCCAGCATATCACTTCAATTGGGTAATGTTCTTTATGTTCCTGGAATCAAGCGCAATCTTATTTCTATTTCAGCTTTGGAAGATAAAGGATATCAAGTTGCATTCTCCAAAGGCAAAGTTCTAGTTTGGATGGAAAACTCTAGCTTCAAGAATGCTCAAGTAATTGGAGTTAGACATGATAACCTCTACAAGGTTTGCACACATTCTTTACAAGCTTTGGTTCATGACTCTTCAAGTCTTTGTGATCTTTGGCATCGAAGATTCGCTCACTTACACTTCCGAGCCCTACCTATTATGGAGAAGATGGTGACGAGCCTTCCTAAGTTCAACCAGGAGCACGAAGGCACTTGCAAGGGCTGCGCATTGGGTAAGAATATAAAAGCCCCTTTTCATAGTAGAGAAAATAGATCTAAGTGTATTTTAGACCTTATTCATTCTGATTTATGTGGACCTATGTCCGTTCCTTCTTCGAGTGGTTTCTTGTATTATGTTATTTTCATTGATGATCACTCTAGGAAGACTTGGATTTATTTTTTGAAATCTAAAGAGTCTGAGAAAGTGTTAGATAGGTTTAAAGAGTTTAAAGCCTTGGTAGAAAATCTTTCTGGTAAAAGAATTAAAGTCCTCAGATCTGACAATGGTGGAGAATACACCTCTGGTAGTTTTCGGAATTTTGTATTGATGCAGGGATTAAGAGGGAGTTCTGTGTTCCCTATAATCCTCAACAAAGCGGTGTTGCAGAGAAAGAAAGAACAGGGACAATGTGGAAAGCGCAAAGGCCATGATCCATGATCAAGATTTGCAAACCTTCCTATGGGAAGAAGCTTCCAAGACAGTTGTGTATGTTCAAAATGAAGTCCTCATAAGATCTTGGAGAATATGACTCCAAAGAAGCCTTTATAGGGAAGAAGCCTGAAGTCAGTCATTTAAGATCTTTGGTTTTCCCCAAAAGAGAGAACCAAGTTGGAGCCTTCAGAAGGGAATATTTGTGGATGACATCAAAAGCCTACAGTATATTCAGCGAAGTTGATCGAGATATGGGGATGTCACATTCGAGGAAGATGTTGCATTTAGAAGATCCAGGGGGATTCATATGGGAATTGATAATGAAAATCTCTCGGGATGTGGAGTTGACCATACTCCTGAGATTGAGAGGGAGAGAGAACCAAAGAAGATCTTGATCTGTTGAACCTTTGGAACCCACATGGGCCTCTTGACATTGTTGTGGGAGAAAGAGACCTCTATGGGCCAAAGAAGCACTATGCAAAAGAAAGTTTTGCAGCTCCTAGAGGCACATTAGAAAGCAAAAGCCACATAAGTTCTCCAGTTATGTTGCTTATGAGTGATTATAGAATCGAGCCTACGTGTTGAGGAAGCATCAGTCATGGGTTTGGAGAGATGCTATGAGAGGAGTATCAATCAATTCTTAAAAATGATGTTTGGGATATTGTTCCTAGACCCAAGGGCAAGTCTGTGGTATCTTCTAAATGGCTATTTAAGATTAAGCATGCTGAGATGGAAGCATTGAGAAGTACAAGGCAAGATTTGTGGCTCGTGGGTTCTCTCAAAAAGAGGGAGTTGATTATGATGAGACATTTGCTCCTGTTGCTCGCTACACTTCAGGAACCATCATTGCTATTCCTGCATCAGAGGATGGAAGATTCATGGATTGAATGAAAACTGACCTTTCTCCAATGGAGTGATTGAGGAAGATGTTTATATAGAGCAACCTGATGGATTTGAGGTTCATGGGAAGGAGTCGCATGTTTGCAAATGAAGAAGGCCTTGTATGGTCTTAAGCAGGCTCCTCGTGCATGGTACGAAAGGATTGATCGGTACCTATCAAGTTTGGGCTTCTTGAAGAATGATGATTCAAATCTACTTCAAGGTATCAATGGTGATGCATTAATTTTGGTTTATATGGTGTGATCGATCCTTCGGAAGATCACCTTGAATGTAAAAGGAATTGACTTGGTGAGATGAAGGACCTTGAGCTCATGCATTACTCTCTGATCTTGGCTTTGATTCTGTTGAACCTTTGGATGAAATGATTCTGATGTAAGTCAAGGCTACCGAGTGCATTACCGGTTATGATGATAGACTTGAGACTTTGGCTATGGGATTGCAAATCCTATGTCTACAAGCTGGAATTTTGCGATGCATAAATTAGAGGCACATTCATCTTTGAAGCTAAAAGTAGCCACATAAGATCTACCAGTATATGAGACAATGATTTGATCGTCCAGTCCTATCTAGTTAACGAGGAAGTACGATATCAGGTGCATAGAGAGTGCAATGGAGTATTATGTGAGGGCATCACGAGAGCGTTTGATACATATTGTTCTTAAATGACCAACAGGGCACAAGTCAGATGTATCTTAACTAAATAGCTATTATAAGTACATGGGTTGAGGTATTCATGGAAATCACGAACTTAGGAGTTACATAGTTTCTTTGGTCTGATTAGGCTGGAGGTTGGTGTCCGCAGTCGGAATTTGAAGCGGATTCCATTCACAGTAATATTGCTTGAAGAACAGAACTCTTCGAATTGGGACTTTCTGCTGATGATTTCTGAGTCGCAGTAGAGGCGGTCCTTTATAGCATTATTGAGTACAATAAGATACATAAAATAGCCAGCTTGTATGGCAGGATTCGAGAAGCCGATATGGTTTAAATAAAGCTCAGCTGAGCAAGATTGGTGGACCGTCAATGGACAATCAATGGGGCCTATTCCATTCACAGATGTCAGTTGTGTGAAGCTTTTCATCAATCCGTGTTCTTAGTGAGAACCAAGCCGTTGAGATCAAGTACCACTATATTAGGGAGATATGGTATTGGAAGAACATGCGGTTGAGGTACATCGACGATGAAGCGGGCATTTTCTACCAAACCTCGCCGGGATAAAGTTGTGTACTTGGGAATAAGCGGTATGGTGGAGAAATCCAGCCTTGGCCAGTGGAGTCTAGTATCGTGAGCAGTTAATGCATTTTTCTTCTCTAGGCCAGGAAGAATTTGAGGTGCAAGCCCTTGGTAATGCATTTTCTTCTGAGACGGAAGAATTTGAGGTGCAAGCCCTTGTTAATGCATTTTCCTCTGAGACGGAGGAATTTGAGGTGTAAGCCCTTGTTTCCACCCTCTGAGCCTGAGTCATGGTGGATGTCATGTGTGAGACTCCATGACACATTTTGTACTTGTGAATGTCACGTTGAGGTGACAACATCACGCAAGTGATGAACACTTGTACACACCATAGTATGGTTGTAGCCATTATGGTTGATATCGTGTTGAGGTGATATCTAATATCACGTTGAGGTGATATTCTTCTTTTCACATCTGGTTGTAGCCAATGTGATGGGCATCATGTTGAGGTGATTTATCTTGAGCAGCTGGTAGCATTCTCTCTAGCTGAGAGGGAGTGTTAATGATAATAGACAGCGTCGATATAATGCTCTAGCTTGATAAATTAAATAATAGCCAGGAAGCTATTTAATTTATTTATACTTGGCACGAGTTTTGAAGAAGTCATATTGAATGAAGATTATATGAGGCCGACCTCATTCATATTATTTGCGATTTTCTCTTTGATCATTCTTGGTGGCCGACTCTATTTTAGAAGACAACTTATCAGCTCTAGCCGACTTGTAATTATTAAGTTCGCACCTCTTCAAAATGTATAAATAAGAGATCACTTTATCATTTGTAAATTATCATTCAAGTTCGATTTCATTCAAGCAAAGTAAATTCAGCAAAGTGCGAATTGCATCAAGAGCAAATTGCGAATTGCATTAAGAGTAGATTGCGAATTGTTTTAAGGACAGAGTTAGATATTGGAAGGTGCAGATTATCATCTGCCATTGCATCCTGTGTAGGTGCTGAAGGTTGGCCTTGTGATTGGCCTCATTGTAAAGAGAATTGTTGCCATTATTCTTATATAAGAGAGATCTTTTGTTGCTGGGTTTTTCTCCCTCAAGAGGAGGGTTTTCCCAGGGTATCTACTGTGTTATTGTGTCTGATTTTTGAATTAATTTTCTGTGCATATAATCTGTTCATTTAAATTTACACCATGAAGACCACCTTTTTAGAACAACTTGAAGTGATGAAGCTAGGCCAAGGGTCAACATTAAAGTATAACATTATTTAAATTAATTGAACTTATCTCTCCAAAATGCATCCCAAGGCCAAAAATGATCAAACCAACTGAACCGGCTGGAGAAGAGAGTCAACTGCACTGGAAACCACAGGACCACTACCAGAAATAGAATTTACTAAAAATAGTAAATTCCAGAAGATGCTTGGATTGCACAGCAAATCATACCACTGTGAAGCTCTCTGAAAATCTAGAAAGAATCCGCAAATCAATCCCCATATTTCAAGCAACAACAACCCCCAAAACAGGAAACCCTAATTTTACCCTACAAGTAGCCTACGGGTCTCCGAAATAGGCCAACGGTCAACTGAATTCATCACGCTTGAGAAGGGGACATTACAGTCTGAGTCACTTCCACTGTAAAGGGTTGCCTCAAGCAATGGAACCCCAACAAATCCCTCGTGTCTCCTCATCAATTTGTATAGCATCTTCGGGATCAACATCCCAACATAAGGTGGGAGCCTATTGATTATGTAGCCGCAAAGCACTGTGTACAACCAACAACTTATTCGATCGTCTAGAGGTAAGGTTGTCCCTCGTGACTGATTGGATGAAGCTATATGTGGACCAATTCCTCTCTACAGCAAAGGAATTGGCAACCTATGAAAGAAGACGAATGGCAAGTAATCTCAACTTCGGTGCGTCCTTGCCATGCCATGTCCATCATCCATAGGGTCATTTTGAGCTAATGTAGCTCTATCTGACCTCGCCTCTGGTTTGTTGAAAGTTGGACCACGAGGATTGACAAATGCAAGCCATTGTGTTCGAAGTAAAGCAGATTCCTCTTCAATATACATTTTCCTAAGGGCCTTCATGACAATCCACCCTTATAAAAATTGAGGACATTACAGTCCGCCCTTCCGAAATATTGCTTGTCCTCAAGCAATGCCAACACAACCATGAAGCCTCCTGACTATAACAAACTAAACCAGCTGTAATTCCAGGATCCTAAACCAATCTCCTAAAGTAACCACCAAGTTGTCGCTGCACCACTTTGATAAAAACTATCGGCTCATAATGTCCACTTTGAACTCCTCTCTCCAACAATCCCAAAAAGTAGACATCACCAACATCCAAACTACGATACCAGCGTGGGCTGAAATTTGTATCATAAACAATCTCCTGCCAAGGCACCTCAATGCAGTCCCTATTTGAAATCCCACTGCCTAACTCGATCCTGGGCAACAGGAAATATAATCTGCTCAACTCCAAAGCATAACCCTCAGTATATCTCCTCACAGTGTCCTAGGAGTGATGCCAATCAATCCCTAATTGGAAGTCGATAACAACAATGTCATCCCTGAAAACATACATCCTGAAATTACTATCTCGATCATAGACTGATAACTCCTCATCGACACCTAATCTCCAAGTGTCCACAAGCCCATAAACTATTGTTGTAGTCATGAACAAGGAAATGCTAGGGCAGCAGCTGTCACAAATCATTACCCCTAAAAACATAGGAAATGGGGATGAAGGAATAACTAAAGGAACTCTTCCAATAACCACATTACCTCTACTAAGCAACACCAATTGAGTATCACTCCACTGCTAGACTGGAAGTATTGACCAATCCATCTACATATTATCATTCATTGTCCTTTGCAAGCTGATTGGAAAGTGGACAGTGGTACCTACTCCAAAGATTTGTCCACCAAACCAATTTTGAATCAACATCTCACCCCTGAAAAATTGTACTTGGATCCCAAATTATGTGATTATCTCCAATCATACTCACACACAACCTCATGGCTGCTGCAATAAATGATGACAGTCCTAGAAAGTCGGAAAATCAGATTTAGAATCAACTTAGAATTGCCCCTACTATCATCAATTGATAAGATATCATCAACATTCAATTCCCAAGTGCCATAGTGACAAACATGTGCACACCAATCCAAGCAATCCGCTGCTAACATCAATGCAAAGTCTGAGAATTTTATGATCAACATCATAAAGCAGCCCTTAAACATTAATGTGTAGGTAGGAGACCAAAGAACCAAGTCTGAACATTCTTTCACAATTTGATGCCCATCGCTGTTATGAGTTTTCATGAAGTAAGGAATAGTGAAACCATTATGAAAATTCATACTGCATGAATGACTTGGGCCCTCAAACACCATTTCATGCTTAGCCAAAAAACTTTGAACATCAACTAGATGAGACCCATTATCAATGTCAAACCTAAGATTCTTATCCGCCATCTCATGATAAACAAAATCGTATAGAGATAATGGACTGCTGTTCACAATCATAAAATCAGCATCTAGCTCATACCTTTCATTAGTGCATTCATGGATCTCATGCATACCTTCTCCCACTTCAAGATGGTCATCATCATTCACATTTTCAAGAAGTATATCATACCCATACCAAGACAATAGGCTGCTGTTAACACTCATAGAATCCACACTTTCTTCATTCCTTTCAATGATATCTTCATAGGTTTCATACACACCTTCCTCCAATTCTGAATACTCATCAATACCTGCTGATTCATAAAGTGTAGCATGCTGAAAATTGCCTTCAATACCTGTTATATCTGCTATATCATGGCTGTAATCTGCACGGGTGAGAAGATTGATTCTAAAAATTCAAGAATTCAAATTCTTGATGTAGGTTCCAATCTCTATCAACATCCTGAATCTCTCCAATATGAGGAATACTAGAATCATTATACAATGTTTCACATCTATGACATTCCTCAATCCCTTCAACTAATTTCTTAGTCTCCATTGACCTTGTTCCACTTCCATGCTCCTTGGGTGTGGCTGCACTAGAACTAGAATTTTCTGCTTTGTATAATGAAAAGTGAGTCATACGTAACTGTAAGCAAAGATCATCAGCTTCTTTTTTTTGTCTTTAGCATACTTGAAAACAAGATCCTTGTCCATAAGCAATTGCAAGTAATTTCATTTCATCATTTCCAAAGCCCTTTTGATAGAGTGCAAGTGGGTATGAGTGACTCCACTTGCAAATCCTTCTTGCCTCCTCAATTTGAGCTTCCCAAATGAGTTATTCAACATATTTGTGAGTATCATTTACCCTTGTTAACACTTGCACCACTTTCTCATATGTAACCACAAGTTAGTCTTTCAAACTATTGGCGTAACAACTAACACCTCTGGAGTGCAAGTTGGTAAGGACAGCTATGCACACTGCATAATGAGTGCTCTTCAAATTAGGAGGGGAAGCTCTCTCGTATTGCTGAAATGCGTGGAAAAGAAAAGTAATCTAAGTCCTATATTTTTGTTCTTAGCTAGAAGAGGCACAAGGTTAAGAAAAACCACGAACGTTGCAGCTAAGGATTTTTTGGTTTCACAAATCATTAACTACAACTAAACTAAAAGCTTTAATCTATCCAATCTCCTCAAGTAAACAGAGCATGAGGAAATGGAGCAAAAATGTTCTATACGATAAACTTTAGGTACAAATTCACAACGTGAAGGTAAGGTGGCTCAACTATTTGCTTGGCTGGGAAGAAGTTTATTGACACACACATCAAACGACAAGCTTTAGGTACAGATTCACAACGTGAAGGTAAGGTGGCTCAGCAATTTGCTCATCTGAATAGGCTTATTAGAAACATAACACAAAATAGCCAACTAGGACAATAAATTGCATAGGCGAAACACGCATACAATAAACGATCAAACTAGCTACTATATTTAACTAAGATAAGCAATTATCATAACAATAACATGAAGGTAAGGTGGCTCAACAATTCATCATCATAATAGAAGCTCATGAACAAATACAGAACAGCAATATTATAGGCAAGGTGGGCTCAGCATATATTACTATTCCGTGCAAAAGTTAATTACAAATGAGCTGAAAGCTCTTATTTATAGACATCAAAAGGTGTAGGGAACCCTAAAATCACCTTGAGTTAACTACAGTTTTGCAATCATGCAAGATTTTATTGCTAAACCCTAATAAAGGAAACTATACAGTTAACTGGAAAGCTACCATCAGTTAACCGAGACAAGACTAATCTAAATGGACATGTGCAAGCATGCACGTCCTTATTGAAATGAAAACTACGAGAAAACTCCAACTGTACATTGATAATTCCAAGAAGACAGCATGATATGTGGAAGAACAAGTTAACTCGGAAAGAAGCATTGAGTTAACTGGCAGTGATCTTGAGCAAGTAACCCCTCCACGAGGTTGTTGACTGCATCATTATCAGGAGCACTGATACTCTGTCGTAGCACACTGTGTCTTCGCAGCATCTCCTCAACGCCTATGATATGGCTCTGAAGTTCTCCTCTACTCTTAATTGCCTCATCAAATAACGTTGACATGATTGTAAGTTGATCTAATTTACAGCCAAACGAATCCCCATTGAAAATACCATGGATGATTGACTGCAACTCTGACTGAACATCAATAAGCTTGACATAATCACCACCCTCATGCTGATACTGGCATGAAACTTGAGACACAAAGGTTCTCACGTATCGAAGTGCACCAATCACATGCTCTCTACTCTCAGCCAACTCTGAAGTCAGTGTATCTTATATTTTCACCTTGAAGATCAACTATGTCCTCCAAGTGTAAATAGCCTATTTGTCTTCTTCATCAGTGACTGAGTCATATGCCATCCTCAGGTGAGAGATCATGATCTCATCTCTGGGTTTGTCAACCGCTAAGTCTCACTCCTCATCTTGGATGCGTAGACGGAGCTCACGGGCATTGTACCTCAACTAATATAACTCTGCAAGTACAAAACAGCCTCAAGTGATGAACTCCTCATCCCAATCTACCAAGCGCTTCCCGTATACAACCAGGTGATTAATCTGATTCTGATCTATTGAAGGCTCTAGTGCTGGTGGGAGTGAAGCGGTGACATTTTTTGTTCTATGCACAAGGTTAGAAATATACTGACGAAGCTGTTGGATTTCAGCCTTGAGGGTTGCCTTGTCTTCTCCGTCCTTCATCATTCTATCCTTCACGCTATCTGTTGCAACCTGAAGGAACTCAACCTCTGTTTGGTGTGTGCTTCTACCAAGGTTGACCCTTATCACTTCAAAGTCTTCAACTTCTACTTCGTTCAAGCTCTTATCCTTTGGAGGTGCAGCGAGCTCTATAATGATCTCCTTGTCAGCGTTTCTCTCTACATGAATCTACTTCTTGATTCTTTTGTCTAGCGCATCTTGGTAAACATGATCAAAATTTGAGTGATCAAGAACGTAAGATGGTTGCCTCCTCTTCCTACCCAGCTGATTCTCAAGCCAAGACGAGTCTCAACTAATCCCATTGGAAGGGTCTATGCTAGTCATAGGAAGCTCTGATGAGTGTGAATGTGTAGAGGTATCACTACACAGTGGAAAGTCTAGGTCCAAGTCAATGTGAACTGGAACTGGAGACTGTTGTGGTGTAGGTGACGGCATGGGAGGTTGAATCTTGGGCTCTGGAAAGCTCCGAACTGCATTCCTAATTGGCTCCACATGCGTATCTGTAACAAGTGCCTTCCCTTTTGAATTGTTAGGCGCTTTGCTCTTTTTAGGAGGGTTACTCCTTTTCTTTTGTTTTGGTTTGGACGAGGATGGCAGTGAAACATCCACCGATGGCGGCTCTGTTCTTCGCATGATGCCCTCCTAGTCTTCTTACTCTCAAGGTAGAGTGTGTTGTTCTGAATGACTCTATTCGACCTCTCCCTCACAGATGAATATTCTTTGGCAAACCAATCAACAGCTGGAAGTGGCTATGTATCAACCCGTTCTCTGAAAAATTGAGGAAGTACATCCCCATCATCATCTAACAATCCTCCCACATCCTCTGACATGAAGACAGAAATCTGTGCGAGGGAGAACCTGCTATAACTGTGTCGGCGCACCTCGAAATCATCCTCACAGTTCACCCAATAATCCTCCATTGTAGGCTTATGGTAAGGGGGACCACCAAGGCATGCTGAATAATGACCCCAAGGATCATAGGTGCGTGCATCAACAAGGTACTCGAGATTGTACTTTTCTAACTCTTGTCCTGCAGCCTTGGCATCAATTGTTGTCCTGCACCAGTAGATTCCCATTTGCATTGGAAAGTTGGCAGCAAGTTTACGCTTGTGGCGCAAATGTAGGTGAACATCATATAATTGCCTCAGGAACTCCATGAAAACTGTTCTATCCGAAGGATAGCGAGGTAGCATAGCTGGATTTCCTGTGTACCCGTAAATGCGGATGTAGGTGTATGTAGGGAATTGAATAAACCAGTCCTCCCATTCTACCATTGTTGCTCTGGCAACTGCTGAGATACGAACATGCAACTCTTAGTCTAGATTTCTCACTGTGTATGTCAAGAAAGCTTCTTGCACACGCTTGAAATGTCGTTCAAACTTCGTGAACTCAAGCTTATCTTAATATTGATAAACTTTTTGTACACTGAGAATTCCCACTGTGTTCAATCCTCTAAACTAACCCTGATAGACAATCAAGTACACGAGATAGGAACACATGAAAGTAGGCAACTAGGAAACCGGTAATTTGCTTGTGGAGAACGTCATTGATAAGAGATGCCCAGTCGTAATGCTCTCGCCTAGAAATGATCTGTGCAATGATGTAGTACATCCAAGGCTGGAATTTATTTGCATCTGCATGCCCAGAAACGCAATTAAGAAGAGTGATCAAAATCGCGTACTCATCCTTGTACTCTCCACGACCCACATTGTTTGGCAATTTATTTTTTTCCTGTTTCAACCACCTTTCTGCTATTTTGTTCTGTCACACGTCCTTATCAGCATTGAATGCTCTTTCACAATGGTCCATGGTAATGACCAAACTGTTCAAATGTTGAGGAATACCAAAACACCTCTCAATGTCCTAGGGCTTGAGACTACAAATCACCCATCCATCTGTTGACTGAATTTCGCGAGTAGCAGAATTGTAATGCTTGACACAAGACATCACGAATTTTATGCAATGGACTGAAATAGGGAGTGAGGCGGCCTCTAGCAGCTTGGAATCTTGAATGTTTTGAAGTATTGTATTGCTAATCTTAACCGGATCCAAGATAGCTTCTGAAAGCACCTTATGCAGATCTGTATCTACCGTTCCGATGAAGTCATGAGTCAGGACTGACTTGGTCCTAAATTCGAGCTGTGTACTGCATTCTGAAAAACTCGCCTGTTGACTGTAAACTCGACTATATTATGTCAACTTTTTCACCTGCTGAGGCTAAAAATAGTTTGTCGAAGGGCAATTTTCACCAAAAATTCTAAAACGTGGGTTTTGTCCAGAAAATGATTCTAAGACAACCTAGAACGTTAGAATTGTGAAAAAGTGTCGTTTAGCATGACATGCAAGAGCTTCTCTAAAAAAAGCAACTGGGGGCAACAGGGGCTGTTGGGGGCAATTTTTCCAAGAAAATCTAAAATATGGGTTTTGTCCAAAAGATTATTCTAAGACAACCAACAACGTCAGATTCGAAAAATATCAACTTCTACTCCACCATGCAAAGGAATTTCAGTTGAGAAAATCAAAGCCTCGAGAATTGAAGCTCTGGAGTAAGTTTTCCTCAAAAATTTTAACACATGGGTTTTATGAAGGAAGTCGTGCACAACCAACCCAGAAGATCAGATTTGTCAAAAGTCGTCGAATCTTGGACAAGCGAAGAAAACCTAAGACGAGATTAGAAGAAATTAAGACAAAAGATAGAAGTTTTTTATGTTTTTGCTTCTGCCAATATCGCCATCTTGCCTTCAAGTTTGTTGATTTATCTGGACTTGTACCTGCAAAGAAATTTGTGATGCCTCTGAAATTGGATTGCTGATGAAATTCGCCCAATTAAGGAAGAAATTCGCCTTCTGTTCAATTTGTATGAGAGAAATGGGACGCCATGTTGAATAAATAGAGAAAATTCATAGCATATGGCGTGTTGTGACCTTTTTCACACATCGCCCCATTGCAAATGGGGACCCCCTAATTTTGGCTTTGCTTTTGGTTTGATGTTGGTTTGTTTTTGCTGTTGTCTCTCTCTCGTTCTGTCTACCGTTCGAGGATCGTGTCCGCCATTGAGCTTTAAGCGTAAAATTGACCAAGTCTGAAAATTAGGGTTTCATCTTTCCTGGTCAGTCCGAGGTCGAACGAAGTGAATAAATTGAAAACAGAGCTTAACATTGTTGTCAGTGTGCTCCAGCAGGCTCTTAGCAAATTTTCATCAGATTCTGAGGTACTTACTATTTTTAGTAAGTGTGCAATTACAGGCAATCCGTCAGCATTTTTGAAATTATGATCCTGCGCATTGAACACATCAAGCGCTCAGGCAAAATTTGAGCTGAAACGGACAACTTTCTATTTTTAGCAGTCCAGCTTCCGGGACAAATTTCAAGGCTCAGACGAAGAATTTTTCTTTGCATGTCTAGATATTCCTTCTGGGTTTTTCGAGACCTTCGCGATGGTATAACATGCAAAACGAGACAACTTTCAGAATTCAGCCTTCAGAGGCTATTTTTAGGGTTTGCATGTCAGGGTTTCTTTTGCATGTCGGATGATTCCTGGTGGGTTTTTCGAGAGCTTCGCAGTGATATGACATGCAAATGGAGATAATCACTCAGTAAGGAACTTACTATTTTTAGCAAGTGCATCCCGGCAGCCGCTTCCCAACAATTCAGAATCATGAGCTGATCGCAACGCAACAGAAACGAAGAAAAACAGAGATCATTTGATACGCATGCAGAGCAAATTAGGGTTTCTAGCTTCGGGGCCTGAAAAGGAGGGTAAAAAGTCAGAATTTTCGAAAACCGGTGTAAACCACCGCAATCAGCATCATTCAGGCTATTTGCTGGTAAAATTTGAAGTCGAACAGAGCACTTACTATTTATAGTAAGTCAATTTGGAAACAGGCTAAAAATAGCAAGTCAGGTGCATGCGTTGATGCCGACAGGCAGGTCACGTGGTGAGGAATGCCTCATTCAAATTTCAAGTTAATCGGAGCAGTGGAGCTATCAGAAGCAAGCAGTTACTATTTATCGTAAATCACCTTCAGAAATGGGCTAAAAATAGCAGACCGACTAAGAATGGCAGTGTCGACAGATTGTTGAAGTCGTAAGGATCCGGTGTTCAAAATTCCAAATCAATCTGAGCTTCAGAGATGCAAGAATCAAGAGACTTACTATTTATAGTAAGAAGCTGGTTAAGACGAGAAAAATAGCTAAGTCTGGAACTTTATCCTTCACCACCTCAAAATGTGCCCAGCTTGCCTTCAGATGTTCAAAATATTCTAAGTACAAGTTTCATCCACCTGCCACCTCAAAATGCGCCCAAGTTGGTGGAGTAGAAGCATAAAAAATTCTAAGGCAAGTGTTTCATCCTGCACACCTAGCAAAATGCGCCCAGCTCAAGGAAGTAGCATGTTCAAAATATTCTAAGTACAAGTTTCATCCACCTCCTGTGTTGAAATGCGCCCTCAAGGCAATGCCAAGCATAAAAAAATTCTAAGTGTCGAAGTTATCCTCCTCACCCATCAAAATGCGCCCACTCACAAGTGAGTCAAAAGAAAGTCAACAACTTTCATCCTTCAAGCATGCCAAAATGCGCCCAAAAGCAGCCATGTAAAGACAAAGTGAGGGAGGTGAAGAGTCACATGCAAGGCGTTTGAAGTTTAAATGGCTAAGTTAAAATTTCATCCTCCACCCCCTTCAAAATGCGCCCATGCAGCAAATGGTCAAAGTAGTCAACAATTTTCATCCTCCACCATGCCCAAAATGCGCCCAAGAGAAGTTAACAAGGGAGAAGTCAAAGGGGTCAAAGATTTTCATCCTTCTCCCATAGCAAAATGCGCCCAAATGAGGGCATGTCAAGACAAAACAAGGAGGGAATATTCCAAAAGGTGGCGTTGCAGATTTTCATCCTCTTAGACATGTAAAATGCGCCCAACTTAGCATGTAAAAGACAAATTTAAAAAATCCCTCTCACCCTCTCACATGCGCCAAGAACAAGAAGAGGTTAAGGGTGGCGTTGAATATTCCACCCTCTTCAAGTGTGAAATGCGCCAAAGGATAAAGTAAAAGGGAGGATGGATATTAGGCATTGAAGTTTGAAATTTCTATATGGCAAGTGAAATGCGCCCTAGGAGAAGATAGGTGAATATTGTTAAGAAGTTGAAAACAAAGAATGTTACCTAGGCGTTGAAGGTGGTGAAAACAAAGTTATTGCTAGGCGTGGTGATGAATATCCTTCAGCATGTGTCATTTGCGCCCAAGGTGTTGGGTGAAGATGAATAATAATATTGCTAAGGCGTTGGAGTTTCAAATGAAATATCCTTCAAGTGTGAAGTAAAACATGCCAGGCGTTGGATGTTAAGTGTGATGTACTTGCAGGAAGACTTTCTGAGTGAAGTTGATGATTTTTCTCACCAAGGCAGAATGGATAAAGTTGAATAGGAAATCTTCTAAGGCAAAAATAAATTTAAAATGCTAAGTGATAAAAAAATTTCTAATGCAAAAAAATGTTCTTCCTTAGGAAAAACGCCCAAGTCTGGCGAAGTGATTTCTTAAGCACGAATGAGGTTGCCAGTGAAAAGTTAGCAGTGCCAGCTGCACAAGGTCGGCAAAAATATTTTCAAGACAGAGCAACAGGATGTCCACTGAGAAGAAGAACGGGATTAAATTTCATGATGAATTATTTTCCTAGGTTCAAAATCTTAAAAATTTAAATGAACCCGTTCGTTGCGCACCCATGAGTTCGACGCGTTCTGAAGGAAATTTTCTTCTGGGTATTGAAGATTATCGATGAGGAATGGATTTTAAGGTCTTCCACAGCTTGTCGAGGATTCTATGATAAAGATTTCAAATGGGCACCAGGTTGATGAATTTTCCTAAGGGAAATTTTAAAATTTTCTAAGGCAAATGTGAAGAAAATGTGTTTTCAAGGTGAAATCCTCCAGACGATGAATTTGAAAGGAACTGCCTAGGTGAATTTGCTCAAATTCTTCATGAGGATAATCTTCTTGAGCCAGAGATGAATAAAATCAAAATCGTCAATAACGCAGCTAATGAAATGAGTTTCTCAAAGATGATACGCCCTTGGCAAGATGGATTGAAAATTTGGCTAAGGCATGAAGAATTTGAAAGCAAAGATGGCTAGTGAAGACAATGAACGCTTGGGAGTTAGAGCGTGAAAATCAGGTAAGTAAGTTAAGATTATATTATGAAATGTTCTAATTCTCTTCTCCTTGCTTGTTTTGCAGGAGAAATGTTGAGGCCAGAGCACGATGATATTACAACCTTCGGAGGAAGATAAAATTATGAGTTTCACATGGAGGAAGAAAAGTTGCAAGAAAATGACTAAGTGTTGGGACTCAGTGACAAAGAAGAAGTTGAAGAACAACGTCAAGAAGAAGATCGAGAATAGTGTGAACGCGTCTACAAACGGGAATCTTCTAGAAGATGGTAGCCATTAATTGCTCATTTATTGCCCCACTCTCCATTATGGCGGTTTTTAGGGCGAATCTTGTTTAGGGCTGAGGTGGCACAATCTGGGCCATCCATCCGATTGTGTAAGCTGTCCGTCCGTTGGACTTGGCCATCTAGGGGGAGTCCCCCTCATTTGTAATACATCAGATTAGAATCAGACTTGAGTTAGAGCTTAGAGACTAGAGAGTAGAGCATAGTAGACATTTTGCTTAGCATAGTGTGGAGAAGAAAGAAAGTTTTCCCTTTGAAAACTTTTGTGGAGATTGTTGTGTAACACTTTCATGATAATAGATCTTTTCATTGATGGTGGAATTCGTCTTGTCATGAATAGCTAGCAAGGTCTCTTCTTCCTTTCGAATCCAAGTAGCTTAATTTTCATGCAAGTAGTTTACTTTGATGTGTGGTGTTTTATTGAGGTAGCTTCTTTTCATTCCATACCACTAGCGGCTTGTTGATGATAAGTTCGCCTTGCGTGGTCGACTGGAAATTATCTTGAGTTTAACTTCGATTGTGATTTGTATACCTATATGCGTCGTTCTGATGGTGTATGTATGCTAAATTATAATTTGAATATCTTTTGCTATCCCTTTGAAGATTGCACCAATTTTACTAAGGCTGTCCAACGTGAGGCTAGGTGAAATTCGGTTGACGTCTACTGAAATCAAGCTCCACATATCTTGCATTTAGGATAGAGTATAAGTTTCTTAGGCCCTACACTCCTTTACTTTCTGCATATTTCCGATTAGCTTTAGGAAAACGAACTCATCGCCAAATCATACACGCAAGAACTCCTTCAAAGCATACACCTACTGTTAACTGCAAGAACCCTGAACAATTATGTAAGTCCCCTCGTAAGAACACAGCAATACACATCAACCAACTGAGGGTATTCTAAGTATTTTGGAACCTTGGAGTTGAACGTGTGAACTATCTCGCAATCTTAGCACACGGAATACTTTGATCAAGAGAGAACGGAGTAGCCTTCGGACTATTTTGTTCTGCTGATTGGTGCGGTCACGAAAACCACGTCAACATGGCGCCACTGCAAGATTTAAAACCCTGATTTCAAAAGAAATGTTCTGATTGGACCCCTCTTAGTTCAACTGCCACTGACTCGGAGTCCCGAAAGAATAAAAATATATAAATATGCAGTTCACCCTTACATGCGAATTTGCAAATCAACAATAAAACGCCAATATTAAAATATTGAGCAAATCCGCCCATTAAAACTGGCATGCAAAAGACTGATTTAATATTATTTTAATCAATTAACTGAAATCTCTGCACCCGGGTGCGCTTAGAAAAATTTACTGATTCTGAAAAAGTCCAAATTTGACTTTCCAGGCGTCCCCTAGCAACAGTTGAGATTTTTTGCTAACTTCCTAATTTATAGCTCACTGAAAAGTTATGTTTGGCTCTGTTGAGCTCTGATTTCTGAGTGCCCTAGAACTAAGCTAAGATATTCACTGCGAAGCCTGAATCTCCAAGATGAAATGTCTGTTGGGAGCTATGATTGCTAAAAACCACATCTGGTGCCTCGAAAAATTAGTCGCCTTTTATTAAATTGATGTACAGGCCTCCAAACTTGGCCATTTCTCCGTTTTGCCATTTGGCGCTTCAATCTGCCACTGCCAATGAACAATGACTCTCGTTGACTGAATGATAGATCCATCACGTAGCTAGAAGAATTTTGCAACCAACGACTATATGTAAGGCATCTGAAAGCTGAGTTAAGGACCCCAAGAGCAAGGGCGCCCCTAGCCTGTAATAGCGCAAATACCATTTTGATAACAAGTATAACTTTCATCTGAGCACCATACTTTGACCCCTGACACCGGGAGCTAGAGTGCTCTGATTCACGCACCGTCAATCTCTTTGCGTAGCTAGAAGCTTTGGGAAGAGATGTCTCTGGAGGTGACGAAGCAAGAAAACTACTTCTAAGACCTCAAAAAGAAGGGCGCCTTTTTCAAGGGAGTGTGTAATTCCCACACTTAGCCATTTTTCTGGTTGTTTGCATTTTCCAGTATCCTACACTGACCTTTCATGTACGAGCGTTTGACAAATCCCGAGGGCTAACGGTTCGATTCACTTGATAGCTAGGAGGATTCCACACAAGTCTCATGAAGACTTTGACTGCTACAAACCCCATCTGGCAGGCCTAAAGGCTAGGCGCCCCTGGCCTATAAAGGTACAAGTTGACATTTTCATGTTTATCCACCCTCCATCTTACGTGCTCACCAGAACCATTGTCACGGTCACTCAGCATGTCTGATGATGTCGCGAACAGATGTGTTACGAAGCCAGACTGAATTAGAAATGATCTCTAGGAGACGGGAACTACAAATTCATCCATCTAAGGGGTCAAATTCATGGTAGCCCCTACAAGGGCACAAAAACTGCAAATTGGCAGTCCTCTGTGATGTAAAACCTCTTCGTACCTTCTGCTTCCGCCTTCGATTGTCGGAGTTCTGCAACTCGGATGATCTCGTTAGATAGCTTGTTGAAAAACTGACTGAATTCTGAAGAGATTGAATGTATCTGCAACCAAAAAGCACTGAATTTGGACCTCCATAATGAAGGGCGCCCCTAAGCTACAAGGGCGCAGATTTGCTTTCTGCTAGAAATTTCTTCGATTCCTCGCTAGTATCTTCTTGTGAACACCATTCTGACTCAAAATTTATACTTGACTTGCCCAAAACTGTGTTTTGACATCATTTTAACAAGGTTTAGACTCTTTTTAAGCAAAATGCCTTAATGAAGCAAAAAAATTGGTTTGGCTACAACACTAAAGGTCTTTGATCAAGCTCATCAATGTGCCTTGGGCTGCCACACAATAAATTTTCTGATTTTCTATCATTTGTCAAGGCCATATCATCATCAAATTAAGTCTTTTTACTAGTTGATACCTTGCAATCCTCATGCAAAAATGATGGGATGGCGTTATGTTCAAAAGTATTCGTCTCCTCTCCACAAAGCTTATCAATTAGAATCTCTACATCACCAACATAGAGACTTTTACACACCTCACTTGTAGAAGCATCAAGTGATTCTTTTTCCTCAATGTCCATGGTATTACTCTACTGCAAGAAAACATTATGAGAATCATTCCTTTGTTTTTTTGTCGCTATCTCCTCATTTGCTGATTTATCTTCAATATCACAGCTCTCAACATCAGCTACCTTTATCATATCCTCATTGTACAATTCATATTTTGAGTTTTGAACAGCACTAAGCTCTGAAGGATTTTTTTCCACTATTATAATTTTCTTTTCAATCATTTGTTCCTCATTAACCAAGTAAGGTTTTGTAATGCCCAAAATTTTACACTAAAATACTATTAAGGGAAAAACACAAATTTCAAATTTCAATTACAACACACGACTAACTCACACAATTTTATTCCCAAAGCACACAATTCATAAAAGGCATAACGACATTTGACCAAATATAGGTTATAATATTTAGTTAGGTAATTAAATTGGTTAGGCAATCTTAGTAGGGTTTCGAGGGAGAGAAGAAGTTCACATCACCCAAATAGGCTTGATTAGTTCTATTAACTCTTCAATAGTCATAGACTTAGTTCAAGTCTCAAGTGATGCAAATAAAATATATAACAATAGTAACTTCAAGTAATAACAAGAGAACCAACCTAGGGTCCAGACCTAATTCCTCGGGGGCTCGTCTTTGACGGCCTTGCCTACATATATAACTCGCTGAGAAATCGTAGTTCGACACTTTGAATTTAAATTAACACATACTTTGAGGGTCACTAATAATGTACCTCAATCAGGTTCAACTCTCTCACAAACAATTTGACAACAATTCAAACATATTTAATCATTCTACAAATTTTCAGTTTGCTGATTGTAGTCAAAAGGACAGTGCTAAAACAATGATAACTTTCACAATACTAAACCAAATTTAAAAGTTCAATATGTTATGGAAAGGGGAAATAACAAGGAATAAAACCCAGAAATCATTTAGCATAAATCTCAAACGTCTACAAACAGTTTTCACTGCAATTTAATCCACTAATTTCTCTCAAAATTCAACAATTGACAAAAGGGAAATTGGTTGAGAAGGTTTGAAGTTATTCAATAGCACATACTACATGGTGATGATATAAAATTGGCGTTGGAACATTTAAACTCCTATTCAACAAGGACAAAATATTCCACTACAAAACACCAAAGGCCGGTGTAAGTAGTGGGCCTTCATATTCACATATAAATAAACAAAGCTTAAGTCAAAATATAATAAAACAGATCCATGCTTGTTTATAATAAACTGTAACTACAATCTTCACATATAATCTCAATGTGTAATAAAAATAGATTTTCTTATGAGAGTTACATACAATTTACAACACATTTTTTAATAGCCATTAAGGTCATGCACAAGAAGATAATAACAATTTGCAGGCCCTTTTCAAAGGTAAGGAGAATATTACAGAGTTAGTTTTCCAACTATGCTTCTATTTTGCTGCAGATATGTATATAAAACTATCATACTAATACAAGTGTGACTAGAGTAAATCCATACATCATAGGCATTATGTCATAAAATGTATACATTATTGTTCCCATAGCTTACGATCAGACATTCTATGATAATATAGTTAATGATAACATACAGCTTCGATTGAATACTCCAACGTGATAAATTAAATCATAGCCATAAGGCTATTTAATTTATATGTATGGCTCGAATTTATTAAAGAGATAAAGAGACACATCTTCATCCAAGGCCGACCTTCCTTCATCATTGGCGCGACTTCACATGAGGACGACTTATCATTGATTGGTCTCATTTATTTTGAGATATATATTCTTTACTTGGCCGACTTGCTTTATAGAAAGTGGTGCCTCTTCAAATTGTATATATAGGAGATCACTTATCATTCTGTTATCATCAAGTTCGAATTATTTTCAGTCAAGTGCGAATTACCTTAAGAGCAGGTTGCGAATCTCTACAAGGGCAAAATTAGTTATCAAAGAAGCGCAGATTATTATAAGTCATTGCATCTGTGTGAGGAGCTGAAGGATGGCCTTGTAATTGGCCTCATTGTAAAGAGATTTGTTGTTGACATTTATATATATAAGTGTGATCTTTGTTGCTGGGTTTTTCTCCCTCAAGAGGAGGGTTTTCCCAGGGTATCTGCTGTGTTATTGTCTGATTTTGAATTAATTTTTTGTGCATATAATCTGATCTTTAAAATTTACATGGTATCAGAGCCCGGTTTGAGAGGATCGTGATCAGATTATTTCTAATCAGCAATACCCTAGTTGTTCATCTATCTACATTAGTCAAAATGGTGAACGGTTTGAAGATCGAGGATAGACTCCAGGGTGCATCCAACTTCACATCATGGAGGTTTAGGATCATGCTTACCTTGCGTGAAAATGACTTGGGTGAGTTCGTAGAGTCCAGCATTCCTGAACCTGAGGAGGAAGAAGCGAAGTTACAATGGGTGAAGAAAGATGTTAAAGCAATGAAGATATTGGTTGATTCTGTCAAGGATCATATTGTGCCTATCGTCTCTAAGTTGAAGACAGCGAGAGATATGTTCAAAACATTGGAAGAGTTGTACGAAATCAACAATACCAGTCGGGCACTTGCACTGAAGCAACAACTTCATCATGTGAAGATGGCGAAAGGTGAATCAGTGATTGCATACTTTATGAGGATTGCAGATTTGAGAGATCAGCTCTCGACAATAGGGCATATGGTTGATGACAAAGACCTGACTATGCTTGCTCTCAATGGTCTACCTTTGTCTTGGGAATCTTACATTCAAGGAATCAGTGCAAGATCAAAACTGCCTAAGTTTGATCGCCTAAGATCAGATTGCATTCAAGAGGAATCAAGGTTGGTGGCAAGAGGCGTTGGTCAAAGTTCAAAGAATGAAAACATTCATGTTCTCGCCTCCCATGCTTCAAAGAAGAAAGGAAAAGATGGAAGGAAAGGATTCTTCAAGAGGAATCGGAACAAGGGAAATGATGATGCACCTCCATTCAAGAAGAAGAGGGATATGTCCAAGATTCAATGCTTTAGGTGCGATAAGTTTGGGCACTTCACCAAGTATTGTCCAACTAGACCTAAGCAACAAGTTACCGTTGCGGATGTTGATGATGCTTCTCCAAGAAAGGATTCAAGTGAGTATTTGTTCTATTCGGCATTATCAAGCAGTGTACCTTCCAACACCCACACTTGGATAATCGACAGTGGTGCTTCTTGACACATCACCGGCTTTAAGAAGCACTTATCAAGTTTGGTGGAAAAGGAGTTTTCTGAACAAGTCATCATTGGAGATGATGCTAGCTATTCCATGAAAGGAATTGGGACCTCTACACTTCATTTGGATTCCGGCATATCACTTCAATTGGGTAATGTTCTTTATGTTCCTGGAATTAAGCGCAATCTTATTTCTATATCAGCTTTGGAAGATAAAGGATATCAAGTTGCCTTCTCCAAAGGCAAAGTTCTAGTATGGATGGAGAACTCTAGCTTCAAGGATGCTCAAGTAATTGGAGTTAGACATGAAAACCTTTACAAGGTCTGCACACGTTCTTTTCAAGCCTTGGTTCATGACTCTTCAAGTCTTTGCGATCTTTGGCATCGGAGATTGGCTCACTTACACTTCCGAGCCTTACCTATCATGGAGAAGATGGTGACAGGCCTACCTAAGTTCAACCAGGAGCACGAAGGTACTTGCAAGGGCTGCGCATTGGGTAAGAATATAAAAGCCCCTTTTCATAGTAGAGAAAATAGATCTAAGTGTATTTTAGACCTTATTCATTCTGATTTATGTGGACCTATGTCTATTCCTTCTTCGAGTGGTTTCTTGTATTATGTTCTTTTCATTGATGATCACTCTAGGAAGACTTGGATTTATTTTTTGAAATCTAAAGAGTATGAGGAAGTGTTGGATAGGTTTAAAGAGTTTAAAGCCTTGGTAGAAAATCTTTCTGGTAAAAGAATTAAGGTCCTCAGATTTGACAATGGTGGAGAATACACCTCTGGTAGTTTTCGGAATTTTTGTATTGATGCAGGGATTAAGAGGGAGTTCTGTGTTCCCTATAATCCTCAACAAAACGGTGTTGCAAAAAAAAGAACAGAACGATCTGGAAGCTGCGAAGGCCATGATCCATGATCAAGATTTGCAAACCTTTCTATGGGCAGAAGCTTCCAGTACAGCTGTGTATGTTCAGAACAGAAGTCCTCATAAGATCTTGGAGAATATGACTCCAGAAGAAGCCTTTACAAGGAAGAAGCCTGAAGTCAGTTATTTGAGGATCTTTGGATGTCCTATCTATATTCATGTTCCCAAGGAAAAGAGAACCAAGTTGGAGCCTTCTCGCAAGAAGGGAATATTTGTGGGCTATAGTGAGACATCAAAAGCCTACAGAATTTACATTCCAGGTCAGAAGATGATAGAGATCAGTAGGGATGTCACATTCGAGGAAGATGTTGCATTCAGAAGATCCATGGGGATTCATATGGAGATTGATAATGAAGAGTCTCCTTAGGATATGGAAGTTGACCATACTCTTGAGATTCAGAGGGAGACTTCATAACCAAAAGATATTGATCCTGTTGAACCCTTGGAACCTACTGATGGGCCTACTGACATTGTTATTAGGAGAAAGAGACCTCTATGGGCCAAGCGCACTATGCAAGAAGCTGAAAGTTTTACAGCTCCTAGAGGCACATTCAGAGAAAGCAAAAGGCCACATAAGTTCTCCAGTTATGTTGCCTTGATGAGTCAGATTATAGAATCCGAACCTACCTGTGTTGAGGAAGCATCTTGTCATCAAGTTTGGAAAGATGCTATGAAAGAGGAGTATCAGTCAATCCTTAAGAATGATGTTTGGGACATTGTTCCTAGACCCGAAGGCAAGTCTGTGGTATCTTCTAAATGGCTATTCAAGATTAAGCATGCTGCAGATGGAAGCATTGAGAAGTACAAGGCAAGATTTGTGGCTCGCAGGTTTTCTCAGAAAGAGGGAGTTGATTATGAAGAAACATTTGCTCCTGTTGCTCGCTACACTTCTCAAAACCATCATTGCTATTGCTGCATCTAGAGGATGGAAGATTCACCAAATGGATGTAAAGACAGCTTTTCTCAATGGAGTAATTGAGGAAGAGGTTTATATAGAGCAACCTGATGGATTTGAGGTTCATGGGAAGGAGTCACATGTTTGCAAGCTGAAGAAGGCCTTGTATGGTCTTAAGCAGGCTCCTCATGCATGGTACGAAAGGATTGATCGGTACTGTCAAGTTTGGGCTTCTTGAAGAATGATGCTGATTCAAATCTCTACTTCAAGGTAATCAATGGTGATGCATTAATTTTGGTTTTATATGTTGATGATCTAATCCTTACTGGAGAAGATCACGATTCTTGAGTGTAAGAAGGAGTTGACTTCGGAATTTGAGATGAAGGACCTTGGGCTCATGCATTACTTCCTTGATTAGAAGTCTGGCAGAAACCAGATGAGATGATTCTAAGTCAAGGAAAGTACACCATTGATATACTTAAGAGATTTGGTATGATGGATTGCAAATCCATGTCCACACCTATGGAGACCAACTTACATAAGTTGAAGGAGGCTGCAGCAAATTCAGACTTGGTGGATCCTACCTTGTACAGATAGCTAATTGGATCTTTGATGTATCTAGTCTACACTAGACCTGACATTTGCTATGCAGTGAGTGCACTTAGTCAGTTTATGTGTGATCCGAGACAAATACATCTTGTTGAAGCTAAACATATCCTGAGATACTTGCGTGGCACAGTTGGATATGGGTTGAGGTATTCTTCAGATGCAGACTTGGAGTTACATGGTTTCACTGATTTGATTAGGCAGGTTGTGTCACAGATCGGAAGAGCACCTCTGGTTGTTGCTTCAGTTTGGGTTCAGCTATGATTTCCTGGTGCAGTAGGAAGCAGTCATCTGTAGCATTGAGTACAGCAGAGGCAGAGTATATTGCAGCTTGTTTGGCAACTCGAGAAGCAGTGTGGCTTCGTAAGCTCCTTGCAGGATTGTTTGGACAATCAATGGAGCCTACTATCATTCATTGTGATAATCGAGTTGTGTGAAGCTTTCTGTCAATCCTGTTCATGACGAGAACCAAGCACGTTGAGATCAAGTACCACTACATCGAGATATGGTACTACGGAAGGGTACAGTTGAGGTACATCAGCACTGATGAGCAAACGGCAGATATTCTCACCAAGCTCTCGCCAGGATAAAGTTTGTGTACTTTCGAGACAAGCTTGGTATGGTGGAGAATCCCTTGACTGAGTAAGAGTCTCGATCGTGAGCCTTGTTTAATGAGTTCTTCTCTGTGAGAGAAGTTCGAGGTGAAATCCCTTGTTAAGGCATTTTCCTCTGAGATGGAGGAATTTGAGGTGCAAGCCCTTGTTACTGCATTTTCCTTTGAGACGGAGGAATTTGAGGTGAAAGCCCTTGTTTCCACCCTTTGAGCTGAGTCATGGTGGATGTCATGTGTGAGACTCCATGACATATGTTGTACTTGTGTTTCACCCTCTGAAAGAGTCATGGTGAAAGTCACGTTGAGGTGACAACATCACGCAAGTGATGAACACTTGTACTTACCATAGTATGGTTGTAGCCATTATGGTTGATATCGTATTGAGGCGATATCTAATATCACGTTGAGGTGATATTCTTCTCTTTCACATCTGATTGTAGCCAATGTGATGAGCATCATGTGGAGGTGATTTGTTTTGAGCAGCTGGAAGTCTTCTCTCTAGCTGAGAGGGAGTGTTAATGATAACATACAGCTTCGATTGAATACTCCAGCTTGATAAATTAAATGATAGCCATAAGGCTATTTAATTTATATGTATGGCTCGAATTTATTAAAGAGATAAAGAGACACATCTTCATCCAAGGTCGACCTTCCTTCATCATTGGCGCGACTTCACATGAGGACGACTTATCAATTATCATTGATTGGTCTCATTTATTTTGAGATATATATTCTTTACTTGGCCGACTTGCTTTATAGAAAGTGGTGCCTCTTCAAATTGTATATATAGGAGATCACTTATCATTCTGTTATCATCAAGTTCGAATTATTTTCAGTCAAGTGCGAATTACCTTAAGAGCAGGTTGCGAATCTCTACAAGGGCAGAATTAGTTATCAAAGAAGCGCAGATTATTATAAGTCATTGCATCTGTGTGAGGTGCTGAAGGATGGCCTTGTAATTGGCCTCATTGTAAAGAGATTTGTTGTTGACATTTATATATATAAGTGTGATCTTTGTTGCTGGGTTTTTCTCCCTCAAGAGGAGGGTTTTCCCAGGGTATCTGCTGTGTTATTGTCTGATTTTGAATTAATTTTTTGTGCATATAATCTGATCTTTAAAATTTACAAATATAAATATAGATAAGTAAATTTATCACTCTTGTTATACTCTATCTTTAGCATATATCCAATGGTTTAATAAATAAGTTCTTCTTATTGGAAGAATGAGTGTAGATATATGTGTATATTATTCCTGAAAGTAGTCAAATAATAATAACATGCAAACAATCTTCAGCCCTTGAGCAATCAAAAGATAAAAGAGTTGTAGTAGTAAAATCTGTTATTCTTATAGAACTAGTTTACTAATAATAGATAACTCTTTAACATAGACTTCTAATTACATTCGTACTCCTGCAAATGTATTTTCAATTTACATATATATATTTATAGGTATATTTGTAAATAAGAATATATGGTAATAAATCCTAAATAAATAACAAGTTTTAATAAAATTATATTTGTATATATGAATATTCTCTGATATACATATATACATATGTAATCATAAATAGGTATACTATGTCATAGAACTATTACAATTTAAATCAAAGATTAAATCACCAGGCAACAACAGATTCAAATAATAGAAAATTATCCAAACAGCAATAGAAACCCAATTCACTTAATCATAAAAGTCATTAAAATCTTTGTATATAGATTAGACAAACAATTTATGTTTACATTCCTTTTTCCAAACCATCAAATCAGCTTACAAAAAGACTCTGTGCTTTTCGAATTTAATTTATTGCAAATATGGCTACTGAAAATGCAGATTTGCATGAGGCAGGTTCAATATCTAAGTTAATGAATATATTCATGATTTGATCTTTACCTATTCATTCACATTCTGCTAAATGCTTACAAAAGGAAAAATGCAGATTTGTAAGAGGAAGGTTCAAAAGAAGAAAAAAAAGATGGATTAAGCATATGCATAAGAATTTAATAAGTTGTGGATGACAAAACAGAAAACTAAATGTTAATTCTTGTAATTCCCAAATTAACATCTTCCCACTCGATTTACATTTTCTACAGCAGTCCTACATTGTTTTTTTCTTTTCTTTTCAAGTATTCACTTTATAAATTAGTCCATACAAAGAGTTTCTAATGTTTAGAAAAATAACAGATGCAATAGATCAAAAGCTTTCCTGAACTAGAAACATTTTATTTATTTTTTTCCAGATAATCAATGTCTATTATCGAAGACAAAGAATATAAAGACAATTGAGATCCCTCGTTACCGATAGGCAACAATCAAATGTTGATGGCAGCAAAATAATTCTCTGACTTAAACATACAATAAAAAAAAAATCCATGCAAAGGTTAAGTCTTAAACAAGTTCTTTTAGTTAGATTGTATTAGTAGACCCCAAGGAACTCAATGAGGAGTTAGTTCCTGCCTCAACTCAGAAAATGACTGAAACTATAGGGAAAAATATTAATATAAGAAAATCTGGTAAACCTTTTATTGCTCCCAGCAAGAAAGGTTCTTATATGAGCAGTCTACTAGTTAACTGTAGCACCATAGGACTTACGTAACAAAACAATCACCTTGGTACAAACTATGTCAGCAACATTTGCAACCAGAACTTTCTTACAGATTGGCAAAGTTTTAGACCCAAATATAATTTAAGAAAACTATATACTTCACCAAGAATAAGAAACAAGTGATTGGAAAGTTCTCTATTATGTGTTGCAGTGAGACAAGTTATACAACTTGGGCGACAGAGTAATAGCTTACGCAGTTCTAATGATATATGATTTTTTTAATTTTACTTTAAATTTCCTTTTCACTTACATTTATATTTTTATAAATTGATGTGGAGTAAGGGTTTTGGATGTTTGTAATGCCCCTACCACAGTCAAAGAGTGGTTGGCTATGTTGCATATTAGATAATCTGTTTGATAGTCCTTCTTGGCCTCCCTCACTTCAGCAGATCACGTGAACCTGAATATTAATGCATATACTTATCTAGTTCTCTTTTACTGATTTATTCTTTATTCTATTCTTAACCCAAATAAAAGGTGTAAATCTATTTAGCTAGAGTTTTGATGTATGTTTTGCCTCTCTTATGATTTTATTATGCAGGCGCTCTCATATGACACCATAGCAATGGAGACAAAAGTATAACTGGGGAACTTCATAAATGTATATTAATATTATGAAATTAGAAACTTGACTGAGATGCATTCTCAAAATGTAATGGTGGAATCCTCATTCATGGCATTCATACACATGTTTAGATGCTAGAACATTATTGGAATACAATGGCCATATCAGGTTCAAACACCAAAAGTTCGCTGGAATATTGGGGAAAGTACTAGCCATATCAACAAGAAACTTCTGAAAACACCATTGAGAATTTTAAGATATCATGGAAATTGTATAACTGTTAACAATAAATGAATATCTTGAAGAGCTTCGTTTCACCACACTAAATTTCCATACTCTTGAAAAATTGTTTCCAAATTTTCTAGAACAACATTTCACAAAATTTTTGGTCTCTTTCTAACAGTTTAAGAAGTTTTCCAAACAGGGAAATGTGTTTCCAGTCTACAGGAAAAGAGTATCTTTCAAGGTCATATGTGGAAAAGATTCTATGGTTGAAAATGGCATACCCAGTTTGAAATCATAGAAAAAGCTTGTGAAAATGTTTACATACCTGTGAATTCCATCGCACAAACCAAATGCCATTCCTAGTGTAAATATTTGCACTACTTAAGCAGTAAATTTATGACCTTAAGTGCCACTGCGCCTAATTAAATCTTTGCCAAGAAGCTCAAACTTGAAGGCCGATTAATTCAACTTATTGGTTCTCCAGTCTTCTTTAGATCTACATCTTCGCCAAGTCCGTATCCACCATTTTTGACCACTCTCCTCTACTATGGATTGTAGTTTTGTTCGTTCAGCATACCCATCTCCCTTTTTTCTTTATGGAAAGGAGACCTAGATATCATCCAATGGTGAGAGAAAACATCCAACCGAGGAGAAGACACCAAAAAACCCCTGAAACTCTTAATTTTTATAATTTTTATATATATATATATTTTTTCTTTTGATGAATCTTGGCTCAGATATATAATAAATGTTATATAAACTGTAGCAAAGTGTTAGATACGACATTTATAGAGGATAGGTGAGAAGATGTAGTGTGAACAAAATGGGGCAGTACAAGTCGGCTCATGGTCAGCTTGAAGATGGCATGGATGGTATGGGTTTTATTGCTTATGCTGACAATAATTAATTTAGTCATTCTGACACTATCCCATTCCATTTAATTACTAGTTTCATTTATTATATCGTGGGAGAAAAAACTGGAGTTGTGGCATACCATGTATAGGTTGAGTGTTTTCCATTAACAATAACATCATAGAAACTTAAGAGTAACCCTGATCTAAGATACAAATGCTCAATAGCTTCGCTAGACTGATAGAGTTTTGAGTAGCCCAGAAAATTATAACATGCTAGTGTCAAAATGCATTTCACAACATAATATTTTTCCATAAGGCTAAGGTTGACATGACAATAGTTGAGAGGACGACTTGTTCTTGTTTACCCTAAACAATTATTCTATTTACTGATATTAGTATAATGACACCCAACTTATTATCAATATTGAACCCATGTTAATGTTTATTAGCATAGTAAATATTTAAATAGGGTTAAATGTTTCATCAAGAAGGTAACAACAATCCTCATAATGGCAATTAGAAACAATAATGATGAGAGCAAGGATAACTTTCTTCTTGGTTAATTAATTTCTTTCGTTGCAAGATAATTCTTGATTCAAAACTAAGCTCATCGTTATAAATTAGATATCAACCCAACTAAACAGTTACTTTTCTACTTCTAACATTGCATAGTAGTTCACCCTTTCATTTTCTAAGACATTTATGAAATTTCATCTGCATAATGTGATTATTTACATTACGTAACAACATTGAAATATAAAGCTTGAAACTATATGTAGGAGTCATCAATCCTCTATTAGAGATTGTTCATAACCCAATGTTCACTTTTCTTTACATATAAATTTTACTCACATTACGATACTTTTAGAGAGAGAGATGATTTCCACAAGGTTTATCAGTGTCACTAATACTATCCCAAATATGATGACACATAGTCACTTATTTATCACTTTTAATCTATCTAACTATTGGTTAATGGAATGCACATAAGAAAATAGAGTAAAATGAATCACACATAAGGTGGGGCCTTACAGGTTTCAGCTTCCACTCACATTGTTTGAAAACTCTGTAAACCAATCTATATGCAGATGTAGGAGTGTCTTGTTTTTGCTTCAGAACAGCCAATAGCAAAGTTATTATAGGCTGGAAAATAGCATCACATTCATTAATAACCAAACTCATAATTGTTTGCATGGCTGCAATAACATTGTCAGCATGATATTTTCTAATTGTAGCAAAGAAATGGTGAAACATTTGGTGAATCAAATCATCCAATCCCAAATCTAGCATGATGTTTCCTAATCTGAGTTTTGCAAATGTTTCAAGTATGGCAACCTTTCTAGAAAAATGAGAGCATTTGATATCATCCAAATCCTGGAAATTGTCCACTAACAGTTGAATTATCTTTTTCATTGTATTAACATCACAAGGAGCTTAAGGCGCTGAAATTCTCATGATTTCACTCAAACATGAAGTAACCATGAGCCTTATCTCTTTATCATGATGTCTCATAAGCATTGGTTTAACCAAAGAGTGCACCAATGGAGTCATAGCTTGACTCATCGATTGAGAAGGTAACTGAACAACCTTGCATAGACAATTTCCTGCTTCCTCCAATGTGTTGAAAAGAACTTTTTTTGACTGAAGTGTTCTAACTTCTTACCAATAAATTTGAGCTTCTCTTAAAAGATTCTGGTAGCCTCGTGTTCTTTTCACCATGTATTCCATCTCTTTTCAAAATCAACCTTATTTTGCTTCATAGATTCAAGCAAAGTGTTCATTTGATCACTGAGAGAAGCCATGATGCCCAACTGAGATTCTAATCTGATTTTTTTCTGCTATGTAAAATTGGAATTAAATCCCACTGGCTGGCAGAATGTACTGCTCTAATACCACTGTAGTATGCTGCCCTATTTTCCCTTGGTTTTTTGGTGTTTAATTTTGTGTTTTTGGCAATGTTTTTGAATACTTTCAAATGGAAATAAAGTGCAGAAATAACGAAACTTACAACAATGAAATACGAAGAAATTTCACTATTTTTAATGATGCAACTAACTGAAAATTCCAGATTTCTATTACAACCAAAATACAGTAAAGAAATATTCTGAAATTTCAATATTTCTCAATGGAACAAGAAGCTGAAAATTCCAGATTTCTATTACAACCAAAATATCGAGATTTCCTCAATTACAACAGCAACCCAGTTCATAAAATACCATTAAGTATCTAGAACTAACATACCTAGAAAATGTTTGCAACTTTGACAAGAGGCTGCAGTTGAAAGCAGCGAACTAAGACCGTCAAATTTGGATGCCACAGTCAAGGAATAGCTAGAAAACACTTTGTAGGCTGTTGTCCACAAATTGAGAGATAGACACCACCAAATGGAGGTAGAAAGAGTATCAAACCCTAGGCGCCTTTGCTGCTCAAGCTCCCACGTCCAAGCTAGGAATGGTACAACCCAAGGACAAGCTGGAAATGCAAGATAAATCTGCCAATCTGCCTCAAAACCCAACGCCTAACCATTTTTCACTCAACCATTGTTTTGTATGCCATATAGATCACCAAATAATGACTGCAAATGCAATGAAGAGGAGGTACAACCTGTCCTAGAAAGGGGTGACCAACAAGAAGAAGAATTTTTTGATTTGCAAACACTTCACAACCCAGCTAACCCAAAAACTCTAAAGATTCAAAACCGAAAACCCTATAAAAAACTCCACAATAAAGCTCAAGAGTGATTCCTGGATGGAAATCACCATCAATCCCCAAGATTGGATCTCTCACCAACGTCAGAGATGTTGTCTGTGAGGGATTTCGTCCTCACAAACCCTACTGAAGAAAGCTCCTCCAGCAATAGAAGTGTTCTCATATCCAAATCAACCTGAATGAATGAATTTCTCAAATAGTGTCCTTTTTATAACATGTCAAAACCCTACACCCTCTTTTGGAAATTTCACTTTTTAAAATATTTAAACTTTATTTTTAACTCCTCAATGTGACACCCAAAAATAATAAAAGGTCCATACCTTTTGTAATGTCCCCAATTTCACCCTATGCTCTTCATTTGGATTTAGCCTATTTCTGGAAATCCGTAGGCTACTCAGATGTGCAAATTTAGGGTTTTCGCTTTCAATAAGTCTTGCGTCCAGCTCAATTCAGCTTTTTGTGGGTTTTGAGGTGAATTTACTATTTATAGATTTTGGCTATTTATAGTAAGTCTAAATTTGGCAGTAGCATCATCAGCAATTCAGCTCAAGTCATCTTGCTAACCTTCGGTTTCAGTTTGGCTTTGGTTATCTCAATGGACAAAGTTTATACTTAGTCAATTTTATGTTACTCAGTTGTACCCCACGCCTAGGAGTGATAACTTCATGTTGTTTTTAAAAAGGTGACATTATGGGGTCAATTGTGCATTTAATGATTTATTAAATGCTTTATTATTGCATTATTAAGTTGGACGCCTCAAGGAGGTTGAATAAAGTTTTATTATTTCAAAAAGTAAAATGCTTAAAGGTGGTGTCCCTCTTGGAAGTTGAAGTGATTCATCTTCTTGGAATTTGAAGTGATTCAGTTCTCAATTGAAGCTTATATATTGAGGCTTTGAGAAGAGTTCTCTATCTTTGGAAAAATATAACAAAATGCTGTTGGATTGAATTCAGAACCCGGCTAAGGGGAAGCTTAGCAATTTGACTCCATTCTTCGGGCCTGAAACTATGGTTCCCTAGATGGTGGATTGAGAGTGTGCTTCATCTAGAAGTGCACATTGAGCTTTAAAGTTGAAGATTTTGTAGTTTTTGATAATAATTTTCAGAATTGTGTTTGCTGGTCATATCATGGCTGAAGGAGGTTTTCATTAACAGCTTTTTGTATGATTTTTATGTGCTTCTGGGTATTGAAGAAATTGATTCCTAGTACATGGGCACCCCTTCCCACAGAAGAGCAGAATTTAATTCAAAGTATTTAATTTTATAATGCAAAATCGCCCCTCCCAGCCAAGTCGTACCATTTAGGAGAGCATTGAAGTTTGTGCCAAATAATTGAAGGGAATTTGATGCAGTTTCAATATTGCAACTTGGGTGCCTATCCTCCAAAGAGCCTTTGCATTTCATTTCATTCCATTTGGAGGTATATTGATGAAGTTGTGAGCATTTGATTGAATTTTTGTTTATTGGTTGTTTATTTTCAGTTTGCTGGTTTGAAAAATCAGATTGCTTAAGGTTCAGATTTTGGTTTGATTTTCAATAATTCAGAAGGGTATCATAGAGAGAGATCATCTTCTATCAGTCGTACTTTGATTCTATTGAAAACACTTGTAATTTGCAATAGTTCTCTACATTGTAAGGCTGATAACAGTAGTATTGTTTCAGTCCATTTATTACTACTTTATTTGTGTTTAATTATCACATTTGTAACCCCTGGATGGTTTATCGCCAGTGTGGAAAAAGAACTTGTTAATTCTCTCATTTGTACCCACTGAAAAGTGGTGAATTCCCACTCAAGAGTGTATGCCCGTTGCAGCGGATGAATTAGTTGAATTATTTGTAGTATTCCCCCCACTGTTTAAGTGGTTGAGCAGAAATCTTTATGGTTGGTTCACTGCCTAAGTTCTTTCAGTTTTGTAATAAGTACTCCGCCATATGTTAGCACCTCGCCTTCAAACGGATCTTGTGTGCACATTCTTGGCGTTGAGTTATATCTTTTACTTTCCAGTTGTAATCAATTTCAGTACTGAGTTATTTAGATCCTAGGGATCTTCTGACCATATGTCCGCCCCTCTTCCTTCAGTGGTTTTAGGGCGCATTCTTGGTTAGAGTTACTATTCCGCATCGTTTTGGTTTTGGAGCTAACCTTAACGGGTGTGTGTTGCATTGTAATTGATACTAAAAAATAAAGAAAAAATTAAGGGCCATATTTCACCTTTTAAATTTAAATATTTCACTTTATAATATTTCCTTATGACTCCCCAACTTTACTTTATAATTGAACTCCTTATTTCCCCTTAAAAAGTGACTTTATTAAATATTTAACTTTTTCCGACTTAAGTCACTTTAACACCATTAAATAATTAATTTTAGTTGTCTTTTTAATTTAATTTTATTCGACAACATTTAATTTTATTCAACAGCTTAAAATTTAATTATTTAATTATATCCTAACATTATAAAAATTGGGGACATTACATCAACTTGTACAGCATTTATATTAATTGTTGTAACTCTTCCAAAGTGTACAGCTCTTCAAATGTACGGCTGCTCCTTCCCAATTCTCGCACTGACTTCTCAAGCTACGATTCATAGAATAAATATATATGTATTGCCATTCCAAAAATAGATGCAGCAACTTCTATGGGTGAGATTAATAGTTTAAATGCATCGCACTTTTAATATTTTTGACTATTCAAAGCCTCCCTTTTGACTTTTTCTCATCTCCCAGTTGCTCACATGGTCTTAGAAAAGTCATCACTGAATTAATATGGACTACAATATAAGTTAGGAAGAATATGCTTTAGACAAAGTTCAGGCCTCTTAACAACATATATACATATATATATATTCCTCCAGCAACCACGATTTCAATATATATATCTTCTATAAATTCTGGGGAATAAGGCGGCAACCCAAACTAATATAAACCTATGGTAGCTCAGATATTTTACTGCAATAAATATCCAACAAACCCTGATTACTTTGAAATTCCCTTGATTTATCCTTTATCGAATAAACCCTGGAAGCACGTCTATGTAATACTGATGATTTCTTCAAAACCCTAAATACTCTGAAATTTGTTTCCGAAGGAAACATCACAAATTTTCTCAACTCAATCAATCAAACATTGAAGCGCATACGTGAATACTGGATGAATCTTCCGATCACCAACTAGGGAGGAATCTTTCACCACCGAAATTGAATACCCATAAGAATTCCCACCTAGGGTTTTAGACTTCGAAGAGTTCCACCAAAATACCAAATAAAATAATAAACCAGCATATGCACAAATGAGCTCTTGCATCCATTTTATAACCTTTCGAAACCCCATTTGAAATTTCCCGCTCAAAACACACTCGCACTTTATTATAAAGTGACTATAAAATATCTTTTAAATATTTACTCAACATCACTTTACTATAACACTATAATCTAATTATTTAATATTACCTTTTTACATATACTTTTTTCCAAGCAATATCAAATAATTAAATTAACGCCCGGGTGGTGAGTCGGAAAACAGGGACATTACAACAAGAGAGTAAATGATGCTCTTGGTGAGAAAGATGGATGAACACATGCAAGTACACATTTCAAGGCATGTTTGGGTGATAATTTTAGATTGGCCAATTAGTATATTAAATAATCATCATGGAGTACTTGACGCAAATTGTAGAGGTTCATTTTCTTTTGAGATGGTGACATAAATATGGGGTTGGTTTTCCAATCCAACTCAGCATGTACAGATGTAAGACTGCCATAGACTCCAAATACAATAGCAATGAGATGGCTACATTCAACTTCAAACCTTTTTATAAGAAGCGTACATATGATTTGAAGGGCTTTTTGGCTGTGATGGATTGGGAAGCAAATACAGGCATTTGTCGAATGTTGCAGACTATTGAGGTAACTAAGCTAATGAATTGAAGTCAAAAGAATAGAAAATGGTCAAATCACTATAAGAAAATTAGCTGATCTAACTATTGAGGATGTGCCTGAAGATCTTTCAAATACTGAATCCAAAACTTTATCTCCTCGTTTTGTGACAGCTAATATAGATCAGCAGCCCCTACCTTCAATTGCTTGGGCTAAAAAAGAAAATACTTCAAATCAAGAAAGCAACCAAGGTAATTATAAGTCGAAGTAGATATTTCTTGCAAACAAAAATGGCCAAAAAAGCTTTAAGGTAAGCCAAAGAAAAAGATAGAATTTCAAAGCTTCATCAATTGAATGTGCCACGTTCTTCCTCTTCCAGACCAATAACAAGTATTATTTGCAGACAGTAAATGCAATGAAGAAGAAGAAAAAGGAAAGTGTAAAGAAAAGGTAATAAGTCATGTAAAGGTAGCCCTAAAGGTCAGAAAATTCAAGTTAATTAACAAGAAGAGTGTCGGTAACTTTCTTGTTCTTCAGCAAGGTCGTGAACCTCAGATTATGGGTTTCATTTTTTACTCGTATGTTTGTTTCTCCCATATCTCCTATTGCTTCCCGTACTCCTAGTTCCCTTTCTCCATCACCAATTCCAACTTGTTCACCTCACATACGCATGGATGTTAGCTTAACATCTATACAATAGCAACCTTCTTTTCCACTTCTATTCCACTCCTGTTCAACATCCACCCCATTCTCAAATCCTCCATCTCACATTCATGCTATTCCTTCTCTTAAATTACCTCCCATCATTGAAATCCTTTCTCCCATTGGGAATTCCTGAAAAATATAGGATAAAGGAAAAGGAGCACCAGAGTGGCAAAGATCTTTGGTCAGCAAAAAAAAGAAAGATCACACATTCTTATCAAATTTCTTGCTACACTATCATCCATCATTTCATCATCAGTGCCCATAAAGCTCAGGAGACAGTCTAGGGTAAGGAAAACAACAGATGGTCATTTGTTTATAGATGCTATTGTTCCTCCAAAGGAGAAGACCATGCAGAATGTTGAACCAACAAAATTTTAGATAGTAAATCTGATTCGGGGGCCAGTAAATGCCAGGGTCATGGTAATTTGTTGGAGGTAGTCACAGAAAAAATTAAGGAAAAACTCTTGGAGGATGGTAAATATAAGGCAGTCTTGAAGGTGAAATCAAACAACTCTTAAGGGTTTATTGCTTGTCTCTTGCAGCCTATTTCAAGCCCTACAGATGCAAATTGTTCATTTTGATTGTGGTAGTACCAAATGAATCCAAAATTCAAGACTTTTTCTGAGTTTCTAGGATGTTGCTTCGGTAGTAGGGAAATTCAAGATTTTTTGGAGTATCTAGGATGTTGCTTTGGTAGTAGGGCCATTAGGTGGGGTTACCAAGTAGCTATTTTCAGCTGCCACTATTTTTCACAGAATGAGTTTTTTGAGGTTTCTCCTCTTGGAGTCTTATTCGAGGACATGACATTTTAAATCACCTCCTAGGATATTTATTTACATCATAGTTATCTTATCAAAAATCCATTTCTAATTTCATACTGTATTTTAATTGGACAAAATTGTTTTTTGGGCTTACTTTGTGTGCAAGTGAACTACTCTTCGTTTAGAAGTTCCAGTTCACTTTTCAATTATTTTTCAAGAAAAATTTATAAACATTTGTACTTAATTTTCTACTTGTAATTTTATACCTACTTCTTGTTGACATTGTTGTTCAAAGAGATCTTTTGATTTTCATGTTTACTTCTTTGTAAATTAAATTTAATAACTATTGCAGACTTTGTATTGGAGTTTCTTAATGAGGTATTGTAGCTTTGTACGTGTTTCTTCATATTTAATTCATAGCCATTTGTGTGTGGGTCTCATTCAATTCAACCACATTATATTTGAAATTTTCAATTTCTGTGTTAAGCTGAAAAGTGTGAGTACATTAACTGTTATAGGTCTTTTCCTCCATTAAATATAAAATTTAAAATATCTTGTCTAGTGCAGAAATGTTGACTCGCCATGGTCCCTAAACTAAGAACAAAAAGACAGGTTTTTAATTTGAGTAGTTTTCATCGTAAACTCTTTCAAAAGGGAGCTTCCCTCCATAATTTGAAGAAAGGTTTTACTTCACATGCTGTTCCATTTTGTGCTGTACTGAAAGGTGCAAATTAAAATTCTAACAGTATAAGTAATAAACAATGAAATATAGATTGACAAAACCTTTTCCTTTTGACAAAGCATTAGTAATAAATTGATTATCACACAAACAATTTAGCAGTTTTACTCACTTCAGAAATCAAAAATTAGAGATTTGTGAAAATTATAAAATACCTTTTTGGAATCAAGAAAGACCCTCAAAGTTGACATACTTTGTTCATCCAATGATGGTTGGATTGATTCAAGTTGTTCAGTAAGACTACATCACAGAACATGGCCAGTGTATGTATTAGATACTACATTTATACCAGCTAAGACTCAAAAGCTGCTTAAGAATAAATTGAAAAGTTTTGCATATTCACATTTTTCAAGATGAACTACAATTGAATTAAAACATGATTGTGCCTTAAAAACACATATCACAATGTAGAATTGCTAGTTCTTGTTTCAAAACTTAAGAACAAATGGGAATTTCCTAAAGCCATTTCTTAGTGAAAAATGACAGCGTAAGATCATTTAGACATTCAAAGGATCCTAGGATATTGTAGGCTTTACAAATTTTATCTAAATGATGAATAGGCAAACAAGTATAAGACAACAGTTTTACTAAGGATCAATAATACTAAACCAAGCAGCACTAGCAAACAATCAATATCAAAAGTTGAAATAATTGTAATGTCCCCTTTTAGGAATTTTGTACATTTTCTGATTTTTATGTAATTTTCCAATTTCTGATCCAAAACACAAACTGGAACAGCAAACCAAAAATAGAAATAAATTGCTGGAAACTTCTAGTGTAACCTTCTATAGGTGGAATACCACTTCAACTTCACCTGAAATAGCAAAATTCAATAGACAATAAATAACCAAAATGAAAGTGTTCGGCAGCCAACTTAACACCCTTGACATCCAATTACACACAGCTATGAATAGTTATAATTGAAAATAAGTGAATTGCACCCTCAAATACCAACAACCACACAATAATGGATCCCTAGGATATCAAACATGCTTGGATCTAAATTAAACACCAATTTATCACCTCCAAAATACTTTTATTTGATTTGCAACATGTTGGAGCAACTTGCAATGACTTATATGCACAATTTCAGACTTACAATAATTGAACTTTACTAAAAATGATGAATGTACAGATTGCCACACACATCAAGAACCCTGTATGGTGAATAACTAGCAAGTATAGCAGCTGGATCTGACGGTAAGAGTGTTATAACAGCAACAATGACCAGGAAAATGACCTAGGAAGGTGGAGTTGCAGCTAGAAACAAACAGATGGTGACTGCACAGCAGTCAAATGCTCTCCAAATGCTGATAACAGTTCAGAATATGTCTACAAACAGCAACAAATGCTTATGCCACTTACCCAAAGTGTTGTTGTAACCTCTTCCGCTTTGCAAGGGACTCTAAGCAGTTGTAGTGGTGCTAAGCTTCCTTCAAATGCAATAGTTACCTAGAAACATGGTGATAGATTAGTGAGACCGCCTCCCCTTCGCGCGCCCCCCCCCCCGCACCCCCCCCACCGTTGTCCACCTGCCCCGCCGCACCCTGCCCTTCCTCTACCAATTAGCAGGTTAATTCCCTTTACCTTATTAGTTGTAGTGTAGCTGTTCCATGGCTTAGAGGATCCACTATCCATCTTGTCCCAAATTCCAAGAGATCTAGTCAAACACAATATGAACATTTTCTCTACTACTAGAGGACCATTATCCATGGATGTTAGGAGAGCTAGAAATCTGAAAATATTCTCTATATCATCCCACTCAACCAAGGATGTCCTAGTGAAGTCTACTCCCTTCACACCATTCTTTTATGGTAATATCAAATCTTCTATTGGCTTTCTTTGAGTGTTTGATGGGCATGTTCTTCCTTCATCTTATGCAGATAAAGATGTAATGTCCCCTTTTTAAGCATATTTGGTTTGTGAACAATTAGTCTAGTTTTCAAGTTTTCCCGTAGGCTAATTGGTGGGCAAGAGAGAACTCCAAACTTCTTGAAGAGCACAAGATTGGTTAACCAGTGGTTTTGTTCATGGCAGTAAGTTCAGACAGTCATGGTAAGCCTCATGATGCTTTCATAATGCAATTCCAGCCTTTTGGGAGCTATCCAAACTTCTTGGAGAAGCATACTATTTTTATACAGTTGCCAAGTTGCTTCGGTTCATCATCTCAAGTCCTCAATGACATAATGGTATGATCAGAAATCCATATTTGTGTCAATTTGATACTTTACGCAACTTGGGTGATTTATTAAATTATTAAATAATTATTACTTTAGTTGTCCTAAGGAGGATTTATTAAAAAGGCAACTAAGTGTAATTATTTATTAAAATGTGTTCTAAATTGTGCCACCAAGGGGAACACCTAGGCACAAGGGGTTCTTTTTACACATGATGAATTATTATTTATTTTGAAAAGTGAATTTGTGGAGGAAGAAGGGAATTACTATTTTTTATTATTATTATTTTCCCTCCAGAATGTTATAAAAAGGGTTTGAGAGCTCATTTGAGAGGTTAGACCTGATATGAATTTTGTTTTTGCATTTGACAGAACTTGTGTTCATCTCAAATTTCCTTAAGTATGAAAACCCTCTTGAAAATACTAGTTTTGGGGATGAAAACCCCCCAAGTTGGTCTTGGTAGTTTCATATAGAAGTCACAACTACACCTACAAGTGAAGTTTTTACAATTTGGTATTGAAGATGGATTATTTTGATGTATTTTGAGCTATTTCCAATTTGATCTTTCTAGAGGTATTTTTGAAGAGTTATAAGGAGATTTTTGGTAATTTGGAGGTAGATTGTACTACTCCTAGCTGGTCGTACCATTTTGCAAGCAGTCCCCATGCTAGCCACACCTATTGTGGATGGGATATTGTAACGTCCCCTTCTCATGCCTAGTCAATTTAGTACAATTAGCCCATTTCCCAAGTTCTTGTAGGCTAATTGGTAAGGATAAGGGAACTCCAAAGTTCTTGGAGAGTGTAGGTTCAACATTTCAAGATTTCTATTTATGCCGATAAGCCCAATTGGCAATGTGGAGCATCATGACACTTTCAAAAGTGTTTTCTGACATTTGAGGTGTTCTCCAAACTTCTTGGAAAGAGCATCTATTTTTAGTAAGTCACCCAGTTGGCTCCAATCATCATCTTGCTTCTTCAGTTTCCTTATGGTGTGATCAAATTTGGATTCCGATTTCATTGTAGTGCTTTCTGCAACTTGAATGAAATATTTTAACTATTCACTTAAGTCTGACAACTTAAGTGTAATATCATTTTAAAAAGGTGTTTATGTTCCTCAAAATGGATGCCTACGAGAAATAAGAGGCCTTTGCACATGAAAAAGTTTATTAATCTTTTAAAAGGTCATTTTGGTGAAAAAGTGAATTATTTTATTATTTCAAATTGGTTACTTTCCCTACAAAAGATATATAAGGAGGTATTAAAATAATAAATGTAATATTAATGGTCATCTTAGCATTATTAGGCAACTTAGTTGTTTTTTAGTAATTGCTTTAGATTTAATTTATTTTAAGCATATTTTTGTTTTTTAGCTTTAAGTTAACAATTGTTTCGTTTTAGAAACATCATCTTATTTTTCCTTTATAAGGAGCCTTCGTCTCCAATTGTAATCATCCAATCTTGAATATCAATAATATTTACATGGTATCAGAGCGGGTCACGAGCCTTTAGAAAGAAAAAAAATTCGTGCCCTAGTTACCTGGAATTATTTACAAAAATTTTTTGAACGATTTTTATGAAAAATCGTGCTGCATAAAAATCGTGCTGTATTTTCGAAGATTTTTTGAAGAGCCAAAATTTCGAAATTTTTGTGTGGCTCCTGCAAAAATTCGAAGGGTTTTAGAGTCTGCAATTTCGTGGGCATTTATTTTCTTCAACTGGGCGCACGATTCAAAGAATTCGTGATCACGTTTTTTTCTTTTCAGTCAGCCCCACTACTCACGATTTCGTGATTGCTTGATGCAATTTCTTGTTGCTTTAAGTCGCAGTTCTGAAAGTCGCATTTTAGCAGATTCTGGGCGCCGACGGATTTCTCGTTGTTTGTAGTTTTTCTCAACCCTTCAGGTTACGACTTCTTCATTTATTGATCACGTTTTTGTCTATCTAGTGCGAGCGCGTGTGAAGAAAGTCGTGTATTTGTCTGTCTTTCTGGCGCGAACGCGAGTGAAGAAAGACGCGTGTTTGGGCTGCGATTTATGTTCGATCTAAGTCTTTTTTTGGCGTCTGGGTGTGGTTTCAGATACGGGTATTTTAGCCTCTTATTTTCCACGATTTTCTAAGACTTTGAAGACATTTTTCTGCAATTTTTTTGGTCTTTAATGGCGGCTAGGGTTTTTAGAAAGTTCAACTAGGGTTTTGACCCTCTATTTCAAGTCAAATTTTTGTTTCAATTGCAAATTCTTGGTGGATTTTTCGAGATCTCAACTAGGTTGGTCTCATATTTTTCTGGGTGCATCGTTTTCTGTGCCTTGATTTTTGTGTCGACGAATTTGTCTTGAATTTTGTGCCAATTTTTTTCTAAGACAATTTTTTTGAGAAATCGTGTGTTGTGCCAACTGATTGTCTAGTATTTTGCCAGTTCATCACAGAGTTACCTCGTTTTTCATGCTTTGGAAAACAGGAGGGATGGCAACTTTGTCCAATGTTATGTTGGAAAGTTCGTAGAGGTTCAATGGAAAGAATTACAACACGTGGAAGCAGAGGATGCTTACCATCTTTGAGTACCGATGTCTGGATGCGCTTGTTCTTGGTACAGAAGTTCCTCCCACTGTTGTTGGGAAGGATCAGGACAAGTATGATGGGGGTAATAGGGAGGCAGTCATGCTTCTCAAATTATCTGTCAACAATGAGATGTTACCAGAAATACCTTCTTGGAAGTCTGTTGCGGAGATCTGGAAGCATTTGAAAGATCTTCATGAAACCTCGAACAAGAGCAGGGCTTTCTTCCTGAAGGATATGCTCTTTTCTATTATGATGGATGACCAAGTGTCTTTGCAGGAGCACTTGATGAAAATAAAGAATATTCGCGATCAACTGGAGGCCATTGGTCGTACAATGGAAGAGGAGGATCCGGTGGTGATCGCTTTGAAAATTTTGCCACATTTCTACGAGCACTTCATCGAAACGCTCAACATTACATCCACCAATGTTGACTTGAAGTTTGATGAACTGTGCAACAAGCTTTTGCAGCATGATAGGTGGAGGAAGCAGTTTGGGAGCAGCAGTGAGTCTCCTAGTGTTAAACAAGCATTTACTGCCAAGGACGTTGGCAAAGGCAAGTCCACTCAACAGAAAGGACAAGGCGATTCAGAGGAGAGCTCCAAGAAGAAGTCTATTACTTGCCATTACTGTGGAAAGATTGGTCATATACAGAGGTATTGCAGAAAGCGGTTGGTTGATGAGAAGTCCAACCAGGAAGCGTCTCAACAAAGTGCTCATGTGGCAGAGCAAACTGAGCAAAAATAGTCTGCATACTATGCATTTTGATGACCAGCACAATATGGGTAGACTTAGTTTTTGTTTGTACGATGACCATCAAGGGAGGGTATTAAAATAATAAATGTAATACTAATGGTCATCTTAGCGTTACTAGGCAACTTAGTTGTTTTTTAGTAATTGCTTTACTTTAGTTTATTTTAAGCATATTTTTGTTTTTTAGCTTTAAGTTAACAATTGTTTCGTTTTAGAAACATCGTCTTATTTTTCCTTTATAAGGAGCTTTCGTCTACAATTGTAATCATCCAATCTTGAATATCAATAATATTTACAGGAGGTGTTGGGCTCATTTGAAGGGGCATGCTTATGAATTCTATAATGTTATGCTGCTGGAATGTACACAAATTTCTTCCAAATATTTTGAGGATGAAAACCCTCTCAATATTTGTAGTTTCAAGGACAAGAAACCCCCTAGAAAGAGTGGTGATTGCTTACTGCTCTATTTGATAAAATGAAAACATAAATTAATAACAAAGATGACAATGTATACCAAATACAAAAGTAAAATATATCTTTATTCGCACATGAAATTATTATAGAAGAGCAAAGATGGTCAGCCAAGGACCAGAGTCAATCCAACTAAATCACACTACTCTCCTTGATGATACACAATGTATTTAAAGGACCCAACGGTTGCAAAAGAAGACAACTGTCAACCAACTTACGCTTCTAACTACTTGACGCCAACAACAACTAATACAAACAATTAATACACATTCGAATAAACAATATTATTGAAACACAATAATGGATGTTGTAAATTCACTACATCATCCCCTCGAAAAGAAAAAGTTGTCTTCCAGACAAGTAAACATCAAGTAACATTAGGGAAGACAATATTGTAGACAAGGATCTATAGACAAACTTGGAAGTGTACTTGTAATATAAGACCCCCAAAAAAAAAAATTTGTTTGTCCCTTAACTGTCTGCTGTTTTGTGATTGTTTCATGAAGTTTTTTTTAAAGGGTTTACATTGCATGTTTATTTTGAAACATTGTGCATCAACTGTAAATAAAAAGAGAGTATAAAGAAGCTGAAAATAACACTTTCAGTAACAAGTATTTTCTGATTTCTTCAATTTAAGTTTCAGTCATACAAATAGCATAAAATCAGAAATTTAACTTTCTATCAGACCTGGAAAAAGTGTTCTATCAGCAAACTTGAAGCTTCCTTTGCAAATACGCCTTGACCCAAGATGCAAGATGGTGCGACCCAGCTGTATAGAGTTACAGAGCAGGCAAATGGGTCCTAGAATATGATGATTAAACCTCCTTCCAGCCCAGAAATCTCTATGCACATCTCCCAAGGAGGCCGTACTACTCAAGGAGGGCGATTTTGCTTGGATAAATTGTAGTCTTCACCAAAAAATCTGATATTGTGCCCAAAGGGTCGCCCTAGGATGAGAAAATGATATTTCAAATACCCATTTGAATTTCTTTTGTCTTTTCTGAGATATGATTGAAAACTTGGGTCACTAGTTCGACTACAAAGTTCCTGAAATCATGCAAAAACACACCAAGACTGAAAATGGAAGCACCCCACACCACACCAGCAAACTCACACCAAAAACCTACTGCAAACCACTCAAAAATATTGAAATATCTTCATCATTGAAAGCCCAATTGTGTTCTCTGATTGAAAACACCAAACACCAGCCTGAGCAAGGTCTTTTACTGTCGGGGCTAGTCTAAGAACTGAGGGGTACCGTCCTCAAATCCGTCTGCAAATCTTTGGCTTCAAACCAACAGCATGTCTCCACAAACAATCTCCAGCATAAGTTCAAAATGAGGCTCCAAAGTGTTTTATGTTCTTTCCTTGAGTTGGGCACCCAAAGCCCTAAACCCACGCCTTGCAATATAACTTTGTTTTTAAAATTTATTTTTAATATTTCACTCCAAGGTGGGACACCCAAGGTGAGGGTCATACTTTTAATTTTTTAAAACAACTTAAGTGATAAGACTAGGCACCTTGGTCACTTTTTTATAAGTCCTCTTATGACCCCCCTTTTAACTTCCTAACATAAAGTCACTTTATTCTACATATTTTTCAAAACATTAACCAAATATTAAAATAATTTCTCCAAGTGACTTTAGTCATCAGAATATGCTAATACTGTCAAGCTAGACCTGGTCCATGCTCCGAAAATGGACTTACTATTTTTAGTAAATGTTAAAAATAGTAAATCATCATCCAAAGGCTCAAACTGCAAATAAGCTGGAAAAACATCAAGGCTCACTACAGGCAACCCTCATCCACTGACCCCTGCTAAAAATAGAAAGTGCCCGACAAAAACACCAACTCAACTGGAATTGAGTTCCTTAACAGAACCACCTAGCCAACAGGAACTCGGAAATTGGCTAGAGGTAATGTCCAGTGATCCTAACTAGGAGGGGGCATTACAGTCCGCCCTCCCCAAAGATTGCTTGCCCTCAAGCGATCGTAACGCTGGGAGTTGAAGTAACTGCTCGCTCTCCCATGTCGCATCCTCAACTAGTAAATCCCTCCACTTCACTAAGTACTCAGTAATCACCCTCCTCCTGACTGTCCCCTCTCTGAAGTCAATGGTTGCCTCTGGTATCAGCTCCAACCTCCCCTCCTCATCCAAAGGGGATAACACTGCTGAGGGTACTACGTTATGTCCCAAAGCCTTCTTAACGCGCGATACATGAAAAACATTATGCACCCGGCTATCCTCTGGTAACTCCAGCTCATAAGCTACCTCACCAACTCTCCTGACAACTCTGAATGGGCCATAGAAACGTGTTTTCAACTTCTCTGCTCCACTCTTTTTGAGAGTGGACTACCTGTATGGCTGTAATCAAACATAAACCATATCCCCCACCTCAAATTCTCTCTCAATCCGATGCTAGTCAGCATACATCTTTTGTTGATTTTGTGCATGCTGGATATTTTCTCTCAATGATCTCATGATATCATGACTGCCCTGCAGGAAGTCCTTAGCCTTGAGCACACGGCAATCACTAAATAGTAAATCAATGAAGCTAGAAGGCTCATATCCATACAGTGCCATAAATGGTGACATCTTGATGGACATATGGTAGGTAGAATTGTAGCAGAACTCCCCTAGGTGCAGCCATCTAACCCAAGCCTTTTGTTGGCTGTAATGTCCCCTTCCAGTTGACATCTCTCAGAGCTTATGATTAGCCTATTATGCGACCCTCGTAGGCTGATAGGATGGATAGAGGGTCTTGTTGGAGCTTGGCTTGGCTTCGGTTGTCATAATCTACCAGTTTGGCTTTCGTTCGGAGTCGTTCGGACATCATTTGCTTGACTTGCTATTTTTAGTAAGTTAAGTCACTCAGCGGAGCACCCCTGCTATTTTTAGCAGTATGGTCTGGTCGTGTGCAAATTCAATCACTTATTCTCCAGCTTCAGACGGTTCGTTAATCAGACGTATTTTGAGGAAGATATTAATATTTTAATTGTCAAATTAAATATTAATTATTTGAAGCTTATATTATAAAGTTATAATATTATTTAATATTATAACTTAAGTGATTTCTTAAGGGGTCGACCAACATTGAAGAGGGGCCACTTTTCAATTATATTTTATAATTAAAAGTGCGTTCGAGACTATTGAAAAATTAAAAGAAAAGTTTGAACTTTATTTAAATGATGCCTTTTTGTGAAAAGTCGACTTTTTGAAGGATATAAGGGTTTCATTGGAAAAAGAGCTCATTATGTTATGAAATCGAATTTTGATCAAGTATTCTTCCAGAGAACAGAGCCAAGGGTTTCAGTTGTCTTTTGGCATTGGAGAACGAGCCATCTTCAGTGTTGCAGTTCAGAGGCTGTGAAATATCAGCTGATTTATTGCTTTCAGAGAGGTAGCTTCATTCAGAGGTTATCACAACACGTTCACAGAGTTTTCATCTTCAGAGTTTTGGTTTGGTATTCTTCCGAGAAGAGTTCTTCATTCCTAGGCGCATCTTCTTCCAAGATCTGGACACTTATTTCAAGGGCCGTACAAATTGTACTTGTTGTTGTTACAGAGCCGTACCATTGCTGCAGGGCCGTACTTTTCAAGTACCAGGCCGTACCTCTTGCATTGGAAAAAACGCCTTCTCTTTTGGCAGTCTGCCTTCACCAGTGGGGGCGCATACTTCACTGCCTTCATCTGCTATCATCTGGTGCAGGGGAAAGTGGATCTTTATGAAGGCCGTACCATTTCAAGGTCTTTTCAATCTGCTGCAAATTACCAGGTTTTTTCATCAATAATATTGTTGCTTTTTCAGTTGCATGTTATCAGATCTTGTTTGTAATCAGTATAGAAGATCAATAAACCTATTGGCATCAATAGATCAATTAGTTTCCATCATTTTTGGACTTGTGGTATTTTATTTCATTTTTATAAGCAATTTCTTTCAAAATCGCACTTCATTGGTTTATGCTCAAAAACACAAAAAAACTCAAAAACGTTCAAAAACAAGCAAAACAGACAGTTTCAGAAAACAGTGAGAACAAGGGTTTCTACAATGGTATCAGAGCTAAATCCTGCCATCCTAAGGGTTTAGAATTCTTATGCAGCCACAAGAGGTTGGGCCTTACAAATATTACACTCGCAGGAGAGCCTTGATTGACAGGTAACAGGGTTTGAACAGGCAGCCGGGTACCATGGCTGACAGAACAGAGATTCCGCAAAACCCTAGAGATAATGATGATGCAGAGGTCTTACATACTCTCAGAGATCTTCGGACAGGCCAACAGCAGGTAGCTGACGTGTTGTAGCAGTTGACCATGGCAATCCATAGGATTGGTACACCGAGGAGACCGTCACCACATCGTGACGAGAACAGGAGTGATGCAGGTTCACGGAGAGCACCTAGGACTGTTTCACGGACAGCAGACAGGCCAACCAGGCCTACTTTTGTGAGACAGGAGCCTGATGAGGCTATTGCAGGTGAGGAGCCTGAGGGAATGTTCGCTGATACACTTATGGCAGCGAACGATGAGTGGGAGTTACTGTCACCAGAGGTCAAAGAGAGGATTACCTTTGACAGATTTATCACACAGAGGAGAGAACATCACAGGAATCGACAAGATTGGAGGCCTAGACATAACAATAATAATGATCTGAAGCATGCCACAAACAGACTTACTCTAGCTATGTTTGACGGTAGTGGCAAGGTCACAGCACAGGCCTGGATCAGTAAGCTTGATACTTTCCTCACATTGCGTCCTATGGCTGAGGAGGATGCTATTAGGTATGCTACATTGCATCTTGAGGGAGCAGCTTATGATTGGTGGCACCACAAGATGGTGACACTCCAGCATGATCGTATCACCACATACCAGGAGTTCGTAGACAGGTTGGTGGAACGATTCGACAAGAAGGATCCAGAATCTTATTTCAGAGATTTGGCTCAATTGCGACAGAGTGGTAGTTTGGAGTCTTACATAGGAGATTTTCGGCGATTGTCGGTTATGGTTCCTAATATATCAGAGAGGTGTCTCGTTGTGCTTTTCATGGAGGGACTGTTGGAACCATTGAGAGGTTGGATCAAAGCCTTTGATCCTCCTTCGTTACAGGAAGCTATGAAGAAGGCACGCAGCATGGAGTTTGCAGCACCATCCAGCAAATTCAATTCCAGAAACACTTCTTCATTCCGGGACAATAAGGGATTTAATAAGAATAAGGAGAGATCTTATTTTAAGAGTGACTTGAAGGGTAAATCAGCAGCACCCTTGGATCGCGAGGCTCTTAATGATTTGCGCAGAAAGAAGCTTTGCTTCTACTGCAAAGGTCCCTACGATGCTAACCACGATTGTCCTTTGCGGCCTAAGGGGAAGGCCAATCGAGTAATGTGGGCTTATTACGAGGATTCGGAATCTGAGAGTTCCGAATAGCAGAGAGAGTTCTGAGGAGTCAGAATCAGAGGCTTCAGAGCCTAAGGCAGAGGCAGAGACAGAGCTCCAGATTCAGGAGGCACGGTTGTCTAGCATCCAGCAGGAGGGTTCTTTTAGACTTCGGGGAGTTTTGGCAGGACAAAGGGTCATCACCCTTCTAGACACAGGAGCCACCCACAGTTTTATTGATGCTAGATTTGTGGAGAAACACGGACTCATAACTGAGGAGTTCGAAGGCATTAGGGTTAAGGTGGACGATAGTTACACTCTCAGGTGTGAACGTATGATTAAGGATCTCCCCTTGCGCTTGAATAACTATGAATTCAAGGCTGATTATTACATGGTGAACATGGGAGATATTGATTTAGTCTTGGGCATGAAGTGGCTTCATTCCCTTGAGGAAGTCACTCTTCGTCTCAAAGACATGGAGATTCGGTTCGATGTGGATGGGAAGACACACATCCTGAAGGCCATTCGGGACAGTAATGTCAGGACTATTTCCTTCCGACGGATGGAGAGACTCATGCGACATGACATGGTAGAGTGGGCTGCCGAGTGCACATTGACACCTATACAGGAGGGACAGCATAAGACCGAGTATCATCCTGACATTCAGCAGTTGAGAGTCAAGCATGAGAAGGTTTTCAGTGACATTCCACCAGGGAGACCTCCAGACAGGGGTATTGAGCACATTATAGAGCTTGAGGAGGGCGCTAAGCCCGTCATGATTACTCCTTACAGGCATCCTAAGCGGCTTAAGGATGAGATAGAGAAGACTATCAAGGAGCTGCTTGCTATGGGTCACATTCGACCAAGTAAATCACCATTTGCTTCTTCAGTTGTCCTAGTGAAGAAGAAAGATGGTACCCTTCGCATGTGCATATAGATTACAGAGTCCTAAATAAGAGGACCATCAAAAACAGGTACCCCATACCTCGTATAGATGAGCTTATTGACGAGCTCCATGGTGCATGTTATTTCACGAAGATAGACCTGAGATCAGGATATCACCAAATCAAAGTTCGTGAGCAAGATGTTGAGAAGACTGCATTCCGTTGTCATTGTGGACACTTCGAGTTTGTGGTGATGCCATTTGGGCTAACCAACGCGCCAGCGACATTTCAGTCCACCATGAACAGGGTCTTCCACTCACTACTGAGGAGATATGTACTTGTCTTCTTCGATGACATTCTGATTTACAGCAGGACTTGGCAGGAGCATTTGGCTCATCTGGATACAGTGCTTAGCATTTTGGAGAGGGAGTCCTTGTACGCCAAGGAGTCCAAGTGTGATTTGGGGATGACTGAGTTGCTCTACTTAGGACATATCATCAGTGCTGAGGGAGTGCAGATGGATCCTGAGAAGATCCGTGCTATCATAGATTGGCCTACTCTGACGAACCTTACACAACTGCGAGGATTTCTTGGCTTGTGTGGTTTTTATCGCAGATTTGTGAATGGCTATTCACGCCATGCAGCACCTATGACGGATTTGTTGAAAAAAGGTGCATTATGTTGGACTCCTGAGGCACAGGAGTGTTTTGTGAGGTTCAAGGAGCTGATGACTACGTGTCCAGTGTTAGCACTGCTAGATTTTACGAAACCTTTTGAGCTTCAATGTGATGCTTCTGGTGAGGGCATTGGAGCGGTGCCTATGCAGGACAAGCACCCGATCGTTTATGAGAGCAGGAAGCTCAGAGGTCCAGAGAGGCTTTACAGTATTTATGATAAGGAGATGCTGGCCATAATGCATGCCTTGGCCAAATTTAGGCAATATCTCGTGGGCAGTAAGTTTTGCATTAAAACTGACCACAACAGTTTGAGGCATTTCCTAGGGCAGCGAGACTTAAACGATCGTCAGCAGAAGTGGGTGAGTAAGTTACAGGCATATGACTTTGATATCACCTACATCAAAGGTACCCAGAACGTAGTGGCTGACGCTCTCTCGCGCAGGCCTTATCTGAGCTCTATGGTTCACATTGCAGAGGATTGGAGGCATTTGATTGTGGCAGAGTATGCCAAGGATACTTGGGCATCCAGTATTGTTGAGGGATCGATGGTTGACACCAGGTACACACTTGTGAATGACTTGATCATTTACAAGAACAGGATTTTCTTGATCCCAGGATCTGAGATGAAGAACACTATTATGCGAGCCTTTCATGATGTACCCACAGCAGGACATCCCGGGTATTTTAAAACATACAGACAGATTTGGGAAAGGTTTACATGGAAGGGACTTAAGGCAAATGTTCTTCAGTATGTGCGTGAGTGCCCTGTTTGTCAGCAGAACAAGCAGGAGAACACGTATCCGGCAGGATTGTTGCAGCCACTTCTGATTCCTGATAGGAAGTGGGAATGCCTGTCGATGGATTTTATTACGGGCTTGCCCAAAGCCCAGGGACGAGATTGTATATATGTAGTTGTGGATCGGCTGACGAAGTATGCCCACTTCTTTCCGATCACCACCACTTACACAGCTACACAGGTAGCAGAGGTCTTCTTCCGTGAGGTTTTCAGATTACATGGGTTGCCTCGGAGCATAGTTAGCGACAGGGATAGTCGGTTCCTGAGTCACTTCTGGCAGGAGGTGATCAGACTTTGTGGGACCGAGCTTACACCGAGCACCAGTTACCACCCGCAGACTGATGGTCAGACGGAGATAGTGAACAAATGGGTGGAAGGTTACCTCAGGAATTACATTGCAGGGCAGCAAAAGGCGTGGGTCAAGTGGATATATTTGTGCGAGTATTGCTACAATACTACGTTTCACATGACCATTCAGATGTCCCCCTTCATGGCGTTGTACGGTTATGAGGCGCCTAGCTTTCTAGATTTGCTACTGAGTGACAGTAGAGTGCCGAGTGCTGGGGATTTATTGCAGGAGAGTCAGGACACTATGAGGACTCTCAAGGAAAATATTGCTAAGGCACAGAATCAGCAAAAGCAGTACGTAGATCAGAAGAGGACAGAGAGATCTTTTGAGGTGGGAGACATGGTATATCTCATGCTGCAGCCCTACCGTCAGTCTACTCTTAGGAAGAGTGGTTCAGAGAAGCTTAAACCACGGTATTATGGTCCTTTTAGGATTCTGAGGCGAGTGGGAGAGGTGGCTTATGAGCTAGAGCTTCCCGGATAGTAAGGTCCACAATGTTTTTCATGTGTCACGTCTCAAGAAGGCGTTGGGACACCGTGTGGTACCTTCAGCAGTTTTACCTCCCTTAGATGACAAGGGAAAGTTGATCTTAGTACCTGAGTCTATCCTGGAGTACAGGGAGAGACAGTTGCATAGGAGGACTATCAGGGAATATTTGGTGAAATGGAGAGATTTACCAGTGGAGGATGCTACGTGGGAGAGCGAGGATATTTTGCAGCATCCGGAGTTGAGATTGCTTGAGGACAAGCAATTTCGAGGGGCGGACTATAATGTCCCCTTCCAGTTGACATCTCTCAGAGCTTATGATTAGCCTATTATGCGACCCTCGTAGGCTGATAGGATGGATAGAGGGTCTTGTTGGAGCTTGGCTTGGCTTCGGTTGTCAGAATCTACCAGTTTGGCTTTCGTTCGGAGTCGTTCAGACATCATTTGCTTGACTTGCTATTTTTAGTAAGTTAAGTCACTCAGCGGAGCACCCCTGCTATTTTTAGCAGTATGGTCTGGTCGTGTGCAAATTCAATCACTTATTCTCCAACTTCAGATGATTCGTTAATCGGACGTATTTTGAGGAAGATATTAATATTTTAATTGTCAAATTAAATATTAATTATTTGAAGCTTATATTATAAAGTTATAATATTATTTAATATTATAACTTAAGTGATTTCTTAAGGGGTCGACCAACATTGAAGAGGGGCCACTTTTCAAATTATATTTTATAATTAAAAGTGCGTTCGAGACTATTGAAAAATTAAAAGAAAAGTTTGAACTTTATTTAAATGATGCCTTTTTGTGAAAAGTCGACTTTTTGAAGGATATAAGGGTTTCATTGGAAAAAGAGCTCATTATGTTATGAAATCGAATTTTGATCAAGTATTCTTCCAGAGAACGGAGCCAAGGGTTTCAGTTGTCTTTTGGCATTGGAGAACGAGCCATCTTCAGTGTTGCAGTTCAGAGGCTGTGAAATATCAGCTGATTTATTGCTTTCAGAGAGGTAGCTTCATTCAGAGGTTATCACAACACGTTCACAGAGTTTTCATCTTCAGAGTTTTGGTTTGGTATTCTTCCGGGAAGAGTTCTTCATTCCTAGGCGCATCTTCTTCCAAGATCTGGACACTTATTTCAAGGGCCGTACAAATTGTACTTACTGCTGTTACAGAGCCGTACCATTGCTGCAGGGCCGTACTTTTCAAGTACCAGGCCGTACCTCTTGCATTGGAAAAAACACCTCTTTTGGCAGTCTTCCTTCACCAGTGGGGGCGCATACTTCACTGCCTTCATCTGCTATCATCTGGCGCAGGGGAAAGTGGATCTTTATGAAGGTCGTACCATTTCAAGGTCTTTTCAATCTGCTGCAAATTACCAGGTTTTTTCATCAATAATATTGTTGCCTTTTCAGTTGCATGTTATCAGATCTTGTTTGTAATCAGTATAGAAGATCAATAAACCTATTGGCATCAATAGATCAATCAGTTTCTATCATTTTTGGACTTGTGGTATTTTATTTCATTTTTATAAGCAATTTCTTTCAAAATCGCACTTCATTGGTTTATGCTCAAAAACACAAAAAAACTCAAAAACGTTCAAAAACAAGCAAAACAGACAGTTTCAGAAAACAGTGAGAACAGGGGTTTCTACATTGGCCCTGAACATAATTCCTCAAGTACCCCTCCAACCACTTGTTAACTATTTCAGTCTGTCCATCTGTTTGGGGGTGGTAGCTAGTACTGGGAGTCAACTCTATACCACATAGTTTGAATAACTCTTGCCAAAACAAACTCATAAATTTGTTGTCCCTGTCACTCACAATATTTTTAGGTGCCCCATGTAGTCCAAACACCTCCCTGAAGAATAAGTCAGCCACCTGTAACGCTGTAAATCCTGCTGATATAGCAAAGAAATGTCCAAATTTTGTCAACCTGTCCACTACCGCATAAATGCAATCCTTCCCTTGCACCTTGGGAAGTCCTGTGATGAAGTCCATAGTTATACTCTCCCATTTTTGAGTGGGAATAGGTAATGGTTGCAGCAGACCAGCAGGAAACGTGTGCTCATTTTTATTTTGTTGGCACACCTAACACTCACGAACATACTTGGTTATATAGTCTTTCATCCCTTTCCATGAGAACCTCTCACGGATCTGTCTATATGTCTTATAGAATCTTGGGTGACCAGCCAATGGGGTGTCATGAAATGCCTTCAAAATCTGATCCAAAAACTTAGTTTCAACCACTAAGAGAATTCGTTCCTCATAAAAAATCAGTCCATCCCTTACACTATACCTCTCATCATTCAAAGTGCCATCTAGTATGCTGTTCGTGAATGAATTCTTTGCATAATCAGCTTGTATTTCCTCCTTCCAATCTGCTGCTATCTCAGAAATAATGCACAAATGTGGCCTTCTAGAGAGTGCATCAGCAACTATATTTTTTTTCCCTTTCACATACTCAATGTCAAATTCAAAGGCTTGAAGTTTGCTCACCCATTTTTGTTGCCTTTCACTAAGATCTTTCTGATTTAAGAAGTATTTGAGGCTATTATCATCCGTTTTGACTATAAATCTGCCCCCAATAAGGTACTGTCTAAACTTGGTTAAAGCATGCATTATAGCTAACATCTCTTTGTCATATATAGAGTAGTTTCTTTCAGCCCCTCTCAATTTTTTGATCTCAAACGCTATAGGATGTTTGCTTTGCATTAAAACAGCCCCAATGCCCTCTCCTGAAGCATCACACTCTAGCTCAAATGATTTAGAAAAATATGGAATGGCTAAAACCGAGCATGAACTCATCAATACTTTGAATTGATCAAAAGCTCTCTGTGTTGATTCGAACCAAGAGAAAGCCACCTTTTTTGTCAAGTCTGTAAGTGGGGCAGCAACCTGTGAGAACCCTTTCACGAACCTTCTATAAAATCCACATAGTCCAAAGAACCCCTTAAGCTGTGATAAATTGGTAGGTGGTGGCTAGTCTTGTATTGCCTTAATTTTATCAAGATCTACCCGTACTCCATTTGCACTGATGATGTGCCCCAAGTAAAGTAACTCAATCATGCCAAACTCACACTTAGATTCCTTTGCAAATAAGAACTCCCTCTCAAGTATGCCAAGCACCTCATCTAAGTGTTTCAAGTGCTCCTCCCAAGACCTACTGAAGATAAGAATGTCATCAAAGAATATCAAGACAAACTTACGAAGCTGCTTGCTGAAAATTCTATTCATGCATGACTAGAAAGTGGCTGGTGTGTTAGTCAAGCCAAAGGGCATGACTAAAAACTCAAAGTGCCCAAAGTGGCACCTGAAGGCAGTCTTCTCCACATCCTCCTCCCTCACTCAAATCTGATGATAACCTGATCTCAAATCAATTTTAGAGAAGTAAACTGCCCCATGTAGCTCATCTATCAACTCATCTATGCGCGGAATGGGATACCTGTTCTTGATTGTCTTCTTGTTCAACTCCCTGTAATCCACAGACATGCGCATGGTTCCATCCTTCTTCACTAAAACCACTGAAGAAGCAAATGGGCTCTTGCTTGGTCTTATGTGTCCCATCTCAATCAGCTCCTGAATAGCCTTCTCAATTTCATCTTTGTGCCTCTTCGGATGACAGTAAGGAGTGGTAATGACAGGTTTGGCTCCCTCCTCCAACTCAATGACGTGCTCAATACCCCTATCTGGTGGTCTCCCTAGAGGAATACCACCAAACATCTTGCTCCTCTTGGTAAGGAGCTCCTGTATATCAGGTGGATAGGACCTTTTGACCTCCTTGATGACTGAAGGCATGACAATACACTCCACTGCCCACTCAATTTGATCATGTCTAAAAAAAATTGCCATGCGTTTGAAGGCCACAACACGCAGTCCACCATTGGACAAGCCTCTCAAGATGACATTCTTACCACCCAATTTGAATTTTAACTCCATAGTCTGAAAGTTGAGGGTGATCTCTCCCAACAAACGCAACCACTAAATTCCCAACACTGCATCTGTGTCTCCAATGCCCACCACATAAAAGTCTTTGTTCATCTCATGGCTGCCCAACTGAACACTCAACTGTGGTACCATCCGATTGCACTGAATAGTGAAACCATCCGCCACCATAACTCTAAATCTGTCTACCTCCTGAGTATGGAGCCCTCTATATGCTACAAGGCCCTCATCTATGAAATTGTGTGTGGCTCCTGTATCTATCAAAGCTACCATTCGTTGCCCCTGAATCACACCTTTGATACGCATTGACTCATTCTTCTAGAAGCTGTGAAGTTGGGCTAACATCACATTGCTTTCTTCCCCCTTTCCCCCTTCTTCCGAAGCCTTTTCCTCTTCACTTTCTTCAGTTTCAGCATGCTGCTCGGAATTTTCTGCACCCTCATCTTCGTCTGATTGGTATTCAATCAGCAAAGCCTTAGCTTTAGAAACACATTTGTGACCCTATGTATATGCTTCTCTACAAGTAAAACATAGTCCCTTCCTTCTTAGCTCATTAAGGGTCTCACTGTCAAGCTTATTATACTGTTTCTTAGGCTGTTCATGATCTTTTGAAGTGAATTTCTTGTCCTTGTCTTCTTGGGCAGCGAGCTCTTGGAATGAAATTTGCTTTTAAATGTTGATGTCTCCATGTCCCTAGCCTTTTTAATGGCTTCCTGGAGGCTAGGAGGGTTAAATGCCTTAATCCAACCTCTCAAGGGGTCTGATAATCCATCTATGAACAACACAACCAACCTCCTCTCAGAGATATCAGTCACAAGAACATATAACTTTTGAAAATCTGATATATATGTGTCCATGGAACCCCATTGTTTGAGTTGTGCCAACTCCTTAAAATACAGCTCAGGGTCTTTTTTATCAAACCTTTCAATCAGCCGCTCGGTGAACTCCCTATAAGGTGATTTGAGCATGTCCCAAAGTTATCATTTCGTTGTACCACCACTCATGAGCCATGCCATCCAAGTGTATAGATGCATACTGAATAGATTCAAGTTCCGACATAGGATTTAATGTGAAATATGTGTCTAGTTTTTGCACCCACGCCCTGGCTGCCATCTTTCCAGACCCATCAAAGTAAGGAAGTGTGAGCTTCCCAATCTTTCTCTGTAATTCATGTTGCTGGTCCCTGTTTCCTCTTTGATTGGAGTGTCTCATCCTCAAGTCCATATAGTCTCTAAGTGAAATATCCATGTGAAAACCGAGTCCCGCATCTATCCAATCCTGTCTAAATTGATCCTGCTGCTCCAATAATGTAAGTTCGGGGTTCGCAGTGTAGATGTTATAGCTACGGGTTTCATCCTTCACCCGATTTAATAAATACTAAACAAATAAATAAAGCAGGAGGCTACTTATTTATTTGTGTGCGTCCCAAGTGAAGTGGCGCATCTCTCTTTTGTAATCTATATTTTATTTATGATGGATGACCTTAATTAAAAGATCGCCACCTTTTGTAAAAGTTGCATCTCCTTGAATGAGGCCGACCTTTCATGAAGAGACACTTCGATAGGTATAAATACAAGTCTTCTCCATTCCTTTTGGCATTCAATTAAGTTAAAGACAAGTTCGCATAAAATTCTGAGAGGAGTTCGCCATCTACAGCAGTTCGAGTTATTGCTTCAAGGAGATCGTCATTGAGAGAAGTCATTGTTTGCATCTAGAGAGGTGTTGTTATCATTCCATCATATCGGCCTTATATTTGGCCATATTGTAAAGCAAGTTGCTGCTATTTTATCAATATATAAGTGATATATCGTTGCTGGGTTTTTTCTCCCTCAAGAAGGAGGGTTTTCCCAGGGTATATGTTGTGTTCTAGTGTTTGGATTTGTTCTATTTCTGCTTAATTTAAATCTGGTTATAAAACTAACATGGTATCAGAGCGAGTCTAAGCAAGATCGTGATCAGATTTGTTTAAGCAACGAAATCTTCTTCTCTTCTAATCTAAGGGAGTCTATCTTAGCTTCGAAAATGGTGAACAGACTCAAGGTTGAAGATTGACTTGATGGTGCATCTAACTTCACCTCTTGGAAGTTTAGAGTTCTTATTGCATTGGAAGAGAATGATATTCTTGAATTTGTGGAGGGTGAAGTGCCTGAGCCTTCCGATGAGGCTGAGAAAACTCAATGGAGGAAGAATGGTCTAAGGAATCTGAAGAAGTGCTTGATAGATTCAAAGAATTCAAAGCTCAAGTTGAAAATATGTCCGAGTAGAGGATCAAAATTTAGAGATCTGATAATGGAGGAGAATACACTTCTGGAGGTTTCCGTAATTTCTGCATTGAGGCAAGGATTAAGAGGGAGTTTTGTGTTCCTTACAATCCACAGCAAAAAGGAGTTGCAGAAAGGAAGAATAGATCCATAGTTGAGGCAGCCAAAGCTATTATTCATGATCAAGACTTACAAACCTTCCTTTGGGCATAAGCTTCCAGAACTACAGTGTATGTTCAGAATCGAAGCCCTCATCGAATATTGGAGAATATGACACCGGAAGAAGCCTTCACAGGTGTGAAACCTGAGGTTAGTCATTTAAGGATCTTTGGTTGTCCTGTGTATATTCATGTGCCTAAAGATAAAAGATCTAAGTTAGAACCTTCAGGCAAGAAAGGAATATTTGTGGGCTACAGTTAAACTTCTAAGGCCTACAGGATCTAAATTCCTAGATAGAAACAGATTGAGATAAGCAGGGATGTCACTTTTGAAGAAGAGGTTGCATTCAAAAGATCTAAGGGTTCTTTCATGGAGATAGATAGTGAAGAACAGGAGACTCCTCAGGATATGGATATTTCTTCTGATCATACTCCTGAGATTCAGAGGGAGTCTACTGAAGCAGAAGAGACTAGTGATCCTGTTGATCCCATAGAACCTACTGATGGTCCGAGAGACATTGCTATAGGTCGTAAGAGACCTCTATGGGCTAGACAGACTATGCAAGAGGTAGAAAATTATGCAGCTCCTAGAGGCACATTCAGAGAAAGCAAGAGACCACAAAAGTTTCCAGGCTATGTAGCATTGATGAGTCATATCATCGAGTTTGAGCCTTCCAGTGTTGAGGAAGAATCTAATCAGCAAGAATGGAGAGATGCTATGACAAAAGAGTATCAATCTATCATCAAGAATGATGTTTGGGATGTACCTAGACCTAAAGGGAAATTTGTTGTATCTTCCAAGTGGCTTTTCAAGATCAAGCATGCGGCTGATGGGAGCATTGAGAAGTACAAAGCAAGATTTGTGGCTAGAGGATTCTCTCAGAAAGAGGGAATAGATTATGAGGAGACATTTGCCCCTGTTACTCGATATACATCTATCAGGACTATCATTACTATTGCATCAGCTAAAGGATGGAAGCTACATCAGATGGATGTAAAGACTGCTTTTCTCAATGGTGTGATTGAAGAAGAAGTTTACATTGAGCAACCAAATGGGTTCGAGATTCATAGGAAGGAGTCTCATGTATGCAGATTGAAGAAGGCTTTGTATGGCCTTAAGCAGGCACCTCGTGCTTGGTATGAGAGGATTGATCGATACTTGATGAGCTTGGGATTCTCCAAGAATGATGTTGATTCAAATCTTTACTTCAAAGTAGTTGATGGTGAGGCTTCAATCTTGGTTCTTTATGTTGATGATCTATTTCTTACTGGAGCAAAATATCTCATTGTCAAATGTAAGGAGTTAGCTTCTGAGTTTGAGATGAAGGATCTAGGCTTTATGCATTACTTTCTAGGATTGGAAGTATGGCAGAGACCCAATGAGATTATTCTAAGTCAAGGGAAATATACCATAGATATCTTGAAGAGATTTGGGATGATGGATTGCAAATCTATGTCTACACCGATGGAAACAAATTTGAAGAAGTCGAGTGAGTCTGTAGCTAGTTCAGATCTGGTAGATCCCACCATGTACAGGCAGTTGATTGGATCGTTGATGTATCTAGTCAATACTAGACCAAACATTTGCTATGCAGTGAGTGAACTCAGTCAGTTCATGTGTGAACCAAGGCAAATTCATCTAGTTGCAGCAAAGCATATCTTGAGATACTTGCGTGGCACAGTTGGATATGGCTTGAGATATTCTTCCAATGTAGATCTAAAGTTACAAGGCTATTCTGATTCTGATTGGGCCGGGAGTATAGCTGACAGGAAGAGCACCTCTGGGTGTTGCTTTAGCTTGGGGACTACCATGATTTCTTGGTGTAGCAAGAAGCAGTCTTCAGTGGCACTAAGCACTGCAGAGGCCGAATATATTGCAGCATGTGTAGCAGCTCAAGAAGCAGTGTGGCTTCGAAAGCTCCTTGCAGGATTGTTTGGACAATCATTGCAGCCAACTATTATTCATTGTGACAATCAAAGTTGTGTGAAGCTATCTGTCAATCCGGTGTTCCATGACAGAACAAAACATGTAGAAATCAAATACCATTACATCAAAGATAAGGTGTTGAGGAAAGCTATTTAACTGAGGTACATTAGCACTAATGATCAGACGACTGATATTCTCACCAAGCCTCTCTCCAGAGTGAAGTTTGTGCACTTTCGAGACAAGCTTGGAGTTGTGGAGAATGAAGCTCTTGCTGAGAGGGAGACTCAGCATCAGTGATCTTTTGTGATTTGCTATAATGCATTTTTCTCTGAGACGGAAAAATTTGAGGTGAAAGCCCTTGTCCATCTCTGTGACGGAGATGTGGTTCTTTCCACCCTCTAGGAGTAGCCATGGTGGATGTCATGTTGAGAGACTCTATGACATCACGTTGAGAGACTTCGTGAACTCTTTGTACTTGTGTTTTTCCACTCATGGGAGTAGCCATAGTGGACATCATGTTGAGAGACCCCATGATGACATCACGTTGAGTGACTCCGTGATGGTCACTTGTGCTCATATTCTTTCCATACATGAGTGTAGCCATGGTGGACGTCATGTTGAGTGACTCCATGACGATATCACGTTGAGTGACTCCGTGATGGACTATTTTCCACAAATGGGTGTAGCCATTATGGATGTCATGTTGAGAGACTCCATGACATGGATACTTGGAAGGATTCCTCCCTAGCTAAGAGGGAGCGTTGATGTTATAGCTACGGGTTTCATCCTTCACCCGATTTAATAAATACTAAACAAATAAATAAAGCAGGAGGCTACTTATTTATTTGTGTGTGTCCCAAGTGAAGTGATGCATCTCTCTTTTGTAATCTATATTTTATTTATGATGGCCGACCTTAATTAAAAGATCGCCACCTTTTGTAAAAGTCGCATCTCCTTGAATGAAGCCGACCTTTCATGAAGAGACACTTCGATATGTATAAATACAAGTCTTCTCCATTCCATTTGGCATTCGATTAAGTTAAAGACAAGTTCACATAAAATTCTAAGAGGAGTTCGCCATCTACAGCAGTTTGAGTTATTGCTTCAGGGAGATCGTCATTGAGAGAAGTCATTGTTTGCATCTAGAGAGGTGCTGTTATCATTCCATCATATCGGCCTTATATTTGGCCATATTGTAAAGCAAGTTGCTGCTATTTTATCAATATATAAGTGATATATTGTTATTGGGTTTTTTTCTCCCTCAAGGAGGGTTTTCCTAGGGTATATGTTGTGTTCTAGTGTTTGGATTTGTTCTATTTCTGCTTAATTTAAATCTGGTTATAAAACTAACACGCAGGAGCTTCCAACCTTGGTGGAAAGTTTGGCATAAGAGGTCTTGCCAAAGCTTGTGGGTTCCCACCTTCCCTGCTGCCCTATCCTGTCTCCATTACCCAATTGATCCATTCTCTGCACCAAATCAGCCAACCTGTTATTTGTCTCATGTTGTTGTTGTGCTGCCCTCAACTGTCCCCTGACCAAAGTGTCTAATAAAATTGCCATTCTATCCGGTGGCTCTTCATTCTTGTTGTTTCTTTCATTCCCATTACCATTTCCATCCCTGTCTCCCATATTGCCTGTGTTAGATGACCCACTAGAGGAAGTTTCAATCTGTTGTTCTTCCTCAGATGATGACCAGTGTTCCCAAAAACTCTCTTCCTTTCTTCTACTCCTCTCTCTGTCACTCTGGCTCATAGGAAATTGTACCCACTGGCTGGCAGGTCTATTCTAGCTCTGATACCACTATAATATAAGACCCCAAAAAAAAAAAATTGTTTGTCCCTTAACTGTCTGTTGTTTTGTGATTGTTTCATGAAGATTTTTTTAAAGGGTTTACATTGCATGTTTATTTTGAAACATTGTGCATCAACAATAAATAAACTGAGAGCATAAAGAAGCTGAAAATAACACTTTCAATAACAACTATTTTCTGATTTCTTCAATTTAAGTTTCAGTCATACAAATAGCATAAAATCAGAAATTTAACTTTGTATCAGACCTGGAAAAAGTATTCTATTAGCAAACTTGAAGCTTCCTTTGCAAATACACCTTGACCCAAGATGCAAGATGGTGCGACCCAGCTGTATAGAGTTACAAAGCAAGCAAATGGGTCCTAGAATATGATGATTAAACCTCCTTCCAGCCCAGAAATCTCTATGCACATCTCCCAAGGAGGCCGTACCACTCAAGGAGGGCGATTTTGCTTGGATAAATTGTAGTCTTCACCAAAAAATCTGATATTGTGCCCAAAGGGTTGCCCTAGGATGAGAAAATGATATTTCAAATACCCAATTGAATTTCTTTTGTGTTTTCTGAGATATGATTGAAAACTTGGGTCACCAGTTTGACTACAAAGTTCCTGAAATCATGCAAAAACACACCAAAACTGAAAATAGAAGCACCCCACACTACACCAGCAAACTCACACCAAAAACCTACTGCAAACCACTCAAAAATACTGAAATATCTTCATCATTGAAAGCCCAGTTGTGTTCTCTGATTGAAAACACCAAACACCAGCCTGAGCAAGGTCTTTCACTGTCGGGGCTAGTCTAAGAACTGAGGGGTATCGTCCTCAACTCCATTTGCAAATCTCTGGCTTCAAACCAACAGCATGTCTCCACAAACAATCTCCAGCATAAGTTCAAAATGAGGCTCCAAAGTGTTTTATGTTCTTTCCTTGAGTTGGGAGCCCAAAGCCCTAAACCCACACCTTGCATTGTAACTTTGTTTTTAAAATTTATTTTTAGTATTTCACTCAAGGTGGGACGCCCAAGGTGAGGGTCATACTTTTAATTTCTAAAAACAACTTAAGTGATAAGACTACGCGCCTTGGTCACTTTTTTATAAGTCCTCTTATGACCCCTCTTTTAACTTAATAACATAAAGTCACTTTATTCTACATACTTTTCAAAACATTAACCAAATATTAAAATAATTTCTCCAAGTGACTTTAGTCATCAGAATATGCTAATACTGTCAAGCCAGACCTAGTCCATGCTCCAAAAATGGACTTACTACTTTTAGTAAATGCTAAAAATAGTAAATCATCGTCCAAAGGCTCAAACTGGAAATAAGCTGGAAAAACATCAAAGCTCACTGCAGGCAACCCTCATCCACTAACCCCTGCTAAAAATAGAAAGTGCCCGACAAAAACACCAACTCAACTGGAATTGAATCCCTTAACAGAACTACCTAGCCAACAAGAACTCGGAAATTGGCTAGAGGTAATGTCCACTAATCCTAACTAGGAGGGGACATTAAAGTACTTTGCAAACTTGGACTCGAAGTGTACTTGGAAATTCAAATAATGTTGACAAAGCCGAAAAAATAGAGATTTTGGAGTGTTTAACCAATGTATGATGTCGACCAAGGAAGGAAGTTGTACAATGGTTGATAGTCGTATGCTGCAAATTTTTTGTGTGGTGTGGATTGGCCATGCAATATAGAAGGAGCCAGATCGTACAATGAAGAATTTCCTTCGTGCGATGAATGAATGTTGAGGGCATACGATGCAAGGGTTGAGCATAAGATGAGTTTGTATGGTGGGGAACAGACGTACGATGAAGGACAACCTACCTATCCGCACACTGAGGGAATAACCACTAGAGAGACCGTACAATGCACAGGGGGTAGCTCAAAGTATGTTGTATGTTGAAATATAGTCTTGGTCGTACACTAATGCTTGGTTTAAACCGTACGATGCAAAAGGACATATCGAGGACCTAGCTTCGTCGTACAATGGGGGTTAAGTGTGCACATCATATGGTGGAGGTTTGCTTAGGTTGTATGCTGAAAGATGAGAGTGCAGATCGTACGATGAAAGCTTTCTATGATCGTACGTTGAAGGATGAGTGCAAACCATATGGTGAAGCCTTTATGCCATTGGAAGATTGGATGTCGTACATTACTGCTCGATTTTCTAGTTTCCTCCACAGGTAATTGTACTTCCCTCAATGCATTGAACAATTTGAAATTTGAATTTGATTTAGTGATTAATATGGCTGATTTATGTTTTTTTTAATTTATTGAATAATTAATTAGTTTTGCTTCTTTTTCAGGTGACACCGTGTTCATCAAGTCCATTGATGCTTCTAACCATGTCAAAAATGCCACATACCTTTGTGAGGCTATAGAGGTCATAGTTGAGGTGGGCGAACAAAATGTGGTTCAAGTGGTGACCGATAATGCAGCAAATTATGTTGCTGCTGGTAGACTATTGATGGAGAGGCAACCAACTATATTTTGGACTCCATATGCCGCCCATTGCCTTGACCTCATATTGGAGGATCTTGGCAAGCTTCCATGGATCAAAACATGTGTGGATGCAGCCAAAAACATTTGCAAATTTGTATACAATCACACATGGGTCCTTAGCCTAATGAGGCAATACACGGGGTTGAGGGAGTTGGCTTGTCCTAGCATCACTAGATTTGCCACTAATTTTATCACATTACAATCCTTGATTCGGTCAAAGGCAGCTTTGAGGCGTATGTTTGTTGGTGAGGAGTGGACTTCCTCATCCTATGCTACGACCACTACAAGGATTGATGTGACAAATTACATTTTTGATGAGCCAGGGTTTTGGGCACCAATGGAGGAGATTGTGAAGGTAACATTTAATTCTACATTATGTTTTAATTTTTATTCATATTTTACTTTTATTTGTTTATTTTCATTCACACTTAAGTTAATGTTTCACAATGTTTGCAGTTCATCGAGCCCTTGCTAGTTCTCCTACGAGTTGTTGATGGGGAGAAGCCGACAATGGGCTACATATATGAGGGCATGGATAGGGCCAAAGAGGCCATTAGATCCGTCTATGGGGGAGTTGAGGATAAGTATCATCCCATTTGGGAGATCATTGATAGGAGATGGCACCACCAGCTTCATAGGCCCCTCCATGCAACCGCATATTTCCTAAATCCGGCCTTCCAATTCCGTCGTGATTTCCATGCAGATAATGAGGTTCTTAGTGGGCTCTACTCGGTGATAGAGCAGATGACACCTACTGTTACTACACAAATAGTCCACAAGATAGACACCTTTACTACTGCACAAGGAGAACTCTTTGCACATTAAATGTGCAAAGATGGTAGGACGACATTACAGCCAGGTAAAAATATATTTAAGGGAATAATTTTCCTCTTTTTATATTATAATTTATTATTAAATGTTGAACTTGAAACTTGAAACTTAAAGTTGGAAATGAGATTGATTTTGTTTCTTTTTCTCATCTCAGATAGAAGGTGGCATATGTTTGGTGCTGATACACCAAACCTTCAAAATATTGCCATTCATACATTGAACCAACCATGCAGTTCTTTTGGTTGTGAGCGCCATTGGGGTACGTTTGAGCACATACACTCCAAGAAGCGCAATACACTGTTCGTGGAGAGGTTGAATGATCTAGTATATGTTCATTACAACCTTCGTCTCAAACGCAGGCAGATTTTTTACCATGACTCCACCCCGATCAGGCTAGAGGAGGTTGATCCAGAGTCTGAGTGGATCACTGAGGCTACAGATGCAATCTTTAGTGACAAGGACCTTGATTGGGTGGACCAGGTAGATAGAGAGGCTAAGGCTGTAGCCATGGCAAAGGAGGAGGCTAGAGCATGAATAGACACAGCTGGTGTTGGTGAGAGTGGCATGGAGACACAGGCAGAGACTATGGCTATAGCTGCTACATCATCCAAGACCCTTAGATGCCTTCGTAGGAAGGATGTTCGCTCCTCTATGCCATAGACTTGTAGTTATTGTTTTGATATTTCATATTTGTATGGAACATTTGATGTCATTGATTTCATATTCCATGAGCTTTGTATACATTTGACTATATTTATATATCTAAGTGTGATATTTCCTTCAGCAGCTCAACTACAATTTGCATTTATACTTATGCCATCGATGTATACTTGTGTATGTGATCAAATTTGCTTCTATTAAATGATGTTATTGTGTCTTTAAGGTTTATTTAATAAAGGGTCCATGAAACAAGTTTTAAATCCTTAAAAATCTCTAAATTTCTAGGGTAATTCATTTTACCGAGTTTGGGTGTCGAGTCCCAAGTCCCAAGTCAAGTCACCCTCGCCGAGTCCACGCTGAGTCCGAGTCTTGTAACTAAGGCTCTTAACATGTGATTTGTAGCTTACGAAATAGCATCTATCCTCTTTATCGCAGTTTATAGTAAGCCACATGAGCATTGGAATAGCCAAAGAGGGCAGCGCCAACTTGAGAAGAGTAGCCATGAGTCTCAAGGAGACACTTTCACATTTTATTGGAGCTACAGTGAAGTTTGAGGAGGGGACGTGATCATTAAAAAAGGAGTTTAGAGGGACATGGTAGTCAGAGGAAGCTATCGGGTAACTTGTGTGTTAATTTGGAAATCATGGCCTAGAGTAATATACTTGCCAACCGCCTTTCTACCTAAGCGCTATAATTGCTATATGGTCCATACTTCAAAGGAGGAGCCTTAAACACACATAAGAAACAAATAAAGGTGATGTGGCATCAGTTGGAGGCTAGTTGAAGGGTTCTCACAACTCAACAACCATTTTATGCATTGCTAGTATTTCTTTGTTAAACATTCAGGTCAAAATTATGACTGTGTATTAATTTATATATATATTGGTAATGAAAATGATAAAATCTTGTGGAGTAATGTGTTTGTCATTATGAGTATTTATTTATGGAATCATATACCTTCATGTATTTAAAATCTTGGAAACCATATGAGACAAGAAAAGTGTTATAAACGCTATTATTTTATGGAAGCAAACGAAAATGAGATCAATACAGTAGACCTGATAATCGTTTGATAATATGCTTGCATTGCCAAACCCGGGAGAAATCATTAAAATTTTGGTGTAACAAGGTGGGGAACATTACAAGCTCTCATATGCATTGGGGTGCTTGTTCTGCATTAAAACTACTCCAATGCCTTCCCCTGATGCATCACACTCAAGAATGAAGGGTTGAGTAAAATCCAGTAATGCCAACACGGGACAAGAACTCATCACCTCCTTAAGCCTATCAAATGCCTGTTGAGCCTCATCCAACCATCTAAAAGCCCCTTTCTTGGTAAGGTTTGTTAGGGGTGCACCTAACTATGAAAACCCTTTTACAAACCTCCTATAGTAGCCGCACTATCCAAAGAACCCACACAACTTTGTCATTGTCCTCGGTGGTGGCTAATCAATAATTGTTTGTATCTTCTCCTGGTGAACCTGAACCCCCTTAGCACTGATCACATGACCCAAGTAGAGAATCTCGATCATTTCGAACTCACACTTAGATTCCTTCAAAAACAATGACTGAGCCTCCATGATACTCAACACCTCATTGAGGTGTTTTAAATGCTCCTCCCAAGTTCGATTATAGATGAGTATATCATCAAAGAACACCAATAAGGACTTCCTCAATTGTTTATTAAATATCTGGTTCATACAGGACTAGAAGGTAGTCAGTGCATTGGTTAGCCCAAAGGGCATAACCAAAAACTCGTAGTGCCCATAATGACACTTGAAAGCAGTCTTGTGCGAAGATCAATCTTCGAGAAGTATCGACTGCTTCGTGCAACTCATCCAACAACTCGTCAATCCAAGGAATAGGGTACATGTTCTTTATGGTCTTCTTATTAAGGGCACGGTAGTCTATGCACATCCTCATGATCTCGTACTTCTTCACCAAAACAATAGAAGAAGCAAAGGGACTCAAACTAGGCCTAATGTGCCCCATGTCCAACAGCTCCTTAATGGCTTTTTCAATCTCTTCCTTGAACTTCTTAGGATTCCTATAAGGAGTGGTGATAACTGGTTTGAACCCCTCCAACTCAATAACATGCTCAAATTGACAAATCCTCTATTTAGAGGTTTGCCTAGAGGAATCTCACCAAAGACCAAACTATGCTTATCCAAAATGGGTTGAATGTCTATGTGATACAGTGTACTATCCGCAGTAGGGGTCTTAAATGAAATTAGACACTACACTGCCCATACTACATCTCCATGCCTAAAGATGCTCTCCATTTGTTTTGTTGACATGGTCCTGGGTGCACCAGTAGACATACCCCTCAATACTACATTCTTTCCAATCTGATCTAAATTTCAACTCCATAGTCTAAAAATTATGTGAATACTTCCCTAGGGAATGGAGCCACTGTATTCCCAAGATAGCATTAGTATCTCCTAAGTCCGCCACATAAAAATCATCTGTGATAGTGTAATTCCCCAATCTGATGCTCAACTATGGAACTCGTTGGGTGCAAGCCATATTAAACCCATCTGCCTCCATAACATTGAATCCCTCAAAATCCTATTGTGGAATGCCCCTATTTGACACCAAGGTAGAGTCGATGAAGTTGTGGGTTTCCCGACTATCCACTAATACTATCAAGTTGTCCATGCAAAACTCCATGAACTCTGAAAGAGTTGGACCTAGGGGTACCTGAGAGAGTAGCAATAGTTCCACCCTTAACTCCCTTAGGTGGTGGTCCTCCCTCATCTCCAAACTCACTATCCAAATCACTGTGTTTTTTCCCCTAAACTTCTTCTCCCTTTCCTTCCTCTTCATCATCAGAAACGACCTCTATGTAATGCAGCTTTCCTTTCCCCAAGCATCTATGTCCCAACTCCCAAGGCTCCTTGCAACTGAAACACAACTTCTTTCTGCATTGTTCATTACAAACCTCATCATCCATGTGAGGTCTTCTAGGCTCTTCCTTTTAAAAAGCTTCTTAAAATCTTTCTTAAGCTGAAAAGGTTTAGGCTGGAATTTGACCTTTGGGGCTGCACTCTCCATGTTCTTGGCCCTTTTTATCGCATCCTGTAGGTGTTAGGATCAAATGCTTTGATCCATCCACGAAGTGGCTCTACTAACCCCTCTATAAACAACACTATTAATCTATGTTCGGAGATATCTGTCACCATAACCGATAGCTTCTGAAACTCTGAAATATAAGCATCAACTAATCCAACTTGTTCTAGTTGGGCCAACTCCCTAAAATGCAGTTCCAGATCCTTCCTGTCAAACCTATATATCAATATCTATGTGAAATCTACATAGGAAGTTATACCTTCATGGCCCAATGTCACTAGCCCATGGTACCACCACTCATGAGCCTCTTCATCTAGATGAAGGGTTGCATATTTGATTGCTTCCATTTCTGTCATAGGATTCAGCTGAAAGTATGTGTCCAGCTTCTAAACCCAAGCTCTAACAGTACAATTGTTTGAACCATCATAACTAGGAAAGGCTAACTTACACACTTTGCATTGTAAGCCTTTGTTATTCCCTTGGCCCCTTTCTAGGTCTGTTTCTATATTTGATATCACAAAATTCTGCCAATGACATAGAAGCATGAAATTCTTCACCTAGGGATTGGTATTCATGCAAATAGTCAGCCCATCCTTCACCACCTCCTTGCTGTCCCGCTTGTTCTCTATGATGGTCCTCCAAAAATTCAGGCATTAGTGACCTAGGAGTGGTTCTACTTTTTGTCCTGGGTGTGTGTACAGGTACATTAGTGTTGCTACCTTCACCCTGGTTGCAATTATGTCCGTTGTTGCCATCGCTGTTTCCATTGTTTTCATTTTCACATGGATATTTTCATTATTGGGGTTCATGTTTTGCATCATGTGAATTAATGTTTGGACCATTTGTTGTTGTCCCCTTGCTAAATCATTTAGCGCAGCTAATATACTAGCATTCAATTGTTCTGGCCTGTCCTGTCTACCCCCCATATTTTCCTCTTCCAATCAGAATTTACAACACCTATAGTTCTCCTGTATGTAATATTCCTTGTCTTCCGGATTCATTAATATGCATGCAACCAGCTAAAAACTTCAATTCTGTCCAGAAATTTCTGCTACTAAAAAACTACATCAAATTCCACCGACTAGCAAGATCTCCAGCTTTGATACCACTGAAATATCCCAAGGCAATTTCATATGCAAAATTTTTCCAATTTCACCATTTCACAAGCTCAAACATTTTGTCAAACAGTTACCACGCTTACTGTTTTCAATTCGTTTCCATAGGATAACAAAGTTTATAGCATTTTGCTTGTTTCATATGATTTCCATAAATTTAAATACATGAAGATATACAATGCCAATATTATTTACCAATACAATTGTATTACTCCAAATAAGATTTTATAATATTCACCAATCATAGAGATATAAATAAATAGTAAATACATAGATAATACCCTGACCTGATTATACAGCGGCAAAGTTTATATATTTTCCTTGTGACGCAGCTACAACAACTCCCACAATCCCTTAATATCCATATGGCTTGACTATAGAAATGGTGATGGAAATAATATTAAGTGCCCAAATGTGGGGCCACTTTCCAACAAATACACGGCTCCCTTTATAGTGTCAGCGACTATTAGTAAAGTTGCTGACGTCCAAATCGACACCTTACATCATTCTTTACCCTGCCACGTGAGTTGAGTGGTAATCCACTAAGCCTGCAGCTTATCTGAAAGGATATGCAACTCCTCAACAAAGGCTGCAGCTAAGAGAGAAAAGGGTGTGAATGATTTACAGTCCCCAAAATATGTTCTACAATATCCTTCAATCACCCACAAATATTGAAAAACTTATGGTTGCTCAAATTAAACTGAATATTGATGATAGCATCAACCTCCAGCTTTTTCCTCTCAAACTGCATTAAATTGGATGACATTGAAATTTGTCTCTAAAAGAGACTTTGCAAATTTCTTTGTTTTCCACCTATAATATGAATATCCAATGTGAGAAATTTGAATAATCTCTCTAACAAACCTGCTAGGGTAGATATGTTGCACTACCAAAACCAATCACCCTTAGGGTTTCCATCCTAGGGTTCGAACTTCAAAAAGCTCTCCAAAATCACAAAATAGAATAATCTCCAAGCATAACGTAAATGAGCTTTCTTTTTCACTTTTATATGCAACTCCACATTAGCTTTTCCAATTCCTACTTTTTGATAATTAAAACAGACCCGGGAATAATAAAGTGACCCTTTTAAAATTTCATTAATTAACTACAAAGTCACTTTATAAATTTGATTGAACTAATTAAATAATATTATCCTTAAATATGTTAGAATGGATAATATTAAATAATTAATTAAAGTATTCCCTTAGCTCCGACGTTAGCCTACAGGAATAAAATAGGCTAATTAAGTCTCTCCTACTTAGGCATCGGAAGGGTACATTACAAAATGGCCCACAATGGACCAATAACCAAAATTTATTTAATAAGTAATTCCATATACAGTAAGCTATTGAATTCCAATAAAGATAGCATTGGCATTATCCTGAGACTCATGCTAGCAATACGAGAAATCTTTAACTAATGATTAAATGGTAGTTCCTTTGTTACTACATTTGCCACATGCCCTAGATGAACTCGAGCCAGTCTGGACCTAGTTCTAATCCCGATCCTAGTTTGACATAAGCATGCCAAGGTCCAACCTCGGGACGGGCATTCCAATCAGGTATGCCTTACATGTACCTAGGCCAAATGGGCAAGTCCAAGCCGTAACCTAGGCAAACCAAAGAATATGCAGGGTTCCAAGAAAATGTGCATTTGAAAAACCAAAAAAACGTATAAAACCTAACCAACTGTAACTAAAATCGTTTAACGTACTTGGAGATTGATTAAAAACTAACTAACCCTAACCTTAGCCCCACTTTGGTCTTAAAAAGTAGAAAATAAACAATTGTTTTGCACTCTGTCAAGTGGAAAAGCAGCATTTCCGCCCCCTTTCTTGGCTTCAAATAACATAAACAGCATTTTTTTTTCTTATTTTATGGATTTTTCAATGCTTTTTAGTTTACTTAGTTTTCCCAATATAAATATTGAGTAACTAAATTCCATTTATATTTTTGGCTTGCAAAGTCAATCCCAATTCCAAGTAATGCTACTATGATATTAGCCATTTTGATTAATCTTCAATATTAATGATTTGACAATTAACATTGAATTATAAATTATCAATTGTGTTCTCCATTTCGTATTTAATTTTATACCAATTGTGCAAATTATTGTTATATATACATATGATTTGACAATTTATCAGCTGTGTTCTAGATTTCAAGTTTAATTTTGTTCAAATTGACAAATTAGTATTATATATATTGTACAATTGAACCCAATCCTACCAAACAAACCTAAACTGTAACATAGAATTATTCTTGCCCCATATTTACGTCATCTGAAAGCATCATTCTATCTAGCATAATAAAAGTTCTATCCCTAACAAGTTCTGAGAAGGTTATTTCTACTGAACTAATATAACTTAAGGTAAAATCTCTTCATATAAATTAAAAAACATAATGAGTACGTTAGTATAGCTATCTTCTCTAGCCCTAAATGTAAAATACAGCCTGAGTGGGGTACAACCTGAGGAGACCTAACAGTGAATGCTTGTGTACTCCATAGAAGAGGCACGGGTACTAGCTCAAAAGCAAAAGAGAGTGGTATATGTTTGCCCAATATATTAGGTAAATGGAAGAAACAATCCCCTTGTGGGCTTCCCCACAAGTGGGGTCTGTAACCTGAAGAAAAACCCTCTCTCTCTCTCTCTCTCTCTCTCTCTCTCTCTCTATATATATATAGAGAGAGAGAGAGAGAGATGATATCTGAATGTCATTTCACCATGAAGTTCTTATCAAGGAGTTTTATTGGCTGATTTAGTTCAGTTATAAACCAAATACGGTAATTTTATAAGGAAAAATCTAACTTGGTCAGATTTCCATGGTTTTTTGAAAAGCGTTGAGCAATGTAAACAAATCCCAAAATCTTGATAAAATTAATCACTGACTTAAACTGATCAAGTTCAAGGTAAAGCAAGGGAAATACAGAAAAGATCAGAGGATAACCACTCCCAAACCAAATTCAAAATTTCAGATGAGAGGAGCTTCAAAGCAATTTAAAATGTGTACTTTAGCAATTAGCCAGGTACAGATTCCTATTGAATGTATCACACAATGGTGCAGATATTATGCTTTTCATCCTCAGAAGCAGCGTTAAACTCATGTTCATAACAACTTAATATACTGCAGGCGAGTAATAACCTTCCAGCATTGAAAAAGTCTTTCAGCTCATTGAAGAATATCTTGAATTGCTCCACAAATGCTTCATTATACTCTCCTGGTTTCCTCGTTATTCTTGCAAGCATTGCCTCTGTTGCAATCAGATCCTCTGGACCAGCATTACGGTGAAGCTTGTTTTGTATTGTATGCTTGATTTCTTGCTGCCAAAAATTAATGTCAGAAAAGTAAGAGTATTTAGCACTTACTACACATACAGTTGGGAGACTTAAGATAGTCAGGAAATAAAACAAACCAACACCTACCTTTAGGTCATGAGGAATATCATTCCGATGGGCAATATCTCTTATGCGCGTCAAAGGAACAGATGCAGTAAATTCTGACTTGAAAGAAGGCAAGCACGGATGCACCTTCCGAATCACAAGAATTTCCTGCATGTCACCTCATTGTGTTAAGATCTCTCTATATAAAATGGTGAAAGAAATACCATAGCAATTCCATTGACAAGATTAGATTACTGAATAGTGTATTAAATAAAAAAAGAGAATCTTGAGCCTGCTGCAAAAGAATTCAATTTTTAAACAGGGCAAACATCAAATTGATTTTCTTTCAAGTTTTTTAAACTCCTGAGCTCAAGTGAGTGTTTACAATGAGGCTTCTTTTTGGTCACCTTTATCTAGCCAGTGATTCTCTTTCACAAGAAGCGTTCTTCTAACAAGAATTTTTTTAATATTATAGGGATTTGTAAATACTAACCTGTCCAAGGTTTATTCTCTGGATTTACCACCATCTTATTTGATTTTACTTCTTCCTAATTTTATCTTTTGTTATGGGAGTAAGTTCCTCCTACCATTCTTGATTAGGTACATGTACTGTTGAATCCCATTGGTATACCATGGTCATTCATGGACATTAATATAATTTCTTTCCTCCTAACAACGTACTGCCAATGTATAGTACAAAGATTCTATTTGAATCTATTCTGATCACCATTCTCAAACATAAATCTTTTCTAAGAACACAAACAGAATCATGACAACCTAGGCAAGTAATATTTATGAGAAGAAAAGAGTCAAAAATAGTACAAATTTCATAGAGTAAGGGAATACTGAACACTGAATTCTCAGTGATGTGACTCTATTGCCCAATAGGTAGGCACCAATCTGGAACCATATACCAATCTCACACCATCAAATGAAACACAAATCAGTAGTTTGAGTAGGACTAGTTTTGTGTATTAATGACCTCGTATTATAACTGGGGATTTATCTTCAAGAATGCTATTCAAATGAAACTATCTCATGTGGGTCATGATTGCATATGGTTATCAGCTATATAGGGGTTTTCAGACAGCTAGTTGTTCTTGATTTAGTGACAGTCTTTGGGACCAAGACATCAAGTTGGGTTTGGCTGTCTTATTTCATTATTGTTCATTTTATGTGATTTCAATATCTATTAAGGTATACCCCAGGGAATACCCTCTCAAGTCTAAGCTGAGCTCGAAGTGTAGGAGACCTAACAGACTCTTGTTGAGTTGGCAATTGACCCTCCACAGTCTATTGATGAGCTGATTACACTTGCATAACAACAACCTTGGCCTTGTGAGTGAGATTTGGTTCTAGGAAGTGGAGCAGTGTTTTTGAGACCTATCAACACTAATGATGAAGAATGATAATCGGAGCCAAATGAGTGACTAAAAATAAACACTCTCTCCAAGAATCTTGGAGAACACACCGAAATCTAATTGTGTTAATTCCTTCAGCTAAAATGTATGTATGCATACATACATACATACATACATACATATATATATATATATAGAGAGAGAGAGAAAGGTATCTCTCTCTCTCTCTCTCTCTCTCTCTCTCTCTCTCTCTCTCTCTATATATATATATATATATGTAGGTGTTTGTAGATATAGAAAATAAACAAATTCAAATAAGAGACAGAAGCATGAAGATTCTGCCCACTCTCCACAAGCATCACCTTGTATCGTTCAATCTTTGGCAAGATTATTGTGTACTTTGCATTTTATAATTCCCTCTTAAGTATTTAAAGGCCCAAACATTAGCACAAAAGATGGACAGAATAAACAAAACAACCTTAGCTGTTGTATTTGGCTCTGTCGAAATCCTTTCCAGCTCACGAAAAATAAGTCTAGATATTTCAGCATGTCTGCTTGGCCTGTGATGGCCCCCATCCTCATAGCAAGGAATTTGACCTGTGTTAATCCACTGATAATAGAATTTTGTTAAAACGGATCAATACAACTAGTGTACAGTACTTTCTAGCAAACAAAACATCCTGTTTCTATTTTAACTTTTCAGTTGACTTCTGATGATATTCTATATGCATAACCAAATGAAAGAATCAAGTAAAAATTAAAAAACATAAACTTCTAAAAAAAATTCAATTCAAGATGAATTGGAGCACCTTCAGGTAGATTGCCACATTAACAAGTGTCTCCAAGCGAGTTGTCTTTCCCATTTCATTTGTCAAAAGGTCACGCACAACTTCTAGCTGCAAAGCAAATACAGTCAAAAGCTAAATTAATACAGATGTGGAGATTTTATCTGTTTCTCATGAAGAATAAATATAATCACATTCTAAAATCCCTCTTTTGCAGAACCATGGAAGCCTTGGTACAAATGATTATAAACTGCCATGGAAACTGGGAAAATGTAATTTCTCTCTTAGGACAAATACAATTTGCAATTTGATATCATTCTTCAATGGAATACAATTTGGTTCACAGCAATTCTGAATGAAAATTTGATAATCACTAACCATCTTTGTAATTATAAATATAGATACCTAAATAATTTTCCTTATCATGTATTATGCATGACCTAGTCAGAGCATAGGATACAGAGAGCATAATATCAAAACTAAAATAATCAAGAACAATCTTATTATTCCCCAGAGCTCTTCAGATAAAATACATAGACAGAAACTTCTCCATACGGGTTAACCAGAAGAGCTTTAGCAAATGTCCTGCAAAAATATTGATCTGAAATCATATCATTTCCTAGACAAGATGAGTCAACATAAGGCCATGAGGTAACAAATTACTGAGAAAATCTGCAAAGACCCCCACATTTATCATAGTAGCTTTCTGAACAATGATTCATCACAGAAGCCACAAGAAAATTATAAGTAATCAATCAAGGTCCCAGATATCTCTATTCAAGATCTGCAGAAGCATGGTTAAGATTGTCATTGAGTAAACCAGTCATTTTTCAAAGAAGTTCTGCACCCAGCTTTCCAGTCTACCATTAATGTAGAGAACAGGATCATAATCATTTTCATTATTCTTCTCCAAAATCTTCTCCAAAATCACCTTGAAGGAGGGGCATGTTAGTCAGGCCTCCTTACTGTACAAATACCCTAATTGTGTGCTCATTCTCATCCAAAAAAATTTGATCCCTTATTAGTGATCATAATCTCTCTGCATCCCCTTCAAGTGAATTTATAATTTTATATGTATCATCAAACCCACAGCAGATAAGAAAGAAAAAAATAAGCAAATAGCAAAGAGAGCAGAGGAGGAATGCCACAAAATCTGATAATTTTCATTCTCTCTCCATAGATTCAAAAGATGTATGAAGGAAGAGCTGTGCATGGGTTGTTAGGGCCAAGCACATGCAAAAAGCAAAAACTTTAATTTCAAAGATGAAAACTGATAATAGAAATATTTACAGGAGTGAAATTCGTTATTTCCTCACTGCAGAGAGGAAGTTGTCCCAACTTCTATGCATAAATTATCAAACCTTTCCACAAAAGCAATCTTGGAGAACCCCTTACCCATGTGTGACAGAGAACTTTTGTAGCCAAGCAAATCTTGGCTAGCTTCTTCGCAAAGGCTTGAGTTTTATCTAGCTCCATGTATCCATCTAAAAGGCACCAAGAGATATCAGTCTCAAGGCACTTATCTTGAATTTTTCTTTTAGGTTAGATAGGCACCTCAAGAATGATATCTTTTGAAATCTTTTAAATAGATGCATTTAAGATATCTACATAGCTTAAAATAAATAAAATAATAATTTATTAATTTACATATATCAAATATTAATATTAATTATTATAAATTTAATTAAAAATATTAATAATTAATTCTATTAAATATATAAGTTTTATTTACATTATTCCATAACCATTGAATATGAAAACCTTTATTAACTTATGCTTTTCTTCAATGTAGCTCAAATGCGAAATTTGATTTTGTTAATGCAAGTGTATACCACATCAATCTTTTGTATATATAAGTTTTACTTTTTATTTACATTATTCCATAACCCTTGAATTTGAAAACCCTTATTAACTGATGCTTTTCTTCAATGTAGCTCAAATGTGAGATCCTAAAAATTTTGTTAGTGAAGTGTATACCACATCAATCTTTTGGGATGGATTATCGTGTGAAAAAACATGGGAATAAAGTTGCTTATATGCAACAGAATTGTCAAGGAGATGTAGTAGACATGGAAATATAAAATAATTGAGTTCTTTTATTATTTCATGACAAAATGGCAAACGTTTGTGAGAAAGCAATTAATCATTCTCATGCCCCTTGGAGAAAAAAATTAAGCCCCAACAAAATCACATTAATGCTTTAACATCAAGGCATAACCAATCATAGTGGACCAATCAATATTTTCATTTCATAGTTCTTCTTTAGCAAAGGATGCATGCAACTTTCTTCTATGCCCTTATAGTAATAGAATATCCCAGAAAATGTAACGTGAAAATGTCACTGAAAAAAGTGAAGGGTTATTCCTAATAATTTATATTTAATAAAATTATGAATAGTCAGGCTTCATTGCTTTCTAATTAAGGAAAAATAATTAAAAACGCAGACGACATTGCTTACATATACACAACTTAAAACTCTTTGACATTCAAGCACAAATCAAAAACAAAAACTTACATTTATTAAAGAAAGTTCTCTGATATTAAGCACGAGACAAACAGATACATTTATTAAACAAAGTGCCTTCCACCTGTAAGCAAGAAAAACCAGAGACAAACTTCCTACAGTTTATATTATTCTGTATGCAATGCAGTACCCTGAAGATTTATCAGTGTTCCTGAGGGATGCCTCCCCGGGGGTTTTCCCATGTTTCTTGAAAGGGGGACATTCTGGGGCAAGTGGACAGGAACAGCTACAGGTTCATCAACAGCAAACCCTATCACAATTATGTTCAATATGCAACCAATGGAGGTTGCAGGTGAAGTCGTCACTAATTTCTGTTTTGTTGATGACATTCCTTTCCATGTTTGATCTCCTTTGTCAAAGGATGTGCTCAACAAAGTAAACAAAGCTGGTCCTCGTTATGTGGGTTCTACCAAAACTAGATTGAGAACCACTCTATTGGAGAAAAGTTAGTCTAAGATTAACCTGTTGTGGAAGGAAAGGAAAGCCAAATGGATAACACATGGCTACAACATACTCATCAACATTATTGTTTCATGCATTGATGGAACTTATTTCTTGAGGGCAACTGATTGCTCAAGAAAACACACAAATGTTGGGTTTTAATTTTAAACCCTATTAGAAGCCATTGAAGGAGGTCGGTCCTCAAAATGTACTTAGTGATTAACAATGCAGAATATGTTTGTAGGGCGACAAGCATATTGGTTCAATCTCATACAAACACATCTTTTGGGCAACTTGTGTGCATATTATAAACAATGCACTCAAAGACATTGGAAAAATAGAATTGACGGAACAAGTGGTGGTGGATGCAAGGGAGGTACAAATGTTCATTTGCAACCACCACACCACATAGGCATTGTTTCGGACCTTTGCAAAGAAAGAATTTCTCAAACTAGTTGAGACTAAATTTGCTTCCTATTTCACTCTACTAGAGAGGATGCTCGAGTTGCAAGGAATTTGAAGACATTCGAAAGATAAAATAAGTGAAACAAGTGGTGGTGGATGCAAGGGAGGTGCAAATGTTCATTTGCAACCACCACACTACATTGGCATTGTTTTGGACCTTTGCAACAAAGGAGTTCCTCAAACTAGTTGAGACTCAATTTGCTTCATATTTCATTCTACTAGAGAGGATGGCTGAGTTGCAAGAGCCATTGCAACTTAAGATTATGATATAAAATTAAATAGGTGGAAGGAGTCAACGACTAAGTAGTGGACAAGGGTGAAGGAGACTATGATCAATGATATTTTTTAGTTGAATGTGAAATAAATCACATCTTTTATTTAGCCTTTTTTTCATCATCAAATTTAGTGATTATTATAGGAGAGATCTACGAGTGCACTAATAGCATGCTTGACCAAATGAAAACCATCATTGTGAAAGAGACACCACCCTACAATAGTATAACAAGTATACTCAACCCGTTATCCAAGAAAGGTGATAGAAGTTGACCACCCCTTCACACATGGCTGCATATATTTTGAATCCAAGATGGTATGTGGAAAGACCTAATAGAATTCTTCCTATTAACAACTCCAATGTGTGGAATGGCCTCATTAAGGCCTTCAAAAGAATGTATACTCCCAAAGAAGCTTCACTAACCAGAGTTAAGTGAATTAAGATTACAAAACTAGATAGTTACAAGACTTCAACAAGGATTGACAAGCACACTTTGGCACAAAGCAAGCCAATTAGTTGGTGGGCAATTTATGAACCTACAAAACCATTGCACATTCTTGCCATTTTTCTTCTCTTCTATCACAGGTTTCTAGTTCCTTTGCTACTAAGAGGAACTAGTCCACACATATTTCTATCCACTCTATAAAGAGGAACAAGCTTACCTCTACAAGAGTAGAAAAGCTTGTTGTAATGCATGGTGCCTTGCATCTCATTGATCACAAGACACCTAAGTATAGGTATGTAATATCGCCAATGGGATCTGCCCTAAAATTCTGATTTTTATTTCTGCTCAAACCCTAATTCTGATTTTTTATTTCTTTTATTTTCTGAAAACAAAATATCACAGCGAACATACAAGTGCTCAAACATGACAAATAAACATGCCAAGTAAAGCTACCAATTGATATTCATATCAAACATGAAATCCATCATGAAAAACACAAGATAGGGCATCCAAATGCCACATACAAATCTGATTTTCTGTAGGTAACTTCTGTTGTTACAAAACTGAATATTCTGGACTGATTTTATAATGAATTCATGGGCCCAAACATGCCACACATATGCCCAGATTTCTGCTTTACAAATCAGACCTACAACTATGAGTATACATATCAAATATTTGCAAAATAGTCTTCAAATATCAAACCCTAGATGGGTGAATTCCTCCTCGGCAGGCGCTTACAGTTTGCTGCTCCAAATATGCGAAATCACCTTCCAGAGATGGGCATTCAAGTCTGCTCCAAAATGGTGCTCCAAATTAGGGCAAAACCTTAATGCAATATGCTCACAAAATGGCACAACAATGCTGCTCCAAATCTGATCTTCAAATCTGATTATGCAATGATGCTCCAAATCTCCAAATGTGTCCAATGAAGTGCAATTAGAACTCCGTCATGAGTTCTCCACAAGATGAGCTAGGGTTTCGTCCAACTCACCACATTCACAAGGGTTTTCGTCCTTGGAATGAAGCCCAACCAAAGTTGCAGACAAAGAGAAGAATTTCCAAAATGAAATAAGATATGAATTGATGCCCAATGACCTCAAATGTTCTTATATTTATAGCCATCTTTTCCCTCCAAATCTGGCCGACCTCTTCAAGGTAAAAATATTTATTTTATTTTTTTCTTTTTCTCCTCCAATCTTAGCCGACCCCAATAAAGTATTCTTATTTTATCTTATTTATTATTTTTTTTAAATATATTATTTATATTTTAATATTATATAATATATTACTAGTGTTTAAAAACACTATTTAAAATAGGGTAAATTTTAAGGCAGAAAAAAGGGGACATTATAGTCCTCCCTTCTCAGAATTGCTTGCCCACAAGCAATTGCAAGCATGGATACTGCGAAACATCCACAAGTGGCAAGTCTCTCCAACTAGTCAAGTACTCCATGATCACCCTACTCCTCAACTTGTGGCTACTCCTCCCATAGTGAATGTGAAGAATAGTATGCAAAGTGAGTTCCGGTGGCCAGAAATGCAACAATAACATCCATACACACTCAAACTCAAATCTGCTCCATCCTTCAAACTCTAAAATTCTGCTCCTCAAGGTTGGCGATCTCCCATCATCAAGAGTAGTATCAGGTACAAGTAGCAACTTCCCTTCTTCATCCAAAGGAGGAATCTTGGGAGAAGATGTGATATGCTACTCACTTGCCCTCTTAAGGCAAGATACATGAAATATATTATGCATCCAGCTACCCTTAGGTAACTCCGTCTCATAAGCATCTTCTCCAACTCCATTCTAAATCCTGATAGGGCCGTAGAAATGAAGCTTCAACTTCCCTACACCACTCAATGTACTTTGTCAGTATAGTCATAGGGACAAGAATACCAATTCTTCAACCTCAAGTGTCATGTACATATCTTGCATCAACTCCTTCACTCCGAAGGCTCCTCTATCCACAAATGCTAGTCTACCAAAAACAAAGCGTCATATCTATCCAAGGCCCTGAAAAGATGTTATGTCTATCAATATGTGATAAGTGATATCATAATAATGCTCTCTGAAACAAAAACCTGCACCAAGCCTTCCACTGCTCCACACTAATACAAATATCACTCATCCAAATGTTGTGAAGCGATTCACCATGATCCTTGTGAAGTATTGTACCAATCACACCAATACCAAGATCCCAAGTTATTACACCATCACACCAACTGAAAATGAAGAGATAAGTATCTCTCAGCATGTTATCATCACCAACTATCCATCTAAATCTGAATTGTCCCATATGGACATGAAAAATATCCACCATATGTGCATAATCAAGCATGTATACCCACTAGGCTGCTGGTATAAATCAGAACAGCACTAGAAAAACTGAAAAATCAGACCTATGATCATTCTAAAAATGCTTTTGTTGTCATAAGATGATAGGGTCTCATCATCATGCAACCTCCCCACGCTGTAGTGACAATCCCAAGCACACCAATCCATCCAAACAACTACGAACATCAATGTACATTTTGAAAACTCCATGATCAGCAACGTAGAACAGCCATCAATCATCAAGGTGTGAGCTGAAAATCAATAGATTGGGTCTGAAAAAAAAAATCTCTCATGCTCATTTCCATGCCTTGGACTATAGTCCATCTAAAACTCAACATCCTCATGCACATACAACTCCAAATCGGATACCTCCATGACATCTCCTTCAAGTTTTGAAGCTGGGACAGCATTGTGTTCACTCAAAGGATCATCATCATTATAACATGGTGTCAAGTTAAAAGATAAGTAGGTTCATTGAGCTCTCCAAGAATCGTAAAACTCTTAACTAAATCTGAATCACAAATGTTCTTTTCTACATATGCATAACAATCAATTATTTGTTGGTCCACAAAGTATATGCACAACTTCCACTTCCTTAATCCTGACTTGAGCCTTCAATTGGCTCCCCAAATGATGTGTTTTATGAACCTTATGATTAAAATCATTTGCACAAAATAAATTTTCTGATTTGTTTTCAAAATCATACCTCTCAACAAGTTCAGGAAAATCTGATTGGTCTTCATTTTCTACCATCATAAGAGGCTCAGCCTACAAAGGTTCAACCGTCATAGTTTCTTCCCTTGGAAGTATTAGAGATTGACGAAGAAGTGTATCTCGCAGCTACCTCTCATGATCCATGTGATTGAATTGTTCCTTGATATTTTGTAAGTGTTGTCTTACTTGAGCAGCCAGCAACTTGGCTTCTAAACCCCTCCTTAGCCATTCCTCACACATGTTTTGAGTCCTCACAACATCCTCTATGCTATGATGTACAAAATCAGATTGTTTGTAGTTTGTATCCACAACCATTACCTCATGCTTAGCCATCAAATCTTGAGTATTAACAAGGTAAGGCTTCTTACCACTATCATCCTCATGATTTATCTATCATCTCATGATTATCTGAAGGTAATGGACTGCTGTTCATAATCAGAAAATCAGAACTGTCATCATACCTTTTCGTGGTGTTATCATGGATCTCAAGTTCATCTTCCTTCATTGTTGGATGTTCATCAGCAAGTGCTGGTCCAAGAGATGTATCCAGCTGAAAACCAAGTGTATTACTTGTCATAACTTCTATCCTATGGCTGCAAGTTGTACCTTCATTGACCTTCAACTCTTGCCATGCTAAATGTCGTTGATCCAATTTATCCAAGTCAATTTGTTCATCCCATAACAAACTGCCTTCATATGTATTAACAATATCGCCTTCAAGGCCACCCAACTCACAATTTGATTCCTTGCAACTACTATGTAAAGATGGTGAGATAATGCTCTGCTCAAATAATGTATCATCAAAAGAATTCATACCTTCATGTGGCTGATCAGTCACTGCCGATTTGGAAAACTCTATAACAGCATACACTTCAACTTTATTGTTATCATGAAAACTCGTGCCCCTCTCTTGTGGATGCATGAAGTGATTCTTCTTTGTCCATATCATCATTTTGCTGAAGTGAACTTGTGAGCATGGCTTCATCTTCTTTAGGGCTTCCACATATATGACTAGGTGTCCAAACTTCTAGGCAAGTGAAGCAACATTGTTCTCTCCTCTTCTTAGGATCACCCATAGGCTGCAAATCACAAGGAAGCAATTATTCTTTCTTTTTTTCCTTCTTTTCTCTTTTTTTAATGCTCTTTTGGATAACTTCTGATTTTTCTTCTTCTCTTCTCAATTTTCTGATGTAATTATATAGATCTCTCTTACTTGGATCCTCATCTTCATGCATTCCCAAATAAGCATCAAAAAATTGAAACAAAGAGTCCACATGCCCTATACTGCAAGTTGTATCTCTTATTCTATCACCTTTTTTTGCGTGCTTTCCATGATGACAAGAATTTTGCAATGACATAGGAAGCAACAAATCTAAAACATCTTCATACCTTTGGCCGCAAACAAAATGCTCATCCTTATTTGTTGATGAGGAATTTGTTGAAACATCCTCAACACCTAAATTTTTGTGACCCAAAATCCTTGGATTAGGGTTAAATAAGTTCCTCTCAAATGCATATTCGCCTACAATGCTACTTGGAAAATTGATCAAAGGCTCATCCTTTGAAAACTCGAAAGATCTTGCATGATTCGGCATATCTTCCTTCAACTTGGACTCTCTTCGCTCAACAAGTGGAACCTTTTTTGCCCTCACTTCATCAATCTTTTGTTGATACATACAATCATTAGAAACCAATAAAACATTTTCTTCTAACAAAAGATCTTGCATGTTGGGTCCATGTTCTTCTTGCTCAATTATCCGCTCTGTAGAAATGTCTTGTGGCTGCTCTAGATACCTTCTCCTCCTATGCCCATTTCTTGTTTTCATCTCATAATACTCAATGAAAGACATGTGACGTCGAATGGTTGGGCTTAAGGCATTATATTCAACATGATACCTTGCCATTTCGTCCTCCTGTCATGGTGGTATGAGTTGTTCTCCCTCAAATGGGCCTGCCTCTTCTCTTTGTAAAAATTTGGCTCCGAATGTCTTCTTGGGTGGGTTAATTGAAACCCTAACATTAGCTGAGTTACTTCCTTCTGCAAAAGGTTGATTGGATCTACCAGCATTCCATTGTTGATTCATCTCCCTTAGGATGTGAACCAACTCTGCCATAGAATCTCTCATAGAGGATTGAAATTATTTGTTTTCCCTGATAACTTTATGCAAATTTTCTTCAGTCCTCTCCATGAATCTACATTAAAGCAGTTCCCACAGGCTGGCAAGAACAAGGCTCTGATACCACTGTAATATCCCCAATGGGATCTGCCCTAAAATTGTGATTTTTATTTCTGCTTAAACCCTAATTCTGATTTCTGATTTTTTTATTTTCTAAAAAAAAATATCACGGCGAACATACATGTGCCCAAACATGACAAATAAACATGCCAAATGATGCTACCAATTTTCTGTAGGTAACTTCTGCTGTTACATTGAGCTCTTTTTTTATTACAGTTTATACACTATTTTAAGTTTAGACCATTCAAAAGTCAGTTGAATGTCTAAAGCAAGCGACAAGCTAGAGTGCATATGTTATTCCTTAGAACTAGACATAACAATGAGGAGATTATTAATACAAATGAATTGGAGGTCATTGTAAGACTATGTTATATAAGTAGAAATGGGATTTATACCTAAAATTTCAGAAATGACCTGCAATTAGTATTGCATTTCAGTAATGCCTAGGGCAACGTCAAATTCATCACTTCTTCCCAGGCAAATCATATCCTGACAACTAAATCAACTTTGTTCCCTTTATTAGTACAACAAACTCAAGTCCACACAATAGCCGTATGATAGTAAAGCATTTTATTTAACTTGCATTAAAAACAAAATTGTAGATAAGAATTCAATAAGCTTACAAGGTAACTTTGGAGCACTAAAATTATTATGTATCACAAAAAAAGTATGATGGTGAATTAAAGGTATACAAAATGGAATAAAGAATAATATGCCTAGTCTCCCAACCTTTTCCAAAAAAAAATAAACAATGCATACAAAGTTACCTTGCGCCACCAATTCCTTGCATTCCGGTCGCCTTCCACCAGCTTTATAGCTGATCCCTCTAAACCTGAAGTATTCCAGCTCCTTTCCCTTTCTCTGTTGGCATGCTCATTAGACCTCATAAAACTGATCTCCTTACCTTGCCATCCTTGAACAAAGGGACTGACCTCGCCATTTTTCTTATAGGTATCAACTTCAGGCCTGCCATTGCCCAAATTTACTTCCTTTTTTACATCCAAAGTCTTTGATGCCCCTACTACACGATCTGTTCTTTGCAAATTCAGAGCTTCTTGTGTCTTATCCCAGTGACATACAATTTCATAACTTCCTTCTTTCGGAAGTTCTAAAACCCGGTTATGGCCCCCTTCCCATTTTATTTTTCCATCTTTTCCAACAATCACAAATTTGAACTCCACTCTCTCCCCGTCTCTAGTTTCCAAATTCAAAATCCATCCAGACTCGGTCCATGACATCATCAGCTTCTTCTTCCACGATCCCAAGGTTTGTGTTGATCCTAAAATGGCATGACTTTCACCAAAACGAACTTGATGATCCAACCTGAAATGAAGCATTGTATTGCCCTCTCCATGCTGTGATCCCATTTTCTCCACTCTGTAGCCAATTCACAAAGTAGGATAAATTACAAAGTAATATTCCTTTCTAAAATACTGCATGACCCTAGCCTCTGTTTGCGAAAAAATGAAAAAGAATTAATGTTAACAAAATATAAATTACAGTTGGAACTAAAATAACCAGCGGAAGGGAGGGGGAAAACATTAAGTATTTCAAAAACTACCCACAATACTATTTCCATGAAAAGTGAGGACAATTTGTTCCTATGCCCAAATGAAAAAGCATGGGTTTATTTTCAATTTGGTTGTCTTTTGCTACTGAAAGTCATTTTCTTCCCTATTATCTCGTGATGGACACAAACAGAAATTATTAAGCTTACTGTATCATTGTAATAACAGTACCAATAATACAAATAATAGGAGCAGCTTCCTCAAGAACTATACCAATGAGAGATATAACAGTACCTCAAGGCGTAGTCAAAATGATGGTTAATGGGTGTGTGTCTGGTAGAATGGCAATAGTTAAATCTTATATGAATATGCTTACCTTATATGCTTTTCATGTAATAGTGTAGGCACAGAATTCAATAGTGTACTTCTGTAAAGATCTATCACAAAAAAATTTAAAACACAGAATTCAATAGTGTAAAGGATTAATAAATTGCATTTACCATCTTATATTAACTATAGAAGAGTATAATGCTTAGGACCTAATATGAACGAGTGCTATTCAAAAAACTGTATCCACTATGAGAATCCAATAATGATTAACTAACTAGGGTAGCCTACAACTCCGGTGGGTATGTAGCAAGGTTGTGGTGTGACAGATACTGGATACATTCAAGCTCGGCTCAAGTTTAATGGAAATACTGAAGCGTGACCCAGGTTTAACAAGGTACACTAAAACATGAAAAGTTCCAAATACTAAAAATATAGCCCAAGCTTACCCAATACAAGAATGCGGTTCAAGCTTACGCTACATTGTGTTAAGGTAACCCATAATCTCATGTAGGATTCACCCAGCGAAAAAAACATGATTACATAACTCAAAAAACATTTGGTCCTGCAATTGTATGTGAATTGCTCCCCAAGCGCCTAAAAATAACTCCCGAGTCAGATTAGTTTTCACCCACTTCTTAATTGGGTTATGATGATATATTAAAAATTTTAAAAATCTTCTAAGGAATTGAAAATAATTATCATTCCCAAGTACCGATTTTTGTGGAAATATATGGAGAAAAAAAGCCAATTTCCAAATATTGGCAAATGAAATTTTCCCTAGCGCTAAAGATATCTGTCAAATGCCCTTCAGCATGAGAGATAAGAAAAAAATCTGACATTTTCTTGGCAAATTGTTTACAGTACAGAATTTTCAGTTTTTTTAATTCTAACACATTTCGGATTTTATCAAGTTTTTAATATTTTATAACAACTAAATCTTTATACACGAAGTTGACCAACATTCAAAGAAAACCAATTACATTAACAGACATAAGAAGAACCACTATTTTCAGTTTTCAAATAATTTTGAAAAATAAATTGAAAAAATACGACCAATTGGTAAATATAAGACTATAATTTCTAATGTCCCAAAGATTTCTGTCAAATTGCCCCTTAAAATGACAAATGACCAAAACTAACTTATTATTAGATTATTTCATGACAGGAAGGTGGAAAATATAAAGAAAAAATAAGAACGGAAAATTCGAAATAAAAGCTAGTGAATTTAATAATCATATAGACCTCTGTCAAAATTCCCCTTACATATGAAAGATAACTAAAATTAACTTTTACTTGTAAGTCATGACAGGAAGGAGGAAAATATAAAGAGAAAATGATTGTTTAGACGTCCATAAAATTCTACAATTAGGAAACTAAACTCTAAAGCCTACAGTTCGTAGAAGAATGGGAACAAATGGGCTTTCTGAGCTACTAAACATGCAAGGTCAAATGTTAAGGAACCTTACATTTGTGTTAGTTTATTAATTTGGTTAATCTGACAATTTTTTATCCTCACAAAAGTGAAATATTAATATCCATCATTAAGAATTTATATATTTTATAAAAATAGAACAGTTTTCAATATGTATAGAGAAAGAGAGAATTTCTGCTGGAAAATAAATTCAGAAGTTTCTATTAAATAGCTATTTTTCCAAATTAGCAACTAAGCTTTTTTATATAGATTCTTAAATATAACGCTCAACATTACTGACTTATTCTTTAAAAGAAATTATGACAAGAAGTGAAAAATATAAAGAAATAAGATGAGAAAAATAGATAATTTACAAATATTAACTACAAAAATTTGTAAAAATGCTCCTTAATCATGAAACATAACCAAAATTAAATTTTCCTCGTATTATCTATGTCAGGAAAGTGAAATGTCTAAAGGGCAAAAAAAAAAAAAAAATTTAACCACCATTTTGTGTATACTCCCTACTAAATTTTCCTTTGTGCTAAAGATCTATGTGAAATTGCTTCATAAGCATGCTAGTTTACAAAACTTATTTTCTCTTGGTGTATCGTATAACGGGAAGTTCGAAAATTTGTATAAGGAAAGAGAATTTAAGGAGGTTGGAGAGTATTTTTTATATTATAAAATATAAGATAAGTTATAGGATTTGAAAACTATCTAGATTTTTTTTCAGGTTATTAGTCATTATGGTGGTATAAATTGTAGGTTAGTAGTACTCCAAAAAGACAAATAGAGAGGATTCAAAAATACCTGATCAAAACAAAATTCAAAATAAACATTTCAGATCCTTATGAGGTTCTTCTAGCAGAAACAGATAGCTTCCCTTTTGAGACAATTGTTATAGTTGGTCATTTAAGATATCTAAAAAAAAATTGAATAGGTGTAGGCAAATAAATAGTATACTATTATTGTTAAAGAAGTTTTGAACGAAAGAAAGAAGACTTGGATCAAATGGATGAACAAATGAAACATCAACTTGTCTGGATGTCCAAATAAGATCAGAAAAAATAGAGACATTTGTTACGGATTAATTCATCTAGCCTATGTGAGAAAAGACATAACGGAGAGAGGAAATATTATCTTGATGAATTTAACCTCATGTATTATCACTACCAAAAAGCCTATGTAGTGGTAAATATCACTTGAAGAGTAAAGATACTCAGAGCTCAATTGAAGACTAACTCACATCATCATTAGTGTGAAACAAGTAAAAGGAAGAGGCCAAAAGAAGAATGGGCGGAAAGGATATGTGTCTTTGCATTGCTGGAACAGTTTAGTAAGAAAAACACTTTATTTTAGAATGCAAAAATCACAATGATATTCAGATCAATTATGCAAATACCTTAGCAGCAATTTCTTTACAAGATATATCAAAAAAAGAAGGTTAAAAAAATAGAAAAATTAATCATCAAAATAAATAACACAAGAGCAGTAATACAGAAAGCTAAGATGACTAAGTTTACTGTCCCTTTAAACTGTATTTAACCTTGTGACAATTAAAAACTTTCTATTTTATTCTATTATTTCCTTATAATTTCTATATTTGCTTTTGAAATGTCAGCCAATTTTCGAAGAAAATAATTTCAAGAGGCAAAAAGTATTGGAAATTTTGATAGAAACATTCAATAGGAGATATCATATACTAGGTTTTTCCTAGTGCGGAAGACCTGTGTCAAAATTCTACATAAGCATGAAAAAAAACCAAAATTAAAATCTATTTGAAAAACAAATCTACAAGCATGATAATTAAAATAAAAAAACGTATGCTCAACTAAAGCATGACAGATATCCAAACATTATACTGGGAGAATCCATGAAATGAAGGTGGAAAAATGAAAGAAAAACGTATGTTGAAAAGTGTTTAAAATTTTATTTTTTTAAAACAAAACAGCAATAACTTGGTACCTTGCAAATGACAGTTTGGCACAAACTCAAAACCAATAGCTTCTTCACACAATAAACAATGAACAATGAACTCAGCAGACAATTCTGCATAACCACAGGGCAACATTTCATGCACTTAAAAAGCTCCCAAAAATGCTAAAGGAACCTATTCCATTTGGCTGTAAAGATCTATTAGATTCCCAATTGGATAAGAAGTAAAAACCTTTCGGTAGGCAAAACGCCCGCACTCAAAGAACGAATCGAACCACCAGTGAAAGAGACACCGCCATTTTGCAATACAGAACCCTCGTAAGGCATAAAGCATACTCGCCTCTTGCCTGGGCATACTCTGTAAGGGTTAAATTGCAACCGCTCATTGTTGTACTGGACTGTCAAACGATTCCAACACTGAAATAATCTTATTGAGGCCATGAAAAGAGACTATAAACTCAATTCCGCTGACTCATAATGCCTCGGATATTTTCCAATTCAAATTCAGTCAGTGAAGTAAAGATTTCAGCCCCGCGAATAAAATCTTTTGAGCATCTTGCCCTTTTTCCACACAAGTTTATTTTATTATTTTGTTTCTGTGCTTGTATAAAAAAAATTAAATTGATTTTCCTCGGTGTGTGATTTCTATTGACTCGAAGTTTCATGATTGGAACGTGATATTTCTTGACAACTGTGGACGGCTTGAAACGTGTGACATTAAGAAAAATATCAGGGTGTGGGGATGATGACAAAGCATTAATAGCTACGTTTAGGGAGGAATTTTGATTGTAATGAGATGAAAATGAGAATGAAAGATTTTAATGACGAAGATGGCAGTGCCAATTAGATTCTTCCGTATGTTTGGATCCACTATGATTAGGTTGTCATTTACGGACTGACAGGTTTAGAAGAAAGTTTTTTAAAAGGGTTTTTTTTCTGAAGGGATTTTTAACCGGAGGGTACACATGTCTTTTAAGTTCTTTGGAATGCACTCTGATCTCAACACAACGAAATGCAACTTCTACGTCTAGTAATTTGAGTTTCTCTTAATGAACATTGGATGTGATAATTTAAGTTTCCTTTTATGAACACATTTATATAGTATATTTTGGGATAAAATTCGGTTACAAAATAAATTTGGTTTTAGTTTTAAGATTTTATTTTTCAATAGATTTTTGTCATATTTATCACGTGAGTTGAGTTAGAAAACAATTATGTGGAATTGTATGTTATGTTGTCTTAAGAGCAAAATTTAATGTATTTACACATCATAATGGAATTATTTCATATTAGTAAGGAACATTAACATGAGAACATCATAGAGCATCTTAATTCCATCATCCACTTGTATTGTTATCCTAGGTGTATTGTGTGATTTCTTATTATCTTCTATATTTATTCATTGTCATTGAATCCACTCACTTAAGGTTTGACTAAAGGAGAATCTCTTTGCTAAGCAAACTCTTCAATAGTGTTTTAATATATTGTTAGTCATTACAAGTCATAGATATAGAGACAAACAAGTTATAGAGGCTATATGATTTTTTTTCTTTTTTAGAATGTAATTGCATAGTTTTTAAGTTGATCTCCATATACCCTTATTTCATGGATATTGGTTAACAAGAACCCATCTCTCATGAGCACGAATGATCCACTTAGCACTTATTACATCTAGGTGATGCTCACAAGGGTGGAGCATTAAGACTTCCTACGAGTCACCCATCTCACTACTACCTCAAATCAAGTACACTTAACCATGGAGTTTCCCCCAAGATCTAATCCACTTAGCTTGCTACTCCATTTGTAAAATCTTCAATGTAGTGTGCCTTAATGATTATTAAAGAACTCCTTAGCTCATTCATTTTCAAGTAGATGGTATTCTCACCATGTGTTAAATTATGTGATTTTTTTTTAAGATTCAATTGTGTGGTTTGAATTAATCTTCATTGGGTCATATTTTATGAGTAGAGATTGATAAGAAATCGTGAACATAAGCATGAATGGTCCACTTAGCACCCATTACATCTAGGTGATGCCCAATATTGGGATGGGTGACCTCCCAAAAATTCTCAAAGTTGTGATGTTACACCTATGCTTAATACTAGGTTAGGTGACCTCTTATGAAATATTGACGTTTCACCCCTATGAGCATCACCTGGATGCAATGTATGTTAGGTGAACCATTCACGCTCACAAGTGATGGGTTCTTATCAACCACTACACATGAAATGTTGATCAATAAATATTGATTCAAAAACTATGCAGTTGAATCCTAAATAAATAGATCAAAAAAATTGACATGTGAAAACATCATCTTCTTGAAAAGATGTAAAGACCCAAATCAAAGAATTTTATATCTACAACCCTAGGTTCAATTTTGCACTTTCATAAATCGGGTCCACATCTCAAAAATAAACTAGATAGCCATACAATGAGTTTGCAGTCCCAAATTTGTTCATCTTACAAATCCTAACTTTCAAGCACCTTAGCAAATCAAATCCCAACATCTTCGACTACATATAAATCTCCATCTAAATTTTAAGCCAAGTTTGGTGATTTTATTTGTTTAATTTTATAATAGTTTCAATATTTATTGCATTATCAATTATTAGTCTTAGCTCTTTGTCCCAAGTTTTTATTGTTGATTTAATTATTTATCCCTAGATTTTAATGTGAGGGTGCATTTATTCCCATATATTTTATGGTGAGCCTAATATTTCTACATGATCTAGGGTTTTGATTGTATTTTATTTTTAGATCTTGTTAGTGTTCAATTACACTTTGCTTATGCATCATTGATATACAAGTGTTTCTCTTCATTGTGTAATTTTAATCTCATTCCACCTTTTTGTTTGGCCTTGAATGTTTCATTTTTTAATTTATCTATAGATCAAGTTGTTTGTTGAATTTATTAATTTGATATCAAATATCACCTCATTTTTATATCATGTACCCTTTTAAGGTTTTATGAGTTGTTTACATGCAAGGGTCTCACCCACATCCTCACATTCCCTCAAGGATAATATTTTTTGAATCATAACATGGCTCAATCTAGTGAGAATAACATCGATGGTGTTACCATGAGTGCTAGTGTTGTTACTAACAATATTCACCTCAAGTTGAGAACTTGGATCATGAAGAATATTTAGAACAATAGACTTTTGCTCATGCTCTTGCTAGTTTGGAAAATTTTGATAGTCTTGCACACTTGGTTGAGGCTCTTCTTAGTTTGTTGATTAATAAGTTATTTGGTTTAGAGGTGATTTAAGGCATTGGTGCTATGGTTACCTCTTTTAGTTCTTTGAATCCAGTGCGCCTTTTTGTCATACCCAAGACACTTCCTCGTAATTTCCTCTTAGTGTTATTCCTCAACTTCATATTTTTTCTCTACATCTCCTTCATCCATGATAAACTATGTTATTATATTAAACCTACTTCCCATCTTGAGATTCATACAACTCCTCCTCCTTTATCCTATCTCATTAATGCCTTGGATGCTTTCCATATTATCGCTACTAGTGCCATGACTACCCATGTTCCTACTATTTTCACTTCCACCACTAGTGATGTGACTACTTCCTCCAAACAAGATAAAGATGAATATGTTGAAGATCAAAATACACCAATTACATTACCTAATGGTTTTTTAGTACCTTGTTTTGAAATGTACAATAATGAAGGTGATCCTAATAAAAATTTGAGATCCTTCACTGCTATATGTTTATATCATGTGTGTGAATATAAGGTTGTGGCTAAGTGATTCTTGTGTATTTTCAAGGATTACATTATTGAGTAGTTTTTATCTTGACCTCATATATCTATTGATTCTTTTGAAGCTAGCCAAAGAATTTCAAAGTTAATATGGTCTTAAGAATATCATTTCATGTTTTTTTATTGTGCTCGATTACATAATGAGTTTAAACATGATTGTGTCATTACATATGATTCCTTATGTGGTAAGTTACACTATCAATTTTATGGTAATAAGTTATAAAATATTTTTACTAAGAGATTATTGCCACCTATTTGAGAAAGTGTATATATCTATAGTTTTTCTTCTTTTACAAACATGTGTGCTCATATCAAGAAGGTTGAATTATAGTTGTTTACCTCTAATATACTTAAGTGTGGTTCATCTTATTTTGGTTCTTCCACATCTTCTTACCCTTAAAAGTTCTAAAAGACTAATACTTTTCAAAGGGTAATTATCATAAAGACAAAAATGATAACTTATTTTAAGCCTCATACTTTTAAAAAAATTACCAAGTTATAAGAACTATTTGATACTATACTTTAAAGTCTATTGAGCTATAATATGATTACTCTTCCACCTATCTATCCATTAGAGCCAAAGGGATACCCAAGAATTATAATGAGAATATTTTGTGACTTTCATCTAATTAATTATTATCATACTCAAGGTTGTGGGGATTTGAAATATAAAGTTTAAGATTTGATAGACAATAATATGATTCATGTAAAAAGTATCAATGATGGTGGAAATCCTTTAGTTTCTCACCCTAATCATCAATTAAAAATATATAATATTCCCTTTCCTAGCCATAGTAATAATGTTTTTGCACATCATGAATATGATCCTTTTTTATGACACTTGAACCTATTAATATAGATTCTATAGATGATTGTAATACTAAATCCTTGCACAACCACATATAAATGCTTATCATGTGTGTATGGTACATTATAGAGATGTGTCTTCTTCTTTCCATCCTTCTCTATTAATTATTTTTTTATGATGTGATCCCATAGAATAACTATTGTGGTCCATTATATTGCCTTGACATGTTAGTGGTTGTCCACCTATTTGTTTTCTTATTAGTTCTACATGTCAATTCAATGTATGCATTTCAAAGTTCTTGTTTAATTGGCATGTACCTAGTAGTAGACTTGTGCACATTGTAGTTCTTTACTAAAAATGATGAGTAACATTTATATTGATATGTGGGTTATATTATTTCATCTTTACAAGTTTATCTAAAGGATCCTTTAGTTTTATGCCAATTTATTCATTTTTTACATATATTTGATGTGTTGGTTGTGTTGGTTTGTTTTTGTGCTTTAAGCTCCAACTGATTCCTAAAATAATCTAAATAAATGGCCAATTTTTATGTTCAATTGTTCTAAGGGGTTGACCAAAAAACAAGAGAATGATTGAACAATTTTCTCCTCTGCACTTCAAGCTTTGCAAAACCTAGGAGGGTAGTCCTATACAATATCAACTAAGATTATACACAATTTGTGAAGGATATTGCTTTAAACATATATGGTCTCTTCTTTTGACCAAGATTTACAAACAAACATGTATATGAAGGGCTAAATTCTTGGAGTATTATGCATTCTAAATATAAGAAAATTTGAATAATATTATGAAATAAATATTGTTTGAAAGGGAAATTTGGATTTTAGATTTGATGACCATGAAAAACCTAACCAAAACTTTTGCTCGGATTGGTACCTTAGACCTAGGCAACGAAGTCAAGGGAAATGCAATTGAAAACTCATCCAACATTATTCATTCTAACTTTGTTGAAGCTTAGTAACAAGGCCTTACACTATCACTTCTTTTAAACTTTGCAATAAACTCTACTTAGCAATACTTGCACACACCTAAAACATTCAACATTTCTCACAAAGCAAATTAATTCACTCCTTGAGTAAAATCCATGAAAGAAACATTCATTTATAGAAAACCTATAAAGATGAATAAAAATTGATCCTTGATCAATTTGTATTGATAAATGATGAGAAAAATAATAATTAAGAGACAAATGACTGCAAAATTGTCATTATATTTGATGTTGTGAGCTAGTACTATTATACAAAATTAGCAGTTACATTGACATCCTTTTCTATCAAAACCTAGATCGGACATGTACAGACTAATACACAAAATGATCTACTTATAAAATTTTCCAAGATCCTTTCAAAATGGCCTTGAATTCCCTTTTATAGAAATAAGGGAGAAAACAAGATTCAGGCCATGGGACAAATGCCACACTTTTATTCGATAATATTGTTATAGAATCAAACAAAAGACAAACAACCCCTCTGTAAAAGATAAAACTTGGAACCTTCCAAGTAGAAGAAAAAAGAGTTGTTTGAACTGTTGAAGAAGATATTTATGATGCAACAATGATGAGGAAGTGAATGTGTGAAGGAAAATGCTTTGGAAAATTTAGGTCACAATATTGAAGGAACTATATTGACTGCATTTCATGCAAGAGAGGATATAAACTACTAGATAATTGGCAGTGGATGCTCAAATCATATGATAGGTGATAAGAGTAATTTTTTTAAACTTTATAAGTATGATGGTGGTCTTGTTAAGTTTGGTGATGAAAAATTTGCTAAGATATGTGGAAAAGATTCAATTAGTTTTGATGGAAAGAATAAGATAGATGATGTTCTTTATGTCAAGGGTCGCTGGCATAATCTTCTCAGTGTAAGATGAATGTGTAGTATAGGATTCAATCTAGTGTTTCAGGATGATGGTTTTGAAAATAGAAAAGGAAGCTATGGAACTTTGGTTGATGCAGGAATGAGGATAGAAGGGAATGTTTATCAACTCAAAGGTGTTGGTGGTAAGTGCTTTATGACTCAAATCAATGAAAGTTGGCTATGAACAAAAGAATGTGCCATATCAATTTTGATAGCCTAGTGAAGATTAGCTCTACTCATGCTATGAGAGACATACCAAGGATTACAAAGCCTCAATGCAATTTACAAAGAGTGTCAGTTTGGAAAACAAACAAAGAAAAAGTTCAAAACTAAGGATACTCTACTACAAGACCTTTGGAGTTGGTGGGTACAAACATATGTGGACCTACCAGAACAAGAAGCTCTCAAGGTGACATGTATTTTATTTTGTTAATAGATGATTACTCTAAAATGACCTAGGTGACCTTTCTCAAAGAAAAAATAGAAGCTCTAGATAAGTTTAAAGCATTTAAATCTATGGTTGAGAAAAAAATAGATCTGAAAATAAAGTTTTTGAGGTTTGACATAGGTTGTGAGTTCACCTCCAATGAGTTTAATAGTTTTTGTGAAGATCAAGGGATAAAAAGACATTTATTGGCTCCTAGAACTCCACAATAGAATGGGGTTGTGGAGAGGAAGAATAAGACAATTAAGGAAGCAACAAGAACCATGTTGAAAGAAGAAAATCTACCATATGTCTATTAAAGAGAAGCTATTCATACCATAGTTGACATTCTCAATAGAGGTCAAGCAAGAGTGAACAATTCAAAGACCCCCTATGAGATATGGTACGAAAAAACTCATATTGTGAAATATTTTAGATTGTTTGGAAGCAAATGTTATATTAAGAGGGATGAAGAAAACTTAGGAAAGTTTGATGCAATATCATATGAAGGAATTTTCCTTGGATATTCTACAAAGAGCAAGGCATACAGGTGCTACAACAAAATGCTAAAGAAGATAGTTGAAAGTGCAAGTATCAAAGTGGATGAAAAATCACATCAAAGCTCAGTGTCGATAGAAGGATGTGAATCCAATGAACCCCCTTGTAGAGAAGAAGAAAAAGAAGAAGAGAAAGAAAATGAGATGCTATTGGAAGAGGAAGAAGCTCCAAAAAAGAATCCTAAGACTCCTAAGTATGTGCAAAAAAACCATTTTGAGGATCAAACAATTGGAGACAAAAGCAGAGATATGCTGACAAGAAGAAAAGTTGCTATGATAGAGGAATAGGTAAACTTTTGTTTACTTTCTGAAGTAGAACCTAAAATAGTTACTGAGGCTTGCAAGGATGAAAATTGTATCAAAGCTATGGAAGAAGAGATGAGGTGGATTGAGAAGAATCAGACATGGGAACTGGTCCCAAGACCAACAAACAAGAATGTGATAGGAACTAAATGGGTTTTTAGGAATAAATTGAATGAGAATGGAGAAGTTATCATAAACAAGGCTAGGCTTGTGTCTAAAGGCTACTCACAAGTGGAAGGAATAGATTTTAAATAGACTTTTGCTCCAGTAGCAAGAATGGAGGCTATTAGGATGTTTTTGGCTTTTGCAACACATAAATACTTCAAAGTATATTAGATGGATGTAACGTCTGTATTTTTGAATGGTGAGTTAGAAGAAGAGGAATACATTGAACAATCAGAAGGTTTTCAGTTATCAGAAGACCTTGACATGGTCTAGAGGTTGAAAAAGGCATTATATGGGCTCAAATAGGATCCTAGAGCTTGGCATGTAAGATTGGACAAGTATTTATTGCAATAGGGAATCAAAAAGGGTATTGCAGATAGCAACCTTTACTTCAAAGCTAAGAGAGATCAAATTCTGATTGTGATTGTGTATGTTGATGACATAATCTTTGGAGGAAATGAGTAATATGTAAAAAGTTTGCAAAGGAGATGCAAAATGAGCTTGAAATGTCAATGTTTGGGGAGATGAATTTCTTCCTTGGGCTACAAATTAGTCAATCAAAAAAAGGTATATTCATTACACAATTAAAATATGTTAAGGAAAAGCTAAAGAATTTTGGGATGGAGGACTCTAAACTAGTATGTACTCCTATGGTACTGGTTGTAAATTGAGCATAATTGATGAATCTCCTAAGATAGATCAGACCAAGTATAGATCCATGATTGTTGGATTACTATCTCTAACTACAACTAGATAGGATATCATGCATGTAGTATATCTTGTGGCAAGATTTTAAGAAGATCCTATAGAATCACATGTGACAGTAGTCAAAAGGATATTCAAATATTTGAAGAGAACTCTAGAATATGGTCTATAGTATTCTAAGAATTCTAACTTCTCCTTGAGTGCTTGTACAGATGCAAAGTGGGAAGGTTGTACAAATGACAAAAGAAGTACAAGTGAAGGTGATTTCTTCCTTGGAAATAGACTAGTTTCTTGGTTGAGTAAGAAGCAAGATTCAATGTCATTATCTACTGCATAGATAGAATATATTGTTGTAGCACCTTGTTGCACACAAGTGTTGTGGATGAAGCAAACATTGAAAGATATCATAGTATCATATGATGAACCTATCTCTATCTTGTGTGATAATACAAGTGTTATCAACATTTTCAAAAATATAGTAATGCATTCAAGAACAAAGTATATCTCTATCTGGTATCACTTTCTAATCTAGGGAAAGTTGTTGAGAATAAAGTAAAGTTGGAGTATGTTCCTACAAAGGATCAAATAACAAAAAATTTCACAAAGGCTCTTCCAAAAGATATATTTGAGTATCTCAAAAATAAGCTAGGGGTTATTGCCCCTCCTTCTTTCAACTAGATGCATAATATGGTGCATTTGTCCAGGGGTGTGATTAAGATGAATTCTTTGTCTTGGACTAATGAAGGCCACATCTCAAGGGGAGTAGGTAGTGGTGTCTTTGGTTGGTGCAATTAGGGTGATCATATCTTGTGCCTAAAAGTGAGAGAGAAGTCAAGTGTGCAGGTGTTGCCATTTTTCATTGATGTCAAAGTGGCAAAGTGAAGTTTGAAAAACATAGGGAAAGAATTGTAAGAAAAGTGGAGAGAGAGAGATGTCCAAGTAATGGGGAGAGTTTCTTGAGTGTTGGAGATACAAAGTTTTTTTTTTATTGATGGTTTTTCAATAGGTGTTTCCATCAATGATAAAGGGGGAGATTGTTGCACTAAGTTGTCATTAGTGTTGTAATTAATATCAACCTCTAGTGTGGTCATGATGAGAAGGTGTTTGTGGTGTTGAGTAGGTGTTGTAGATGCAATAGGGTCACTTGGTTTCCAAATGCTTTTGAGAAAATTTATATAAAGAGTGTACAAGGTGATAGGGATGTGTTTTATGTTGTGCTATTCATTTCTTCATTCTTGAAGTCATTCTTGTGTGGTTTGGACGTGATGATTAGAAGCCTTTGAAGGTGTTATAGCCATAGTTTCAAGTTTTGGATTGTGCGACAGTAAAAGATGTGTTTGACAGTGTTTGGCTTGTGAAGAGGGATATCTAGGAGAAATGGAATTACTATGTATTTCTTCGCACTGAGGTTTCTTGTCTTGTGGATTAGGGAATGTGCTAATGATACTTGTATCTATCTTATCTTGGATGGTTTGGTGTTTAGTTGTTCTACAAGTTTGGTTCATGAATTATATCTTAGTGGTAGTTTGATTGGCTACATAGGATGATAGCATTTTTAGTTTCATGTGTTTGCGCCAGTGATTTTGAATATTTTGTTGGTGTTGGAATATTCCAATATTTTATGTAATATTGCTACATGGTCCATAAGATGTTTTTGAACTCATTGAAGTGTGAATTTGGTTGCTTGGTGTTGATCAAGGATATTTGTATGGGTCGATTACGCTTGATCCATGAAGAATTGAAGCATATTCGTCCCACTAATACTCAATCTTAAACAAGATCATTCAAATGAAAGTTAAGCTAAACATTTATTGAAACTAAACATTATGAATTGTGAAAGCATTTAAATATCTACTCTAACCCATTTAAAACTTATCCCATTTTGGAATTGGTGTCGTGTTGATGTGGAACAACGACCCTTTCCCAATCTTGTGATCAATGAGCTTGTTTCAATCGATTCTATTGAAGAGAATCGATGAAACAATTGTGAGATGTGAATGAAAACATGATTTATGCTAAATTGAGCATGATGCAAGAGTTAATCTACCATGATTTTATGCTAAAAGATGTAGATATGCAATTGCTAAGCTAATCTAAATGAGATTAAACTAAAGATTCAAACCCTAATTTTATCTATTTAGCTAAATGGATGCATGGAAGCCATTAATGGAAGCTAAGCTATTATGCAACTAAAAATGAACTAAGATATGCTAAATGTGAGTTAAAAATGACTGTGAGTGTGAGTGATTTCAACAGCATAAGTTTACAAATTGAAAGATGGATCCATATTCAATAGAGGCAAGCTCTATTTATAGAATAGGTAAAAAGAGATCAATGGATGAGATCAAAAAGATCAATCAACGGTCAAGGATGAAAGAAAGAAGAGGCATGGATCATGGATTCTCATCAGTAGATGAGAATGCAAGATGAGATTTAATCAAGGGTTCTCATTCCTTCCAAACAAGCACACTTTTGACTCAAGAGGTCAGAAGTTAACTTACATAAGAGATTTCAAACTATCTTGCACATGAAGCTTTGTGAGAATATTCCTTTTCTTAAATGATTGGAGGAGAAAGAATATTCTTTAAAATATTCATGGGTGAGGAAAAAGGATATTTTGCTAATTAAAACAAAGTTTAATTGTGCAAAAGGGGAGGGAATATTCCATTCCCTTGCAAGTGGGAGGAAAGAGGTTAATTAGATAATTGCTAATTTAAACAAGGTTTTAATCATGCAATTAGGGGATTTAGAAGAATTAAATGATATTCATTAAATTAAACGATTTAATGAATGGGGGGAAAGGTGAAATGACATTTAATTAAATAACTTAGGGTTATTTAATTAAATAAGAAGACTTAGGGAATTAAATTAGATACTTTGATTTATTTAATTTAATGAGATAAAATGTTAGTATGAAAGGGGGGTGAATTAACCTGATTAAATTAATTAGGTTAATAGATGCAGATGATGCAATTAATTAAATAGCTAGGCTAATTTAATCAATTAAGCGAAAAGTGGATGTGTTTGAGAGGAAATGATGTTAGTATACCTAATTTGAGTGCATGATATCATTCAGGACATTTTTCAGTGTCTACATTTTTTCCCTCCTTGAAGCGAGGTACCTATTGCTTATGTTCAAAGACTAATGCTCTTCAGACAAAAAATTGTTGCTTAAATAAATAAATAAATGATTTTTTAGATGCCCTAGCGGAAGGATTAAACTAATTCCCTGCCCCCTCGAGAAATCGGGCATAAATTTTGAATTTTGGGTAGATTTCTCGTTAAAGGTGAAAAGCTGCCCTAGGGGTCCAAAAAGGCTCCAGGATGCAAGAAACATGCCAAAAATGCAAAAAAAAATGCAAAATAAGGTTTAGTTTGGTAATACAGGTGAGCGGGATCAAGCTTGACAGCAGGTATAGGCTGTCACAACAGAGTGGAACCATGAGCGGTAGCTCAGATAGACTATAGAGATGCAGTTAACACAGGAGGTCAGGCAAGGCCAGTAGCTTGAGACGATGACAACTGCATCTCAGGGGCGAACAGTCTCTAAGATATTATATAGAGAGGTTGTGATTGAGGCAACCTACTACATGATGCACTATCACAGAGATGTCCCTGCAACACTTAGATAGCCTGATTATTCTTAGAGGACCAAGGCACATGGCAGAGTAGAGGATCAACTCGAGAGACAAGCTGGAGAGGGGAGTAGCCATCAAGGCTAGCTCAAGTGTACATACACTTTTTAATTTGTTATCTGATTCTTTTATACAAATATACATTCATGGGCTTATTTTTGATAGCCTTGTGGATATTGTATTTATGTTCAATATACATACACTGATTCAGATATTGTATCATGACATTCATTTTTTTGTTGATATATATATGATATAGATATAGATTCGATATGATGTGTTCATCTTATTTCATGCTTATGATTATATGGATGCATATGATGTGAGATGATATGCTTATGTTTATATTTTATCATGTATGGATGCACTTATGCCTATGCAATATGCGATGATATGCGATGTTATGATATGGATGGATGTAATGTTATATTCTCTTTCATTATATTTTTCATGATATTCCATGGGATGATATGATATGTTTATGTGATGTGTATGCAAATGATATGGATGCATTTCTTTTTGTGTGTTTTCTTATACAATTTTATGATGATGATGATACATATGGATGTATGGATGAAAATATTTTATGGCTAAGATATGATAATGCAATGTATGTGGATGATATGTGTGCAACAATTTAAGATGCTCAGAATAAAAAATCTATATTATTTTTCACGACTTAAATGATAATGCAAGATGTATGTTTTATGATATGCTATGGTATGCAATGATTATGCTATGATGATGCAAGATGTATATATGTTGATGATTTGTGGATGCAGGATGGATGCGTTGATGATGTTTTGTCGATTGTCATGATACCAAGTTAGCGCAGAGAGAAGATAGAAGAAAGAAGATGAATGACCATTGATTTCGATGATTGCTTCAAGAGATCCAACAAGTCTATGATCCACCAAGATTTTATTAGAGATGGTGATGGGAAATGCATGATGGTAATGAATGCATGATAATAATTTGCTCACATCTTAGGATTGGGATTTTTTGTCATTCCTTATTGTTTGATATAACACATAGACATGATGTATCAAGGTAATGATAACCGGGACAACGTTGTATCCAGTGTAATGGACTTTGACTCTGCAAACAGATAGGATAGTCCTTGTTCACACCTTGACATACAAAAACCTTGTCAGAATGTAAGTTAGAAGCTTAGAGTATATTGGACCAAAGCATACACAATAGTTGACAACGTGCTCCAAACATCCTTCCAACACAACTAAGCAAGTATGCGCCAAGATTATTTTACAAGAGTACCCACAAGCACAAAAAATGAAAGATAATGATTGATGCCCCATTCCTTTCTCTCTAAATCATTTTGATAGAAATCATCGAGAGGTCCTCAGAATGGGTCATTAAGATAAATCATAAGACAAGATCAAAGACAAACAGTTAATGTTATCTATATCTCTTGCCAATTTAATTTAGTTAAGGTGATGCTTGACATTGATGTCCATCGCAGGAAGGATACATCCTAGGACATGTTGATCAAGGGTTGTTTGATGTTCAATGATGATGAGCTTTATGATAATTCTTTGATACAAACTTCACTGACTCATTTACCTATGATTTAGGCTTTAGGTTTTAACACTTAAGTTCTCACTTTACGACTTGCTTTCTATTTGTTTTACCAAAGGTTGAGGGTGACGATCAATTTATTATGGGTGAAAGCAAGATGGGATGGGATGGATTTGTATTTTTTGGAATATTTCAAAGTTTTTGGTATTATTGAAAATGTTTTGAGGCTATTTTTGGTCTCTTTTGAAAGTTTATGTGGATGTTTTGGTTTTTGATTGTTTGAGGTTGTTTAGGTATTTTGAATGTTTTCTAATGTTTTTGGGGATTTTCAATTTTCAAATGTTTTTGAGTTTTTCGAGATATTTGGATGTTTTAGATGCTTTATAAGTTTTGACCAAGAAACTAACCTAAAAGACCTATCCTAAGGGCCTCAGGGGCTGATCAAAGATAAGCCTTGCCTACGTTATACACGCAAAGACCATGTAGTTCGACTGACTCGACTTATTGACAAAGATGAAGATATGAACAATTGATGGAATGTCAGTTTGTTATGACAAACTCCTAAAGGACTGAACTAGGGTGTCTCGGGGGCACATCAATGATGGCCTTGCCTATGTTCAAGCTCAGAGACCTGTAGTTCAACAAGGTACTATTTTTGGATTTTTGATGTTCGACCTTTTTAGAGATTTTGATATGTTTTGGATGTTTTGGATTTTGTCTTTACAATTTTACGAATGTTTTTGGATTTTAGCTGTATAGGATTTTGATGTTTTTGGATTTTCTAATGAATGTTTTACAAATTTTTTTTGGATTTTCGATTACGATTTCCAATAACCTTAGGATATTCAAGAACTTGATATGATCCATAACGACTTGCCCCTAGCATGACACAATAGACTACTTCGATACATGCAAGACAAACTGACCTTTGGAATATGCCAAGTAGTACTAAAGGGGATATGATACTTCATAAGATCAAACTATGATAGAGACGCAGATGGGCGATGGAATAAATAGGATGAATGAGGCGATGGATGGAGGGTGATGCAAAGAATGGTAGGATAAAGAGCCAAAGAATAGATGGAGGTGCTCTATTTATGCGAGGTGCCTGTTTGTTAGGTTTTCACCAAGGTACTTGCCCAAAGCACCACCGAAGTGGTTTTCACCAGAGGATGATTTTTTTCTTTACTGTTTTCAATCCTTTTTCTCATTTTTTTTGGATTTTGATCATTTTTTGATTTATTTTTATTTTCAAATTTTACACCCTTCAAGACTAGGCATAAAACTTTTTAATATGCAAGCTGATAGTTGGCTCCTGCAAGGGTTAACCTTCGGGTGTTGATAATTGATATGCTCTCAATCCATAGCTTGTTGTGACGACAAAGGGACCCAACCAGTTAGGTTCAAAATTTCATTTACTGTCTTGATTTGGTAGATTCTTCTAATTTTGTTTGAGAACAAGATCCCCTACCTGAAAACACTGACATTTGATCTTCTTATTATAGCTCCATTTCAGTCTGTTTTGATATACTTGCAATTGATTAAGAGCGTCAAGACGATGCTCATCTAGGAATTCTAGCTCATTCAACCGAGATACTCTATATTCTTCATTGGTGATAAGGTTCTACAGTGACACTCACAATGATGGGAGCTCAACCTCGATAGGAAGGATAGCTTCTGATCCATAGACTAGGGAGAAAGGGGTTGCACCTATAGGCATGTGGATACTGGTTCGATAAGCCCAAAGAGCGGGATTTAACTATAGATGCTAGTCATGACCAACTTCATTGACCATTTTCTTCAGGATTTTTAAGATGGTCTTGTTTGTAGCCTCAGTTTGATCATTTCCCTGGGGGTAATATGGGTTAGAGAATCAGTGTTGGATGTTGAATCTTTGACATAGCTCTTTTACATCCTAATTCTTGAAGGGTGTTTCGTTGTCTGAAATAAGGGTTTGTGGAACATCGTAATGGTAGATTAGGTAATTTAGGATAAACTTGGAAATTTTCTTCCCCATTATGTAGGTCATAGGAATGGATTCTACCCACTTGGTAAAGTACTCAGTGGTTGTTATGATAAACTTGTGGCCATTAGATGAGGTTCGAGTGATTTTTCCTATGAGGTTGAGTCCCCACTATGAAAAAGGCTAGGGTGTGATCATTGGTTGCAATTCTTGAGCTGGAGCATGAATAAGATCTACATGTTGTTGACATTGGACACATTTATGCACATATTGATGAGCTTCTCTTTCCATGGTTGGCCAATAGTACCCCATCCTCAACAGTTTCATAGCTAAAGTGACACCGCTAGAATGGGAACCACATAAGCCATCGTGAACTTCTATTAAAGTAGTTAAGGCTTCCTCTTGGTTAAGACATCGTAGTAAGGTTCCCTCGATGCTTCAGTAGTAAAGGGTATCACCTAGGATCACGAATCAGGATTCCTTCTTGACAAAGGTATTTTAAAGGTTTGAGGTGATATTCAATGGGAGGACTCCTCTGCTTAGTTATGTGAATATGTCATGATACCATGGGGATCTAGGACCAATAATGACACACACGAATTTAGATTCAGGGATTTCAAAAGTTGGTACGAGAAGTTGTTCTACTGAGAATTCACATTGAAGGAAGTTGTTCAACATGTCTAACAATGATCCAATTGTTGCCATTGCATCTGCTACTCACTTGTTCATGCGAGGAATCTGCTCAAAATTTATATCTACGAAAAGTTCCTTGAGACTTTCCACCATATTATTGTAAGGAGTGAGCTTGTTATTCTTGGTTTGGTAGTCATCATTGACTTGGTTTATAACTAGCTATGAGTCTCCATAGGCTTTCATCTCTTGTATCTACCATTGAATTGCTATCCTTAGACCTGTGATTAGGGTTTTGTACTCAACAATGTTGTTAGTACATGGGAATGATAGCCTTTATGACTTTGGAATGTAATCACCTTGAGGGGTGATGAAAAGAACACCCACTCCTAATCCATGTTGGGTGAATGATCCATCAAAGTACATCTTCCACTGATCTGTGAGGTTGACAAGGAATACTAATTCATCAAGGAACTCAGATATCAAAGGGTTCTCAGCATAGATAGGTGTGTCTGCTAGTTGGTTTGTGATCACTCGTCCTTTGATTACTTTGCGCTCCACATACTCTATGTCAAATTTAGATCATTACCCATTTGGCCATTCACCCAGTGAGAGTTGATTTAGATAATAGGTATTTCAATGGGTCGATCTTTGTAATAAGTTTGATTTGATGTAATAGCATGTAGTGTCTAAAATTTTGTGAAGCAAAAACTACTGCTAACCATGCTTTCTCAATGGGTGAATAGTTCATTTCATATCCTACCAAGGTTTTGCTGATATACTAGATAGCCCTTTCCTTTCCGTTTTCATTATGTTGTGCCAGAAGAGCTCCTAGTGTTGTTGATGTTGCTGAGATATATAAGATCAATGGTTTGTTCGATATTGGTGACATGAGCACTAGAGGTGTTAGTAGATAGTATTTGATCTATTGGAAAGCTTTATCACACTTCTCATCCCATTTGTAAGTTATTCCTTTATGGAGAAGATGTGAAAAAGGGTGGATTTTGTCTTATAGTTGCACTATGAACCTTCTGATGGACTACAATCTTCCTTGTAATCCTCTCATCTGCTTTAGTTTTTGTAGTGGTTCCATATTGAGGATGGATTTTACCTTTGTTGGATCAATTTCTATTCCTCTTTGTGAGATGATAAAGCCAAGAAGTTTCCTTGATGTGACCCTGAAGACACACTTTTTTGGATTCAATTGTACCTTGTATTCTTCAAGTTTTTCAAAGATAGGTCCTAAGACTTCTATGTGCTCACTTCTTTTCTTTTATTTTTCCAAAATATCGTCCACATAATGTTTAACTATTTTATGGATCATATTGTGAAAGATGAGGGTCATTGCTCTTTGATAGGTTGCTCCTGCATTCTTTAGCCCAAATGGCATCACGTTCCAACAATAGGTTCCCCATGGACAAGTGAATGTAGTTTTATGTTGATCCTCCTTGGCAATCATGATTTGATTATAGCCTGAAAAACCATCCATGAGTGATAGCATTTCATGCCCAACTGTTAAGTCCATTGTGAGGTCGATGTTAGGGAGAGGGAAATCATCCTTCAAGCATGCCTTATTTAAGTCCTTGAAATTATTGTAGATTTTGATGCCCCCAGTGGGTTTTGAGACTGGTAGTTGGTTTGAAACCCACTCAGGATAATCTATCGGTCAAATGAATCTAATGTCAAGAAGCTTTTATAATTCTAGTTTCACCAAAAGTACTATTTGAGGGTGCATCTTCCTTAATTTCTACTTGACTGGCTTAACTTTAGGGTAAATAACTAAGTGATGCACAACTACTTCTGGATCAAGCCCTGGCATATCTGTGTATGACCATGAAATTTTTGCTTTAAGCTCTTTCAGGAATGCTACTAGGTTATTTTTTTCTTCATCCAACAAAGATTCAACATAGAAGGTGATCTTAGGTGCTTCTTCTATTCCCACATTGACTGGAGTGGCATTTTATGCTAGCATTGTTGACTTCTTCAGATGCATTGCACTAAGGGGGAGATTGAATCCCTCATCCTTGGGTGCCTCAGAGAGGTTTTCACCATTGGATGCATCCTTTGTTTTTACTATTTTAGGATCAGAGAGTGCCATAGTGTGGTTTTCACTCAATAATCTGCATGTTAGTTGCATTTCATCAATTTTACGACTGAAGGATTCAATCATCTCCCCATAGTATGCCCCTGTGTCGAGCTCTATGTCAAAACCTGCTTTGTGATCTACCCATGGTAAGTTGTCATGAAGTCCCATGAATTCTAATATTGCTTCATCATTTTCAAATAAATCCAGAATCGGTGGTCCTTGTTGGTCCATGTCAATGAGTTGTGGGTATACTAAGCGTATTTCAGTCGACTGATTGCTTGAAGCAAAGGAAGTAATGGATATCATGAAGAGGGAATTGTTTTCAAAGAGGTCAACAACATCAAGAGGGAAGTCATCTAAGGTTGTATCACGTGATGGAGGTAACCAAGAGGAAGCCTCAACTCGTTTAGCGGAAGTACCTTTTCCAATAAGGGTGAACTTGCTAGTATTCCAACCTAGGCAGGATTTTTTAGTCATTTCTCAGGAACGATGGGTTCTAGCAAACCATTATCATTTTTTCCTAGCTTCTCATTCTTGTTATATCCCATTCCCTTCATTATATGCAAGCCTTTGTTGTCATCATCCATGGGAAGAGCGGAGATGGGTCATTCATCTTGATAGAGGAGTTTAGAGACATCTTCCTTATTGAAATATTCTTGGTCAAAATCCCCCCACTTGGTGAAGGTAGTAGCTACCATCTTGATTGTTTCAGGCTCTTTGTTGCTAGATGAGGGTTTCCCATGAGATTGGGGAGAAATGGGTAACTCTCCTGAGACAAAGGTGTTCTTCATTAGCTTATATTTCCCACAACCATCATCTTGGATTACTGCTTTGATGTCAGGAATGTTTTGCACGATGGGTGTTTTCATTGTTGAGGTAGATGTAAGGGATGTTGGATCAAAAAATGAGGTAGATGGTCTAGGCCCTTCATCATTCTTAGGTATTTGGGGTATCTTATAGAACTTGGCCTCAAAATTCTTGCAATAGTAAAAAGGCTCAGGATCTCCATGGATGGTAATTTCTCTGCCCTCGAAAGGAAACTTTACACATTGATGATAGGTTGAGGCTACAACTTTTAGGGCATGGACCATTGTCGGCCAAGTAATATGTTATAGGGAAGATCAAGGTCTAACACTTGCCATGTAGTTTTTGCAATGAGGGGTCCCACTTGGATGGGTAGTGCAATGATGCCTTGTGATACCCGCTTTTGGTCGTCATATGCTCTGATGGTGGTACTCTTTGCTTTCTCAATAGTATCCTCTGAATAGCCCAAGTTCTTGATTAACTACAGGGTACAAATGTTCAGACCAACACCTCCATCTATTAAGACTCTTTTGACCTTATTTTTATGAATGATAACCTCAAGGTGTAAAGCACGGTTATGAGATGGTTGTGATGGCAGGTCTTGTTCTGAGAAGGTGAGAAGATTATTAGCAATATGCCCCACCATAGCTTGAAACTTATCGGTGTCAATATCCTTAGTGACGGATGACTCAAAAAAAGCTTTCTCCAATACTTCCCTATGTGTAGAGGATAACCTTAATAGCTCTAAGATTTATATCTATGCGGGGGTCTTCTTAAGCTAATATAGGAGATTATACTTGCTAGAATTTTATGTTGGTAAATTATGTTGTTCCCTATATTGAGATGGGACTCCTTGGACGGTAATTTTTCCATGTCGTGTGGTGACTCCACACTCTGCACTAGATCCTTTGATGGTGAAGACAGTGATGACGCTATCACATGAAGTGATGACGTTTGAATAGGTATGTTGTATGTTGGTGTAATCCTTAGCTTTTCTGATATTGTTTGCTTTGTTATGATTTGGCATAGGGTTCTTGTATATCTTAAGATCCTGGTTTCCAGCTAGTACTTCAACAGATATGGTGTCATTCTCTATGAGGTCTTGGATGATATTCTTGAGTCTCATGTAGTTTGTCATTTTGTGTCCTTTGATTTTGTGAAAGTCACATAGATCGTTTTCGTTGTACCAAGATGGTTTCTCTAGTGGTTCTTGGTATTTTTCATAGTTGGGAAGTGTTATCATATTTGAATCTACCAACTTCTTGTGATGGTTTCGATGGGTTCCGATAACTGGTGTACTTGCGTTTAGGATAGTTGTTCTTATTAATGGTTCGCCTTTGTTGCATGTCCGTGTTATTGATCTGATTGTTCTGAGGAGGTGTTGTTTGTTGCATATTTGGTAACTTGATTTTTGTTCGGTCTAGGAGCACTTAGGACCACCTTAGCATCTACCACACCATCATTTGTTACATTCTTGTTCTTAGCCTAGACACGAGGTTTGTCATTTGAACTAGTTGATGGGCGATGGTCTTGGTAAGCTTGAGTATTTCCTTGTGAGATTAGAGCTCTCTCGATGTTAAGGGATCGAGGGACAAGTTCGTCATAAGATGTAATGCACTAAATTTTCAAGTGGAAAGAAAGATCGGGGTCTAAATTTGCTATGATGATTCCCACTTGTTGTTCACCGGGAAGAGGCCACTTGCTCTTACTAGCTCTTTGTCTCCACCATTGTAAGAAATTAGCAAAATATTCTCCTTTGTTTCATCTTAGAGTGTATAATTCCTCTAGACTTACGTCCATGTCAAGGTTGAAGGAGAAGTGATCGATGAATTTATTGGTAATTTCTTGGAATGTTTTGATGTCAAGAGGTAAGTGAGAAAAACTATCCATGGCAGGACCTGTTAAACTTCGAGGGAAGACGTGCATTAAATAAGAATCATTGTAGGCTACCTCCATACACATGACATTAAATTCTTTGATATGCTCCTAGGACTTACTCTCCCTTTGTATTTGTCAAATTTGGGGATTTCAAAGCCGGGAGGGAATGGTACCATTGTGATGTTTCAGCCAAATGGATAAGGATATAGATTTTGTGTATGGGGCTTCTTTGTCTTGCCCATTCAAAGGTCCTGCATTTCTTGAGATAGTGCCTTAAATTGTGATGCTAGATCATCTTGCAGGTTTGGTGGAGGAACATATGTGGGGATGATAGATGAATTATATGTGGGATTTTGATATGATAAGGTGTTGTATGGGGTATATGGTGGTGTAAGATTTTGTGAAGGTGATTGAGGTGTTGATGTATATGTTCCTAATGCGTTTGTATTGACGATGTTTTGTTGAGGATTATAGTAGGAACTTGGTTGTTGTTGTTGTTGGGAATACTGTTGAGCTAATAAGCCTTGTTGTTGTTGTGCCACTAGGGCTTGTCGTTGGGATTGTTGTTGTTGTTGCACCACGAGGGATTGATGTTGTTTTTGTGCCATGAGGGCTTGCTGTTGTTGTTGTGATTCTAAAGTTGCTTGATGAGCTTGATGTTGTTGCTGTGATAAGGAGGCTTGTTGTGATGCTAAGGTTGCTTGTTGCTTTTCCTGTTGTTGGATGACTTGCTGATAAGCTTGTTGTAAAGCTAGGGAATATACTTGCAATGTAGGATAAGGTGGTTGTTGGGATATCTAAGATGGATTGTGAGTGTTGATGTTCTGAGTGGGTAGCATATTGTTGATGAGAAGTTGTGGATTCCCTTGGTGTAACATTCCTTGTAAGATGGTGGATTGAGGTGGAGGAATGTAAGTTTGAGGTCCCATTTGATTTTGCATGGTAAAGGGGACCATGGGGAAAGATGAGGATGGTGCCATTAGTTTTTGTGATGAAAATGACATATTAGGACCTTGAGTCCATGGATTGAAAAGGTTTCCTTGACTGATGTCTTGAGGATTTCCTTGTGTTAGGGATGTGGTCAAGGTATTACCTTGGTTGAGGGGATTCGTGACCAAGGCATTATTTTGTGATGGGTTGATAATGGATGGGATGGATGTGTTTTGTGAAACCAAGGGTATAGATGAACCAATGGGAGGATTGGGTAAAGATGTCCCTATCTGCATTAAGGGTTGACTCTGTGGTATGGTATTGACATGCCCTTGCATGCTGGTTTGAGATACTTTTTCTACACTACTTTGCATAATGGAGGGAACACTTGTGGTACCGATGGGTATGGATGAAGAGGGATGGCCTCGATATGTGGAGGTCATTGTGGAGTAATGAAGTTCAAGGGGTTTATGTGGTTGTTTGGGGTCTTCAGGAACAGGAGGAGCACCAAAGGTAGGTGTCCCAGTGGTGGTTTGGGATGGAGGATTGGTATCAAGGGTACCCACAAGTGTGTTGCTTTCAAATGGAAGAGTTAGACCAAGGTCTTTAGCGAGGCTAGTTGCAAGACTAGGAAAATATGTTTGATTTATCCCTAGTGATGGTGTTGATGGGAACATGGACGAAGTCAAGTCTTGCGTTAATGATTGTGCCACAAAAGATGGTGAAATAGGAGCTATGTTTTCAAAGGTTTGATGTTCTTTTTTGTACTTGAGGATTTCTTCTGTTGTAAGCCCAAACAAATTGTTCATGACGTCCTCCATCTCGTATGGTCCTGATGGAGTTGAGGGTTGTTGTGATGGGGTGACTTGAATTCTTGGATCAAATTCTTGAGGATTTGGATCACTTGAGGTGAATGTGACTTTGGTTTTCTCCATGATTCTCTTGTGTTGTGATATTTTCAAAGCAATGATGATAATGGGGGATAAAAAGATGGATGATGTGGGAAGTGATCTTTGCAAACATTTTGGGACAACAATTTTGACTTGGGTTTGATGTTTTGATGTTAGGATAAAGGAGGTTTATGAACTTGGAAATCTTTAGGGTAGACTCGTGACCATCAAGATAAACTAGTTCAAAGATGATAACTAACTTAACTAAATGGATGGAAAAGGATACATTTCACGTACAAAGTATCCAAGTTAGGGTTTGGGTTGATTGATGTTTAAGTCAAAAAGTGTTGGTGTATTCAATTTTTTTGCAAAGTTAAATGAGGTGAAAGATGAAATTTGATGGAGGGGTGAATGAAGTGTTTGACCCAATGTTGACTTAAAGTGAACCTTTGTTTTTGAGATCAAGGTGGTGAGAATGATGCTAGACCTCTTAAATTGTTCAAATCTTAAAGACTATTGTTGACTTAAATGAGAGGATAAATGTGGGTATGTAAATTTGGTTCGTTCCTCCTAGATTGAGCATAATAGTTTCTTAACAAGAGGTCATGATTGCAATAAAGTATTAAGGCCCACTTCTTTCCAAACTTTGAATTATGATACCTACGTCTGTAATGGCGGCATGTAGATCTCCCCCTACGAATTTTTATTATGTGATAGATCATTTAGAGGAGTTCAAGACCATGAAAAGGACCCATATTTTAGATAGGTTGATTATCATGAAAAAGACCTGGGTTTTGACTCATAAAAAACATGTACATATCTGGATGCTTCCTTAGTGCATGTTCATAAAAGTTTACTAACAACTTGTTTATGTTTTGGTAGAGTGTTGAAATATAGTTTTTGATTGCTTTTGAACTACGATGCCTAAGTTTGAAGTGACGACCTATAGACCTTCTCTTGGGGATTCTGATTTTGCGTGAGATCATTTAGAAGAGTTCAAGTTTATGGAAGAAAGGAAGATATTTATAATTGCCACACAAGTGGTGGTAATATGGGCCTTCCAGCCTCAATATCGATTTGTTACTCTTCTTCATCTAATATGTTTGTGGCATTTCTCCACTAAACGGGAGTTTCTTTTGTGAAAAAAGTGAAGCTTCTCAAACTACTAATGATATCAGTTTGTTCTCCGTTAATGAGTTCAAAGTTTGGCTAAATGATATCACCTTCAAGATTAGTTTGTTCAACAGGAGCAATTGGTATCCAAATGGTCATGTGGGGTTCAATCTGTCACGTTTATCTTGTTTAAGTAAAATTATTTTACCACAAACACTTGTCTTGGTTATGTTTTCAAACTAAATATTTATGTCAAAAACATCATTAACTTTCACAATGTCCATTTCATGAAAATCATGAGGTTGAAGCCATAATTGCCTATGTTGTCTTTGGAAAATATCGATTGAGATATAATTAAATATATTTAGAAATCTCTAAGGATAGAAATCCTTAGGACAAGCAGTAATATCAAGGCTAATTCAAGAGGTATCCATATTTAATCCAAAGTGTTCAAAATTTTGAGGAAGATAGTGAATGTTTGTTTTTATAGAATTTTGGAACCAAGGAATGTATTAAACTAACTCACAATCGTTTACAATCCTAGGTTGAAATGGCTATACTTGTTGAGTCCCCACTCGAATTTCTCCAAACACTAAGACATTGAGAACAGTTAGAGATTTGGTGACACTGGCTCCCCTCCATGACACACATTTCTCGGGACCACCAAATCTCAAAATCTTGAAGATCCTAAGATCCTAAGGATTTTTCTATTTCAACAATGAATAGTACAAATGTGGGGTGGCTTCAGAATGATCATTTTTGCACCAACAAGTATTAAGGATTTTTAGTAACTAAACAATTTGGCTCTTAGTAACAAACCGAGAACACCTAGTCATATACACACTCGCTTTGCCACTTAAGGCTCTTACTACCGTTCCCGTTCCATTTAAGGCATGGTACTAGGTGCAATATGTTATATAGTCCAGGATAGAAGGTACTTTCTCACGATTTCCCAACCTTTAATATAGCTCGTCGGTAAATGTGTTTGCAAGAATTTGCCTATGAGTTTCCCGTTGTGGGGTGTGTCTCATAGTAAATCCTCTCTTAAGCGTGACACAAAGCATAAAAGTGTACTTAAGTATTTCTCTTCACCCAAGATCACATGAAGTGCAAGGGGATTGGATACACACTATAAGTGCACACAAACAATGAAGTACACTTGGAGTGTTTCTCTTCATCCAAGATCACACGAAGCGTAAGGGGATTGGATACACACTACAAATGTGTCATAGCAAAGCAAACACTCATTCATTTTACCGACTAAAGCTAAGATGAATTCATTTTATGCACCAAACAAAATGTTTAAGTTGCCTTGTTCAATTTTAAACCCAAAAGACAATGATAAGATGAGGGTTCAATTTTAGTCCCGGTTGAGCGTTCATTTTAAACCCAAATGAAATTTAGTGAGGTCTTAGAGCATAAAGTAAAAAGCATAAGAAATTGGGTTATAATTTCCCCAAAGCGTCAAACACTTGTTACAATCATTAAATATTAAGATGATAATGCTTCTTCACTTTAGCTTTGTGTCGTCCAATCCTGCAAAGCCACATTAGTCTAAAAACCAGAACAACGTTAGAGGCATGCTAGTACTTTGATGAATCAAAAAAATTAAAACACATGCTGAAAAACAATCACTAAGTTTCTTACCAAAGTTGGGTGTCACTATTCATGATAGCGTCGCTCTAGTGAACAAGGACATCGCTCTGGTGAATTTGGGCGTCGCTTTGTAGACAAACCAAAGAGCACGATAACATCGCTATTTGGTCGGGCATCATTGTTTGCAAATCTTCGATTCCTCTATAAAGTATTAGCATCGTCGTTTGTTTAATCAGTATCAGTGCATTTAATAGGAATCATTGTTTGAAATGACGATAGCATCGCTATATGGCGATGCCCTACAAAGGCATCACTGAAATTGAGTTGGGTGTTGCTCTATCCTGCAAAAGTCAAAACAAATGAAATTCGAACTAGAAATTGATTAAATTTGACGAATTTGGGTGTTGCAAAAGGCGTCACTATTCACGATAGCATCACTCTGGTGAATTTGGGCGTCACTCTGTAGACAAACCAAAGAGCACGATAACATCACTATTTTGTCGGGTATCGTCATTTGCAAATCTTTGATACCTCTATAGAGTATTAGCGTTGCTGTTTGTTTAATCAGTGTCAGTGCATTTAATAGGAATCGTTGTTTGAAATGATGATAGTGTCGCTATATGGCGATGCCCTGCAAAGGCATCATTAAAATTGAGTTGGGTGTTGCTCTATCCTATAAAAGTCAAAACGAATGAAATTCAAACTAGAAATTGATTAAATTTGACCAATTTCCCCTCCTTCTAGCACCAGAATGTCGATCGAGAATATTTGTTTGGGCCGATTACACTTGATCCATGAAGAATCCAAGCATATTCATGCCACTAATACTCAATCTTAAACATTCAAATGAAAGTTAAGCTAAACATTTATTGAAACTAAACATTATAAACTGTGAAAGCATTTAAATATCTACTCTAACCCATTTAAAACTTATCCTGTTTTGGAATTGGTGCCGTGTTCATGTGGAACAATGACCCTTTCCCAGTCCTGTGATTAGTGAGCTTGTTTCAATCGATTCTATTGAAGAGAATCGATGAAACTGTTGTGAGACGTGAATGAAAATATATTTATGCTAAATTGAGCATGATGCAAGAGTTAATCTACCATCATTTTATGCTAAAAGATGTAGATATGCAATTTCTAAGCTAATCTAAATGAGATTAAACTAAAAGATTCAAACCCTAACTATCTATTTAACTAAATGGATGCATGAAATCCATTAATGGAAGCTAAGTTATTATGCAAATAAAAATGAACTACGATATGCTAAAAGTGAGTTAAAAATGACTATGAGTGTGAGTGATTTCAACAACATAAGTTTGCAAATTGAAAGTTGGATCCCTATTCAATAGAGGCAAGCTCTATTTATAGAATAGGTAAAAATAGATCAATGGATGAGATCAAAAAGATCAATCAACGGTCAAGGATGAAAGAAAGAAGAGGCATGGATCATGGATTCTCATCAACGGATGAGAATGAAAGATGAGATTTAATCAAGGGTTGTCATTCCTTCCAAACAAGCACACTTTTGACTCATACAAGAGGTCAAAAGTTAACTTGCATAAGAGGTTTCAAGCTATCTTGCACATGAAGCTTTGTGAGAATATTCCGTTTCTTAAATGATTGGAGGAGAAAGAATATTGTTTGGAATATTCGTGGATGAGGAAAAAGGATATTTTGCTAATTAAAACAAAGTTTAATTGTGCAAAAGGGGAGGGAATATTCCCTTGCAAGTGGGAGGAAAGAGGTTAATTAGATAATTGCTAATTTAAACAAGTTTTAATCATGAAATTAGGGGATTTATAAGAATTAAATGATATTCATTAAATTAAATGATTTAATGAATGGGGGGGGAAGGTGAAATGACATTTAATTGAATAACTTAGGGTTATTTAATTAAATAAGAAGACTTAGGGAATTAAATTAGATACTTTAATTTATTTAATTTAATGAGATGAAATGTTAGCGTGAAAGGGGGGTGAATTAACCTGATTAAATTAATTAGGTTAATAGATGCAAATGATGCAGTTAATTAAATAACTAGGCTAATTTAATCAATTAAGTGAAAAGAGGATGGGTTTGAGAGGAAATGATGTTAGTATACCTAATTCAAGTGCATGATATCATTTAGGACATTTTCTAGTGTCTACACTTGGTAGTGTTAATGTTGGTTTGGCCAACCTGGCATGTTAGCGCCATTTGCAGATGTGCATCATGGATTGTGGAAGCTATTTCAGTGTGCCTGAAATTGTTGGAGGTAGTGAGCCAAAGGTTGTGGATGGTTGTGGTGGATTCTCTTGTTGCTCTGAGGTAGTGAACCTCCTTGTAATAGTCTCTTTCTATTCTCTTGTATTCTAGAAGAAGTGGTCTTCCTAGGCAATGATCCTTTGGTAGTGAGCCTTTCCTTCTTTTGGACAATGAGTCCTTTAGGAAGTGAACCTTTTGTAATCGGTGTTGATATTCATATAGTAAGCTAATCCTCATTGTGGTTTTTCCCTTATTGGGTTTTCCACATAAAATCTAGTGTTTTATTGTGTATGGTTGTTGATGTGTTGATATTTCTTTTGTTTACATTCATGTTGATGCTTAATAAGGGTTTAAAGATTAAAAGGGTTTGAAGGTTTTAATGTACAAATGATTCACCCCCTCCCTCTCAGTTGTCTTGTGTGTCTAACAACATAGGAGGCAATGAATTTGAAATGAAAGACAAAGAAATTGATGACATGATCTCAAATTTAAAAGTCAAAGTTGAAGAAGGCAAGAGGATTGAGGATTTCCTAAATATCAAGCTAAATGACAATATTGTTGAATGCTTAAAGCTTGAGGAAGAAATTGTATCCCTAAGAAAAGAACTTGAAAAATATAAAGAACAAATTGACAAAGGTCTAAAACTAAGAGGAGGATTTGAAATTCTTGATGAGTTAATCAACTCTCAAAAAACCTCAAAAGAGAAATCCGGACTAGGTTTTGAAAAAGGGAAAAGTCCCTTGATTAATGCATGCATAAATCTGTATGATAACTTCAAAGTAGAAGGATAGTCTGAAACAAGGAAGGAGAAAGAGTGCACAAAAATTCCTAAAGAAACATCCTCCAGAGATGCAATGGTAAATCATGAGAACAAGAAAGAAGGTGGATTCATTCCTATTCGAAGGAAAAAGAAGAACTACAAAAACCCTACTCCCAAAAAAATTGCTCCTACTAGGTTCAATGGTAATTGTTATTCTTGTAATAAGTTTGGTCAAAAGGTAGTTGAATATAGAAGAAAAATGAGTTAGAACTCCTTCAGGTCTTCAAGGTACAATTCTATGAACACTCAATCATTTCATGGTCAATGCTATGCTTGCAAAAAATTTGGCCACAAGGCTAATGAATGCAAAAGTAAAGTGATAAGGAACAATACTATGACCTCTCAGTCCTTCTAGGCTTCTACTACACATGCAACAAGTTTGGTCATAAGGATGTTGATTGAATATCTAATGTAAGAAGAATTAATTTCACTCTACAAGCTAGTATAGTTTGATACAATTGCAATAAACCAGGACACATTGCTAGATTTTGCAAGGGAAAGAGTGTAAGATCTTTTGCTCCCCAAAACAAGCCTATTATCTGTCAGTAAAAGAAGGAAATGAACAAAGTTTGGAAAAATAAGGAAGAAAATGAAATGAAGAATGATTTTGTACCTCAACATGGTGTAGATGAGTGCTCTAATAACTAAGTAAAATGAGTACTGATTCAAGGGAGTTGCAATTGCAATTTCTGTCAAACCCTTGAAATGTATGAGATGATGAAATCTTTAGCATAATGAAACATTGAAAAATAGGGTCACCAAAATGATGTGTGAGGTGTGTGATATAAATGGACATATTTTCCTTTATTTCATTAGGAAATGAGATCCACACAAAGAATTGACTTGCAACCTTTAGGTGAGTCAACTCAATAGGAGAATCTACTGATTTCCTTATGATTGAGGACGTGGGTATCAGTTTGAACAACACTTTTGGGAGAAAAACAAAAAATAGAAAATCAACTCAATCATGCCCATTCAAACTTGAAACATCAATTTAAAGCATAATATAAACAAAAACAACAATGTTTCAATAGATTTGGAAATGGAAGAGTGATGTGTACTTGTCACCAAAATCCAGATTTCAAAGGTTGATTGGGACTAATTCGCCTATAGGTGAATGGGTCTTTATGTAGAGGTTTCAAAAAACTTTCAAGATCCTTTGGTTTCAGTCTATAGATTCTATTTGATCCAATTTTCAATGTCAAAAAGTCATAAATGAGATTTGTAGGTGAGATTTCGTGAATTGACAATAACTTTGACAATTTTTCCAAATTTGCTCTTCAAGAGATCTTCAATCCTTCTTCAACCTAAGATCTACAACAAAAACACAAGAGGGAATTTTTTTTTTTTTGGTGAATGGGGGTTTGCCTTGGTCAAATGCCATTTGGGTAATTAAACCTTGAATTGAAATAATGAAACATGAAAGGAATGATGAATGAAAAATGCTATGTTGCAACTCACCAAACCCTTCAATAAACCTTTGGAGGGCTGAAATCTTGATATTATTGCATGGAATGGATTCAATGGATGTGTATCTTGATACTTGAAATATAACTTGAATGTTTGCTTGGATCTTTGAAACCTACATCACAATGTTAGCTCCAAAAATATGCATGATTGCAAGACTTTGACATGATGCTTGAGATCTTGATTATTGCAATAAATCACTGATAAATTTTCTCTTGAATGCCCTTGATCATAAGCTTTGCTCTATTTTTGCTTGCTTGAATTTCTTAGGCTTGAAAAGATTTTTTAAAAACTTCTTAGACTTGATTTGATAAAAATATCTTGTATTTATAGGTATGTATCCTTCATTTCCCAAAAAATAAGCATCACAAGTCGACATTGAAATTTGAATTCTGGGAAATTAAAATACCTCCTAAAACATATTTTAAATTTAGGTTCAAGGCCTAGTGAGGACCCCTTCGCCCATGGGAGAATGGGTGTCAGGTCCCTATTCTTGGAACACACGTTGCTCATTGGTAAAGTATTATGTGTTGGCATTAATTTTTGTCGAGTTTCCCCTTTGGAAAATGTAATTTATTAAGCTTGTAGATGTAAAATAGGGCTTACTAAGGCATAATTAAGTCCAATTTAATTTAGGGGACCCAAAAAAAGTGTGAAAATGTAAAGGAGTACATTTTTTGACACTACATTTAGCCCCCACTTTAGTGAGAGGATGACCTTGTGTCAAACTCACACTAAAGTAGACAATCAAGAGAGGTCTAATTGTACAATTGTTGGAAAGATAAGATGAAAAAGGTTAAGGAGGATGATGAAGCCCCCAAGATCTAAGATCTCACAACAAACCAACAAAGGCACAAGGAGATAGATACCTTTGTTAAATATGCAACAACAATGACAAGATACTTAATCATACACTATCAAAGACTTAAAGAAAGAAATGAAAAGGGGTGGATCAATCCTCGACTGTTTGTCCAACTCAATGTGGATCAAGCTTTAGTTTTTTTTCCAAAAAATGTTTACAAGTGGAAACCCATTGTCCACTATGCAAACAACAATTCACTCACACGGGCTAGTGAAATTTGATGTCCACTAGGTGAGCCCCCAGGAAGTGGCTAGCTAACCATACCAAAGTTATACCTCCTAATAACTTTGATAAGGCGCCACAAAAATGGTCACAAGGCTAGCAAGTTGTGTTATGCTAGACACTCATGAAAAAGGATCCATTGGAAAACAAGTTGTGTTATGCTTGGAGGCCTTGAAAAAGGTTTAAGGCTCCACTGTCAAGCAAGTTGTGTTATACTTGGTGGCCTTGGAAAAGGGTAAAGGCTCCACTGGAAAGCAAGTTTTGTTATGCTTGGTGGATTTGATACATGTAATAGGATATTCAAAGGGGTTTTGCTTAATTCATGAAAGTTGTCACCTTAGGGAACATCATGCTTAATGTCTCCAAGAGAGGATTGGTTGAGAATAAAAGATCCACAACTTAGGGAATGCAATCCCTAACATCACCACTAAGAGGAATGTCATGTGCTCATAAAGGTTGCACTCTTGAAGGACATCAAACCCAATGTCACTAAGAAGAAGACACATCACATGAAGTAAGAATACCGCACTAAAAAACATTAGTTATAGTCAAAAATATCAAAATGATAATGCCAATGTATGCCCTCACTTTAAAGGAATTGCTAAACACCATGATGTGAGCAATTACTTTAAAGTAGAAAATGATAAATGCTAAACAATAAAGAAGACATGAGATCTTATTTGGAAAGCCCTATATCAAGCATATGTTTCCAAATGAAGCTACATCATGAAAATGGGTTGCCTCCAAATAAAATACCAAACACATAAGGGATCCATGAATTTGGGGTCAGCGTATGTCTTTGCTACAATGTTATTATAGAGCTCAAAAACATCATCATTCCCCAAATACTCATAGAACTGGAAGAATGACACATAGAGAGCGAAAACAAATAAAATATTTTGGGTAAACATGGAAGAAACCTAAATTTCTTGATGCCTTGTGTCATCCCCAAAAGGAAAACATAAGACAAAATACAAAGATAAAGGTTTTCGACATATAGAAGAAAATAGAGGAATGAACATAAAGACATGTCAAACAAAATGATATGGGGGATCACATTACACACATGCAATCACACACAAAGCACATGAAAAAAACAAAAAAAAAGACTAGTAAGGCACATGTGAGTCAACCTGTAGCAAGTCATCTACATCCCAATCTTGTTCATCATATGTAGAAGGCAGATAACTAGCCAAAGGGACAACGACAAGTGTTGTACTAGGAACATCACCAGGTTCAACATGTGGTGAGTCACTCATTTTAGGAGGATCATCATGGTTGTTATTATCTAAGTTCATGGAAGAGGAAAAAATAAATTCAGCTCATTATGCACTTCCTCATCAATTTTAGCATTCTCATCATCATCATCCAAGTTAATCACAACATAAGGTCAAGGTGCTTGTTCTTTTTGTGGTCAAGATATAGGATTTTCTTGTTGCGATGAAGGTAGATAGTCATCATGCATCGCTTGAGTTTTTTTTTATCTTGAGTTGTTGATTCATCTTTTGCTTGTAACTAACAAGCAATAGCATGATGTCTATGCCCATGCTCTCTATCATTTCAGTTTCTTTTTGTATGACTTTCAAGTTGCGATTGTGTAGGAGTGGGTTTATCAACCATATGTTTCTTTTCTTCCTATAAGAGAGGAATGAAAGGAACCATGGGAGGCTGTTCAACCACTTTCTCTTTAACTTTATAAACTTGTTTGATTTTAGGGGGCATAATGGGACTTATTTGGTTATCTCATGGTCTCTTATAGGAAATAGGTGAAGGATTTTCTATGGTTTGGTATTGGTTACTTAGAAGGGCTTTTGGTTGAATCATGGTCTCATCAATGATAGGAGGCTCAATCATAGGTTGAGACATATTGCTAAGGGATAATTCTGCTATGCACTTTGTCTTAAAATTTTAATAAGATTTGAAAAATAAGTCCTCATGAGGCCTAATAGGTTCCATAGGTTCAAGCTAAAAAACATCCAATAAAAAATTCCCATGGGAAGACACAAGATTAAAACCACTATGATGCACAATAAAAGTTTTATTGTTAAAGGGAAACTTCAAGCATTTGTGAATGACTGATGGGACGAATTTCATGGAGCGAAGCCTTGGGTAGCCTAACTTCACATGAAATTGGTCCAACGTTGGGATGATGGAGAAGGAGACATTCAATTGTTTCGGTCCAACTTATAAAGGAAGAGTTATTGAACCTATCATAGGGTAAGCAAAACCATTATGTGTTTTGATCCATGCTTTCGATTGTTCATAAGTATCTTGATAAATTTCATGCACAAACAAAATTTTTCAGTTATCACATTCTCTACACAGACATGATCAATTAGTATCCCATTAGTAGGCTTGTCATTAATTCTTCCGACAATGTAAAGAGGACCATTGGGTGCATGTTAAATTATGTCATTTTGTGAGAATGCAATGTTAAGGGACATATTGGTTTGTCCCTTATGATATTGAAGTTCAATGATTCCAATCATACTATCCACAAGATTTTTCTCATTATCATTGATGTTGTTATCATTCGTGTCAACATTCATCACATCATTCTTGGTTTCACTAGCTTTGACAAAGGACATGTTATGATTTGGCATATGACTGGTAAAGATTTGCAAATTTTGGTTGGCAGGGGCAACAAACTTATTACCTTGATCATTAACACCACCAATTTGAATGTGATTAGAATTAATGAGGTCTTGCACAATATTTTTAAGATGTTTACAATGTTATGTATCATGTCCATATTGTCAGTGATAATGGAAAAATGAATTTTGTTTATAGTTTGGAGGTAAAGGCTTAGTAGGATTATGATCTCTAATAGGAGGTAAGGAAATTAAGTTCTTGTTTAAGAGCTGCAACATGATGGAATGAAGGGTATCAGGTAGAGGGGTAAATTGTCTACTCCTCTCCCCAAATGTATATGGATTTTTTGTCTTTATAGTATCCACTTGGGAGTCAACATGTTGAGTTGGTTGAGGAGAGTTGAGTTGTATAAAGCCCTTATTTAGTTTCTTGAATGATTAGTAGTTGGTTTGAGGTGTGGATTCATATTTTTTAGGATGGTTAGAGGGAGTTTTCACTTCACAGCTACTAACCGAATTTTGGTAATCATGAAGGGCAGTACACAATTGTGTGAAGGAGGGAAATTTTATCATCCCAATCTTATCTTGAATCTTATTTTGCAAATTTTCAATGAACATTCATTGAAGATCAGGACCAAAAATCCTAATGTTGATTTCTGAGTAAAGCAATTGATAACGGGAGATAAAGTCAGTGACCTTTTCATCATCCTTTTGCTTACATTTCATTAAATTTGCTAAGGTCATCTTAGGACCCATGTGTATTTGGAAATGATTGAGAAAGGAATCAACAAGTTCATTGAATGAACATATTGAGTTATTTGGTAAGGAACAAAACCATTCCAAAGTGGTATCTTTCAAGGATGTAGGGAAGATTTTAGCCAAGATTTTATCCTAAAAAATGAAGTCACTACATAAGGTTATGTATGCAAAAATACGACTAATAGGATCTCCCTTTCTACCATATTTCTCAAATCTAGGAATCTCTATACCTTGTGGCATTTGTGTTCTCAATATCTCCAAGGATAATGGGTTTCTTTTGACATATTGTGAAGGTTGACCATTTTTATTTTGATTCAATGTAGCAATTTGTTGTTGGAGGGATGAAACAGTTTGCAAGAGTTGGTTAATGATAGGATCATTTTTTGTGGCTTGAGATGGAGGTGAATAGGGTGGAGGTGTATATGTGTTTGGAGGATAAGTGAATTCTAACACTAGTACACAAACAACAATAAACTACTGAAAAAAATACTAAAAAATGCTTATAAGTGACTACAGTTGGTCATGTGACCATTAGTAGTTTATTTCCAGTCATATATAACACAACTAGATTGATGACTAAACCATTTTTAGTCATTTATTGGTTGTTTTGATTGATCAATTTGGTAGTATATTTAGTCATTGATTTAGTCATTCATTTCTATGATCTAGTCACTTATTTAGTCACTTTTTTCCACTGATATATTCAATCGTTGATTTAGTCATTGATTGTTGTAATCTGGTCACTTATTTAGTCTTTTTTTATTCACTGATATATTTAACTGGTCACTTATTTAGTTGTTGATTTAGTCATTAATTGTTGTAATATGGTCACTTATTTAGTCATTTTTTTATTCATTGATAAATTTAGTCATTGATTGTTGTTAACTGGTCAATTATTTAGTCGTTTAATTTTTATTCACCGATTTTTGTGCATTGGTAGTGTATTTAGTTATTAATTGTAATCATCATTTTGATCAATTTGATAGTATATTTAGTCATTTTTATTCACTGATTTCACTGGTCATATATCTAGTCATATTTATTCACTGTTCACCGATTTCTATCAATTGGTAGTATATTTAGTCAATTTAATTATTAATCGATGTCAATTAGTAGTATATTTAGTCATTTTAATTAACTGATATTTGAGGATTTAAGCATAAAACACAAAAATACACATCAATCATCAATTTCACACAATAAGACAACCATTAAGAAGGAAAAAATTGTCAACTTTATTAATAAAAGAAAGATGTTCTAGTTACAACTTACAAATAGAGTATTAAAATTGTTATTTTCAGTCACAAGACTAAAAATCTAAGTTACAATATTGCAGAGAAATGACTGCAAGAAAGAAACTTCTCCAAAAGACTTCTGCAATGATGGAAATGCATGCTTGAAGCCCTTCAATGTGAGCACATGCCCCTTTCATCTCTTAAAACTTGTACAACATGGGAAATATTCTTGGAGCAAGTTGTGACATGTAGAATCCAAGGAGTGTTGATCGTGTCCCATATATGAAGCTCTCTCCTTCAACGCAGTCACCAATAACCTAGCTAGAATATTTCCTCCTTTATATGCAACATTCCATCTGATATGAGCAACAAGGTGTTGCCTTTTCCGCCATGAATGAAGTTGTGCCTCAATACAGCCAACAAAATTAATATTAGTCTCAATTCAGAAAGAATAAAAGTGCATTGTATATTGCAAGTTTACAAAATAAAGTCCAAACACAACAGAAAGATAAATCAATTAAAAAAATGTAGCCTTGTCAACAAATGCCTTAAACAAAGTGTTCAACATAGGCCTAAAATATGCATATTGAACCCTTGATTTTAGAACCTTGTTCAAAATTTAAGAAAGGTGATATGCTCAAATTATAGAATGAAGTTGACATATTATAGAATGAAGGCTATCAACACTAACTAGACTGGAACAACATTATCAACAAAAATTTCCTAGAAACCAAGCCCAAGAATGCCATTAGACTTGGACAACAAAAATTTCAACCCTGGTTCATGTGTTGTCTCAGTAAAGACCTGCACCATTAAAGAATCCATTTATACATAAATTGCAAATTAAGTTGATGAGAAAAGATCTTTGATATCCAACTAGGAAGCTTTAACATCCAAAAATTACTAACATGATGTTTCACAACAAGTTTCCCAGCTATGACATCATCTTTACTTAAGAAACTAGATATTGATCCACTGCCATATTGAATCTCACAGGATTCTCCTTCACAAACAAAAAATGATATATATTAATTTTTTACCAACTTCCTTAATATCCCCATGTAAGCAAACTAAACTAAGTGAGGTTGAGGGTTTGAAGTAGAGTACCATCTACTTGGTATGTGCTTGACTTTGATGACTTGTATCTTGGATGAAAATAGCAAGCTAGTTGCACTGTAAAATCATTGTTACAAAAATAACCACAAAATCCTCTTTAATTAAAATAATCCTTTTAGATATTTTAGTTAATTTCTAAGAGAGATAATTTCACTATCCAAACAACCATAAATCTATTTACTGTATATAATTTTCCATAATTCATAATTTGAATGTAATGAAACTAACCATAATTACCAAAGATTTGACACCAAAATGTAGTACAAAATGAATTGTTTGAAATAATGCCTCAAAGAGATGTCATCTTATGGAATGAAATGATATGATTGCAAAATGTGCACAAAATGGATTTTGCAAGGAAGCTCTAAAAATCATTGAATTAATGAAGCACTTTGGAACACCGAAATTGTAAGCTTTGATTGTGTTCTAGATGCATGCAGTCATACAGGTTTAGTGGATGAGGGTTGCACATACTTCACATGTAAATAACCCTTATTGCATTATATATATAGTTGACCATTAGGTGTGCATGGTTGACCTTTGTGCCTGTGCTAGCTATCTTGAGGACACCCTAAACATTATTACTGAGATGCTAGTTAAACCTTTGGTTCCTGTGGATCATATATGAATTTAGGTTGAGTATTCCAACAACACTACTTTTTTAGTTGGACCCTAAAAATGTTGCAACTTGTGTTCTCTAAAACATCTATGCAAAAGCGGGTAGGTGTGGTGAGGTTCAAATAGTAAGGAGATTGATGAAATATACATGAATTAAAAAGATACCTGCATGTAGTTGGATTGAAGGGCATAAAATGGTACATGCTTTTTTGTGTAGGAGACAAATTACATCCACAAACATGGGAGATCTATGCAAAATTGGAGAAATTGGCTTGGAAAATGAAGGCAGTAGGGTATTCCAGATTCAAGACTTTTACTCAAAGTCGTGGAATAGAAGAAAAAAGAATCATTTATCTACCACCATAGTGAAAAGTTAGCAATTGCATTTGGTTTGTTAAACATGGTCCTTGGTACAACTATTAGAGTTGTTAAGAACCTTGAGTATGTTTTGATTTTCACACTGCATCTAAATTCATCTCCAAGATTGTTGCAAGAGAAATTGTTCTAAGAGATGTGAACCATTTCCATCATTTTAAACAGGGACAATGTTATTGTGGAGAATATTGGTGATGCTAAATGAAACAATCTAAAAAATAGGCTTACACTATAATAAGTGCACTACATCAGATATCTAGTAATAACGAAGGGACATCCATCAAAGCATAACAATAGGGATTTTTTTTGTCATATGTTGTAGTTACAAGTGCCCTGCTAGACATACATGAAAATATGGAAGCAATATACACAAGGAAAGCAAATTGTTTCAAAAAAATCCCTCAAAGTTCAATGTGATATTTCTTTTTATAGTTTAACCATAATACCGCATTGTTTTGACATGATCCTTGCTGTGATGCGGGATGTTACCGCTACACTGCACCGTTATTGCTCGACCTTTGCGGTAATGTGGGATGTTACTGCTACACTGCACCGTGTCTTCTTGGTTCTTGCGGGGATGTGGGAGAAGTATTTGAGTTACTACCATACTACACATTTATTGCTTGGCCTTCCCAATAATGTGGGATATTACCGCTACACCACACCGTGTCTTCTTGGCTCTTGCGGTATGGCGGTATTATGAAACTTGTCACAACAGTCTTATGAAACTTGTTAGAACCATCTACTACCTTGACATAACAGTCTTATGAAACTTATCAATATTTATGGAAACCTTTTAAATTACATTTAGATTTATAAGGAAACTATCTTATAGGGATGACAGTCCCAAGAAACATGGCAATGGTTACACCAATAAATAGTTAACTAGAAATGATGAATTTTCAATGCATAATGGAGAATATGCATAGATTTAAGTCAGTGAGCAAACATCCTTGGAGAATTTTCATCAAAAGTATGAAAATCTAAGAGTTCGTAGTAGAAAATCATATACCCTCAAAGACCTAATAGTCATAATAGACCTAGTGATACCTTTTAGAGTCATAAGAATAAATTCATATTAGAATAGATGAAAGAGAATGAAAAGACACTGAGATGGAAGGGAAATTGGTAGAGTTGAAGAATCAGACCTGTAGTGAGAAAGTAGGGAGAACGAAGTAATTTACAGTCAAGAGCATCATGGCAGTTTCTTAGGTGACTATATTTGGGCAAGGAGAGAACTTAGTGACAACATTACTATCAAAACAATAAGGATACTCAAAACCCTACCAAACCCTAGGGCCTTTTTCATCACCTTGTAGAGATCTCAAACATGCATGAAAATATTTCAAAGAGACTAAAATCATCTTTATTTTTGATGATCACAAAAAGTAACAAAAAATTAGATTTACAAGAGATGAAAAGAAGTACATGGAAAGTATATTATGCTGATTTTTTTAAAAACTTAACCATTAACTATCCAATACTATCTAACAAAATACAAATATACAATGAAATATTATGATTAAAAAAATGATAATTTTAACAGTTATCTTAAGGTAGACAATTTTTTTTTGTGCAAGTGAAAAATAACACCCTTAGATTATTCTAAACAAATAACATTTTCATTTACATCATTTTCAAGCAACAGTTTTTAGATCCGTCCAGTTGTACAAAAATCAAATCAAATCTACAATGATCTCAAAGATATGAAGGTTTAAAAATATGATATTTTTAGATCTATTCTTGGGTGTATCCTACAAACTTCATCATAGAAGGATGGGTCATCACCTCATTTAGACCTGGATGTGGGAATTGCCTTTGTTGTTTCCATAGAATCCAAAATAGGCCTAACAAATGTTGGAAGAAATAACTCTGTAAACATGAAAAAGGAAAAGCTAAATTAGTAGTAATTTACTAATTTTCATTCAAATTCTTTGTAATCATTTTAAGTACCTAATTCTATTGTACTTTAAAGATTTATATTATGAAGTTTAGCTATTCAAATAGCTTAAATAATTTTAAGTTATAAAAATGATAAATAGGCTTTAGCAATTAAAAAAAAATCCACTTCTATAATTTTAAATATCTTTACTGTATCTATTTAATCTATTTATCATTGTTAGAGAGTTGCAAACTGTGAATTGTCCTCTATCCTATAGGATTGAGAAAGGAAGAACACTATCAAAAAATGATTGAATCATAACAAACAGTCCAAAAACAATGAAAGTTACTGTCAAATAGTGACAAAGATCTATCCTCTAAGTCATTTGCACATGGTGATTGAGAACACGGTGAGTAAGAAGTAAAAGAGCACTAGATCATAGCACTACAAAATGGTCATGAGTTATGCAATGAACTTCACCATTCTTTTGATCACAAAAGAGATTGAGATAATAACCAACATATTGATGTGCACACAAAATGTTCATGGAGTGCAAACTTCCTTACAAAGGAATTACCACAACAAAGTTTGAGGTGAATTGCACCTACTATTTTATGCTGATATGGATATGTTCTAACCTATAGTTAATTGTTGTAGCATAAAAAATAGGCTAAATAGTTGTTCATATACCATTGTTTCAAATAAATTTCTATACCTTATTCTAGAAGCAAATCACAGGGGGATTCTATACATAAGACACCATTGTTTCAAATTCAAAATTGTTGGCTCTTTCACAATTGTTTGCTTCATTTATTTGATCTAAGACAACCTGCTGTATAGAAGATGCTCTCAAAGTCACAGTAAAATCCTTTATTTTGGGATGACTGTTTAGAATCTTTCCCATCATAACAATGAACAAAAGCATCAGTCATTAACCTGAACTTTGCAAGAGTTTCATCAAATTCTACTTTTCTACTCTCTTTTCCATTCTAAATTTTATTCCCAATTTCATCCATGAAGAACTTCCTCAGCCTATAGATCCCACTGTTAGCCATAAATTTACCAGGTGTCAAGGATAGCTTCGAGTTTTTATTTGATCTAGTAAGGCCGGATTTTGTCAATTGTTTCTTAGGTAAAAACTTGAAGCTATCCTCGACACTTGGTAAAGTTGTGGCTAACAACAAGATCTATAGGCTAAGTAAGTTCTTCATGGATGAAATTGAAAATAAAATTCAGAATGGAAAAAAGAGTGGAAAAGTATAATTTGATGAAACTCTTGCAAAGTTCAAGTTAATGACTAATGCTTTTGTTCATTGTTATGATGGGAAAGATTCTGAAAAGTCATCCCAGAATAAAGGATTTTACTATGATTTTGAGAGCATCTTCTATACAACAGGTTGTCTTAGATCAAATAAATGAAGCAAAAAATTGTGAAAGAGCCAACAATTTTGAATTTGAAATAATGGCATCTTATGTATAAAATCCCCCTGTGATTTGCTCCTAGAATAAGGTATAGCAATTTAGAATTTGAAGCAATGGTATATGAACAACTATTTAGCCTATCTGTTATGCTACAAAAATTAACTATAGGCTAGAACATATCCATATCAGCATAAAATACTAAGTGCAATTCACCTCAAACTCTATTGTACCTGAGTATGACAGTACCTAAGCTTTTGGTGTTTCTAGATGGAACCTATAGCGGAAAAGTGCAATCTCCATCTAAAGGAATCATCTTTGGAGCTCTTCCATGAAATGAGGGTTGAAAACATTAGAAGAAAAGCAATATCATAATTCTAAAGTAACAATTTGTATCAAGCCAAATGTCAGAAAGTATAATTAAAAAGACAAATCCTTACAATTGGACCACGCAGATTTATGATTTTATCTTTAGAATGAACTTTCTTTGTCAGAGCTTCATGACCTCAAATTGGATCTCCACTTGGACCAATAAAATTTATGATTTTTTCTTTAGAATATAGGAACTTCCTTTGTCGGATCTAAAATTGATCTAGCAAATTTATGATTTTATCTTTAGAATGTACAAACTTTCTCTATTAGATATTAAAGATGTTAGGTTGGATGTCCAATTGGACCAACAAATTTATGATTTTATCTTTAGAATAAAGGAACTTCCTCTGTCAGATATTAGGAAATTCCCACACCTAGGCTCTACTTCCCAGCGAAAACACCCAAAAATGTTTCACACCATTTCAAGGTACTCTCCAACCTGGTTATGTCACCGATAGCAATTCAATTTTTCTTGAACTGTCCATACCTGAACGTTGCATCACAATCTATTCTTCCTTCACATAAAAATGCCACATATTAACCACTTCTAAATAAAACTCAAAATCATCATAAAACCATAATTAATAAATCATTTCAGCTTCAAAAACAATCCGATGTCATTTACTATCAAAACAAAAGCTGTATAAATCACAAAAAATCCATGAAGCCATCCATCCAAAGAGAAAATAAGCAATGTAAGGATTTGAGCAATATAAGTCTAAAGGTTTATGTTGTAACGGTAATGGAATCACCATAAGAGCACAATCGAGGAACAAATTCTTGTGACTATAATTATGTGATTCATAACTCTATTAGTCATGTGGCACAATTGTGCTATAGCAAATACATGATGCATTCATGTGTGACCCAAGTTTAATGTGGCTATGTTGTGATAGAAATGGAGACACTCATATGAGCACAATTCATGTACAAATCATTTTCATCACAATTAGGTGTCAATCATCATTGGGTGCATTCAGGTTGACTCAAGTTTACCAGGTTATGATTTAATGATAGCATGATCCAAGAGCGATTACCTCTTGCTGCAATAAAGAGCCTATTGTAGACACATAAAAATGACCTAGGCCTACAAGCTTATTTTTTCATCTTTCATCCTAGCATAATTATGACATTTAATTATGTCCTTGGTCCACTTTCCACTGTTAATTAAATAATTGATTATTATTTAATTAATTCATGTCCTTTTATTCTTCATGATTATTAAATAAATACATTTTATTTATTTATTAAATATGTCATTAATTGTCTAAGTCTTCCCCTAATTAAATAAATTTCTTAAATTTATTTAATTACCTTTATTCATTTATTCTTCCTGATTATTAAATAAATGAATTTCATTTATTTATTTAATATGTCACTAATTCTCATAATTAGATGAATTTATTAATTTATTTATTAATCATATCTAAATTAAATAATTATCTTTAATTATTTAATTGTCAAAATTAACATTTCCCTCATTTTAAATAAATGAAATTATTTAAAATAATCTTACATTCTTGACTGTCAGTTCATTTTAGTAAATAATCTAAAAATCGATTATTTATTATCACACAAAATCCATATTTTGAATTAATTTAATTCAAAATGGTAATAATCTTCCAAAAATCACATAATTGAGCAAATTCTTGATTTTCCAAATCCGCTTTTCAGTTCAACTCTTATCTTCTTGATTTTTTGAATCTCACAAATCAAGCAGTCTTTATCTTCTTGATTTTGGAAAATCTTTATTTTTTTGACTAATTATCTCATTTATTCTCCACCGCCGATTCAATTTTCTAAAATGACATCTTGACCACTCATTTAATGATTTTTCCCTAACCCTAATTAGGATTTGTCACATTAAATCTCGTCCTCTGATTTTAGGCTTCTGTCAAAATTCGATCTCGTTCGTTCGTCCAAAATTGCATTTTCTATAAAATGCCAATTTTTCTCACAATTTCGATTACACTTAGACACTTAGACACTCACAGATACTCACATACGCATATGCTTGCAGTTTATTTGTGATTTTGGCATACTTGTCTTAGCATTATAGTCATTTCATCATAGGCATAGACACTTTATTTCATTTTAGACACTCCAAATCCTTCAAAGCTTGTGTAGGACTTAGTCTTTGTTTTCAAATTGCTCACACATTCGATATGAGGGCAACCATCAATAAGTTAGAAGGTGCTATGAAGGTAAATCATGGAAGATTCGATGAACGACAGGTATAATCATTCTTGTTCTCAATTTCCTTTGTTCTTGATAGCTTCTTTGGGTTTTATGCTTTATTGATTTGATAATCTAACAATCCAAAAATAACCCTTAGATACATTGGTGAACTCGACTGTTCTTTTTCTGTTTCATACGGTTTTTTTGGTGTTTTATGTCTTTTTTGCAGGTACAAGTACATAACAACGCATTTGAGTTTTCCCGCGCCACATCGTATGTGTTGCGACACATTCGAACTACAAAACGATGCAATCGCTCTGAGGTGATGCACTCGTAGTACAAAAATCCACATTTGACAATAACGAGTTGCATCTGCCTGTCAGGACGTGACACATTCGCTCTGTTGCGACGCATCTGCCTGGTGATTTCTTTAGTCCTAGTGCATTCTATTTTTCTGATTTCTGTTATTTTTCTTTTGCATTTTGTTTTATGTTTTCTATTCTTTCCTATTTTGGCATTCTATTTTTCTTCTTTAGCATAGGTTTTTCGTGTTACTAATATTGGTTTGTAGCGTGTGGTGTTAGCATTTTCGCGAGTCAAAGGCATTTGATGAAACTACTGACATGTGATTTTTCAGCTACGATTGTCAAAGACTAATCTTTCAAACCATTTGTTTGTGTTTTTTTTTTAATTTAGGAATATTTCCATTGGTGCACTTAAAATAAACGTGTCTTTCGTTTCTGATTGTGTTTGAAAGTGGTAGGCAAGTATGCTCTCACCTTGTGCAAACTAGGTGATCAAAAAGCCAGACCCACTTTATCCTTGTGTAACCCTGATGCAATAATCGGAGTATCCTCTCCCCTTGCGCAATAATGCGATCCTGGGTGTAAGAGAAATGATTATTGCCTCTAGAAATTGGGCCTACCTGGGGATTTCATCACCCCAACGTGACTCAAACCGGCAACGAAGCTAAAGCCAAGCTACCCCCGACTGGTATATAAATGTGAATCTTAAGGGAAAACCTAAGATTACAAGTGCGGATGTGTCATACGTACAGAGTTGTACTCCCATAAACCTTGTTGAGCTTAACCTCTTTCAGGCTGGAGTGCCACCTAATCGGTGATTAATCTCTTGCCCCATGTATGGCCACTCGAACGGGGGTCCTGAATTAAAAACTCTTGTGTAGTAAGCGCAAAACCTTCTATTTGCTAGAACAACACTGGTCAGTGTGAATCCTTCCACATCTTCACAGTCTTTAGTAGAGGTGATCAATTTTCCATGGGAGTTTCATGGGGGTTGGAAGCTTGGTTGGCCTGAGAAGAGAGTGCACTGTAAGGGGGAGCTCGTGCAACCAAGCTTCTGGATTCACATGCTACTGATATGCGGCTGGGGAAACCCATGTGGAGTCTAGCGAATACTGTCATGGCCTAACCTAGGATCGTACTTGTTCTCGTGTGTGTTTGTTTACTTTTGAAAATATCATGCTTGCCAAATGTTTGCTGGTTACTCAAACAAAAAAACAACACTCCAACATCTCAAAACAGACAGTCAAACTTTCAACAATTCGGGTTTTTAACCACAACATCAGAAATTTGACTTTTTAACATCCTAAGATGCATTTGTCAAATCGCATTCGCTCTGTCGCACCGCATTTGACAAACTTTGCAACGCATTTGCTCTGACAAATCGCATTTGATGCTCCAAACACCACATTCTCCTGTCTTAAACTGCATTCACATTTTGTAAAGCCGCATTCGACATACTAAACTGCATTTGAATTCTTTAAAGCCGCATTTGCAAAACTTAACCGCATTTGCCATTCCCAGAGCCGCATTTGATCACTGCAACGTATTTGCTGCTTGTAACGACGCATTTTCCTATCAACAAAGTAAACCCTGTTTCAGACCAGAATCTGAGTCCAGACATCTTGGCCTACTGTTAAACATATTTTTTTAAAGTCTTTGTCAGAAACCAGAATTGAAATTGCTCAAAACGTCCATCATTTGCATTCATTAGCTTACACTTTAACCATAGGTTTAAAATTTCCATATTTTAGTGGCATTCCCTAGGCATCATAATCATCATTTTTCCCTTAGGCTTCATCTTGGAAAACTTTGGATTAGGCCAAATCTCCTCACTTTGCAAAAACCATTGTTTTCAAAATTAGGGTATCTTGGGACATAGTCATTATTCCTCTTTTCGGTCATTCTCATTTTTGTGAGAACTGCCAACTCAACAGTCTAGTTAGGCAGGCTCACTCGTCATTTTTACCTTTTCATTTAGTCCCTTTACCAAATCCTTTGGATAACCTAAATTGAGACATATGTAAAGCTTAGAGTGGTTAAACAAACCTTTCTCCAAACATGGTCCAAACTTAGTCATCATTTTGAACTTAGACTTTGCATTGTCCACCTCTAGTCCTCATTTTGAACATAAACTCTGCATTAATTGCCTTAGTCTTCATCAACATTACCATCTTATTCCTCATTCGACACTTTGGCTTTGACAACCTTGTCATTTTACATCAATCGTTTCCTTAGTCATCACCTTGCATTGTCATCCCTCAAAACACACCAAAAAAAAAAACATAGGCTAGCATCATCCTTGCATTTTGTCATCATTTTCATTACCTCATTTGAGCAATTCCCTTTTATGGTGGAAACTAGACTCCAAAGAAAAAAAACAAATGGCAAACTTTGGACAAGATTCTAATTCCAATGTCACCAATCACACTTATGACTGAAATTAGACTTTTGACAACCCATTTAGCAACACGAATACTCAACCTCTCACGACCATAGCATCCTCATCAAACAACCCCTTTGAACCATTCTTACGTAATGATGAATATGGACAAATACTTGAGGAAAACCTAGAGGTAGCAGCACAAGATCCAGAGGCGGCCTACTTTGTAGAAAAAATGGTCTTATATGACAGAGACAAATATTTGGCCATACTTTTAAGTCAAGGTGCTAAATTACCTCATGGATTCGACATTGATACCTTGAGATCGACATCTCCTGCCAATAACGCCAACAATACACATAACATGTCAAATAATGGTCAACCTCCAAGCACCACAAGCAATACCTTTTTTGATGCTACCTCACAAAATGTCACAACAACCATGAGTGCTACCTCCAACATTCCAAACAACTCCAATTCAATAAATGCTACATCCATTGGAGGATCACAATCTGTTACAGTGCCCGCAATATCCACAACATCGTCACAATCAGCTGGAACCACCTTTGGGTCCTCGATAGTGTGGGAAAGTTATTCCAATCCTCTGTTTACCACTACAGTAAATGCCATCGGGGCATCATCAAGCCATACAAATCCTCCATCGACAACTACATCTAGTACCATGAGTACATCTTCATCATATCCTCTCATTAGTATCTCACAAAATCCTTTGGGTGGAGGAAAACAACGTATATCTATTCAAGGACAACAACAAAATGCTAACATGTCAACACAGTCAAATTCCATCACCTCCCAAGGACAAAATACGACCATTCCCCTTGTACAAACCCAACAATCTGGACAAGGTAGTCAATACAAACAACCTATGGCATCATTTACACATGAAAATACTTATGGTCGCCATATTCCCCAAATATCAACCCAAATGGCTGGGGGACACATCCCAACATACTCATCCCATATTCATACCCACCAACATGCCCCAATCCAAACTTTCAATACCAACAACACGCAAATCAAAACACATCACACATGTCACAACAATCCATTCCTCAACAATACACCAACATCCACGCACAACAAATGGGGACCTATGGCATACCAATCAATCCTATGTATGGGACCGCAAATGACCCTATAATTGATGCCTTACAAGCAAAGTTGATGGGTCTAGAGAAGGCCATAGAAAACATACAAATATCCCTTAAGAAATCAAAAGTGTCATATGATCTATCCGTATATCCCTTGGACATGAACTTACACATGCCACCATTTCCTTCGGGATATGTGTGACCTAATTTTACCAAATACAGAGGAAAGACAAACGCTATCGAACATGTCCACGAATTTGAAACCAACTGTATGGATGTGGCCTATGAACAAACATACTTGATGAGACTTTTTCTAAAAGTCTTGCAGGTCCTGCCCTTGAATGGTTCTCCACTCAAAAGGATATCCAAACATGGGTTGAACTTAAACAAAAATTCATAAAAAATTACCCGTACAACATTGACATGGACACCTCTATTACTAGTTCATGCAATCTCATGCAAAAGGATGCTGGTGAAACATTCATCCCATTCTTTCAAAAATGGAGAAGTCTAGCTAGTCGTTGCCACATCGACATACCCGAAAAGGAAAAGGTGGAAATGTTTGTTCAAACACTTCTAGGACCCTTAAAATATGCATTACAAGTACATTGTTGCACAACCTTCATGGACCTAGTCGAAAAAGGTGTCCAGATTGAGAAAGCCCTTATTGCAAAGGGAGAGCTAAGATACGGTCCTAAAAACACAAATGCAAATCCTCCCACTGACAAAAATAAGTACTGGGTCAAAAATAAACATGTTACCAATGACGGTGTTGTGGACGCCAAACTGCAAACACTATGGGTCTTGTATTGGCTCTAAAAGGGGTTCAACCGCAAAACAAATCAGCGATGATATTGACACCCCCTACCAATGTCCCCCCAAACAACCAAAGCAACCAAAATAATCAAGGACAATACCGTCAGATGAGACAATTCCCCAGGGGTCGCACATACACTCCCTTGGGTGAGCCCATTGAGGAAGTCCTTAAGAAATTCCTTCAGAATGGTGTCATCACACTTCAAGAACCAAAACCATATGACCCAGGACAATTCAAACTAGCATGGTGGGACGATAATGCATTTTGCGATTATCATCAGGTAAAAGGACATAAAACTTCTTCCTGTCGACAACTAAAAAATCTTATACAAGACCTTATCGAGAACCATATAATTGAGGTAGGTGGACCACAATTTTCCTCTAATTCAGATCATACCATTCATAAGAACCCACTGCAAGACCATGGTTCTAATAAGGCTTCCACGTTAGGTCTTAAGACAAACAATACTCAAGCCAATTTCGCCCGAGCCAAGTATGACTATTCTGATGGAACTACTATAAACAATATCCGAACTGATAATGAATGTGTCAATACCATCACAGTCAAGAGAGCACCCCAATGCAATGCTACTACTCGAAGCGACAAGGTCACCATAGCTGGTCTGCCTCTTGTTAGGCAACCTAAGCTTACCATACCCGGTCCATCTCCTAGGCAATCACAACCCACCTCGACCACAAAGCAATCACAACCAAAGAGTCAGTTTAACCTTATCAACCAACTTGGCAAAACTCCCGCACAAATTTCTATACTCGAGCTGCTTCACATCTCTCCCACACATAAGGCTATACTGGATAAAACCCTACAAGAGTCGTCAGTCCCTAAGGATATTGATGTCAACCAATTGGAGACCATGGTGGGATACCTCACTACACCTCACCATGTCACCTTTTCTGATCAAGACTAATCTTCACCCAAGACTAACCATAACGATGCATTACACATTGAAACTTTCGTCCATAAGCACAAGGTTAGAAGAGTTTTAGTAGATGGCGAAGAAAGATTGAACATATGCTCCTTGAAACTGGTTAAGGCTCTAGGATTTTCTGATGCATGTGTAGAACCTACAAAGAGTATAGTCATAAAAGAATATGATGACAGAGAACACTCTTCACGAGGCGTTATTTCTCTTCCTATCAGAGTAGGACCAGTCATTGTGGATACAACTTGCCAGGTCTTGGATCTAGAATTACCTTACAACATCTTGCTCGACCGCCCATGGATTCATTCCTTAAAATCCGTTCCATCCACATATCACCAATACTTAAAATTCCCATTTGACAGTAGAGAAATCACCATATATGGAGACCCTGACCCTTTTCAATATTTTACCAACCTAAGGGGTATTTCTGAAAATCGAGTTCCCATCAACCGAGAAGCTCCTAGATCCTTTTCTTCTAAATACATTGACCCATCCACACTCACATCATCTTCCATGTCCACTCCATCCACATCTTCCACTACACCACCATCTTCCACACTTCCTAAGGATGAACCCAATGTCAAGATCCAGGACCTAGGCACTGGAGAATTCAAACTACATACGACATAGAGCATCACAACAATACCCAAGTCTTCGAAGGTCTATGGTCGACCATGTTTTAGAATGGAACCCAAAGAAATTTTCAAAGTTCCACCAAAAATGGTTTTCATAAAATGGGGAGACATGAGTAACGAGGACCTGACCGATATTACAGGTGGCTCTATAAAGATATGGCTGAATTACCCCCATTACCAGTTAAGAAATATGGCAAGGGATATGACATGATGAAGGCTAAAGGCTACGATGGAACTAGTGGCCTAGGCAGAAATAAAACTGGACGAAGAGAGCCCATAGAATCTTTCAAAATACCAAAGTATCTTGGATTAAGGTATGGATTGCCCGAAAATGATGACCAATGTACCACTGGGCTTTCGAGTGATCACGTGCATGCTTTGGAAAGTGTCGAGACCACTAAGGAAACCTTCACCGAAACTGACTCCCAAGAGTGGGAATTTGGCTCTCAAATATTCTTAAGTGACTATTGCCTCGATGATTTGTTTGTCGAAACGAGGGAGCTTACCTCTGAACAAAAAATTTGGCAAACATTTAAAATCGATCAAGCACCAAATAGTCATAGTTCCATTTCCCTTCCCCATGACATACACGACCCACCACCTGAATCTAGTAACCAGCACTCGAATCCATCTGAATTGCCAGATAACGCGGACAACCACGACTCTGAGCCCTTCACCCCTTCCTTTGACAACGAATATGAAACAAGTGAAGGGGAATATTGGATAGAGTCTGAGGTGGAATTGGATGATGATAATTTCATCTACAATATCTTTGAATCCATCTTCCTGCTTTCTGCATCCTCCCCTCAATTCACCAATGTTGACGATGGCATTTCCTTAGTCTATCCATAATTAATCGATTGGGACCAACAAGGCCCACCAGTCATGGACACCTTTTAGAATGATGAGGCTATTGCAAAATTTATGGGACTATGTGAGGGCATACCCAGTGGTGATCACAAGGCAGGATTTGCTATTGACCTTGATTGTGCAGCCTACTTTAGCGAGACTGCTCCGTCCTCCAGTCGCAAAATAAAAAATAAAAAATGAAACGTCTTTGGGTGAAAACCGAAAGGCACCTTCTGACGACAAAAAAGTAAAAACAAAGGACATATCTACGGGTGAAAACATCTCCAAGGCGCCCAAGGATGGAGGAACTGACTTTCTTCCCGTAACACAAGAGAAATCAACTATGCTCATAGAGGACACCATTGAAGACAACATATCAATAGCAGAAGATCCCAAAATGGTCCTCTTTGCTGCATCCTTGATTGAAGAAGAGAGACCGAAATTTCACAAATTCTTTGTAGAACGTAAAGTCAACTTCGCATGGTCCTATGTTGACATGTCGGGATTAGACCCAAAACTGGTTCTGTGCCATCTGCCACTATTGCCTAATGCCAAACCAGTTAAATAGAAGTTACGAAAAATGCATCCTCAGGTCGCTCTATTGGTCAAGGCTGAGTTGAAGAAACTTCTAGATGTTGGATTCATATGGTCTATTGATTATGATGAATGGATATCTAACCTTGTGCCAGCAATGAAGCCAAATGGAATGATTGAGTTTGCACAGAGTTTAGAGACTTAAACAAGGCATGCCAAAAAGATGACTTTCCTTTTCCAAATATTGATATCATAGTTGACCTCATAGTAGGATACAAGATGTTTTCCCTCATGGACGGTTTCTCCAGCTACAATCAGATTCGTATTTCCCTTGAAGACTAGCATAAAACAATATTCACTTGCCCTTGGGGTGCATACTGCTGGAATGTCATGCCATTTGGTCTTAAAAATGCAAGCGCCACATATCAGAGGGCTATGACCACAATATTTCATGACATGATGCATAAAATAATGGAAGATTATGTAGATGACCTATTGGCTAAATCAGTAACAAGAAAAGATCATCTGAAGGTGTTAGACACAATTTTCAAGAGACTAGAAGAATACAAAGTCTGACTGAATCCTAAAAAATGTGTCTTTGGTGTAACATCGGGTAAAATCTTGTGATACATAGTTTCTCGAAGAGGCATTGAAGTTGATCTAGCAAAAGTAAAAGCCATCATGGACATGCCTCCTCCCAAAGGAATAAGCGAACTCAGGACTCTACAAGGCAGGGTACAATCTATTCGATGCTTTATAGCACAATTGGCTGACAAGTGTCAACCATTCCAATATCTTTTGCGCAAAGGCATCCCCTTTGTGTGGACAGATAAATGCCAAGAAGCCTTTCAGCAAATAAAGGACTACTTACTGTCACCGCCAGTCCTCATGCTGCCCATCCACAGAAAACCTTTGATCTTATACATCTCTGCCACTAATTCAGCACTAGGGGCATTGCTAGCACAAAACGACCAAGAAAAAGAAAGGGCCATATATTATATCAGTTGGACAATTGTTGGGTATGAATTGAATTACATATCAGTTGAACGCGCTTGTCTAGCAGTTCTCTTTGTAGCTCAGAAGCTAAGAAATTATATGTTTTGCCATCAGACATAGGTGGTAGCCAAGATTGATCCCCTCAAATATCTAGTGAGTCATGCAGCATTGACAGGGCGCCTGACAAAATGGTTCATGATTCTAAGTGAATACAACATTCAGTATGTCGAAAGAAAAGCGATCAAAGGACAAGTGATTGCAGACAAATTGGAAGACACACCCATACAAAGTGATCATCTCTTAGTGGTAGATTTCCCAGATGAATCAATATTCCATATAGAACCAAAGTCTCCCTGAAGGCTATACTTTGACGGATCGCATACTAATCATGGCTCAGGGGCAGGGATATTGTTTATCACCCCTCAAGGAGATTCCATTCCTACGTCTTTTCACATAGGTTTCAAATGCACAAATAATGTGGCATAATATGAGGCACTGGTTATAGGACTTAAAATGGCAATAAAATGGAAAACCAGAACACTGCATGTCTATGGGGATTCTCAGCTAGTCATCAACTAGGTTAATGATGAATACGACACAAAGGATGAGAAACTCATGCCCTGCAAATGAATGATTACTAGTTTTCAGACGTATTTTCATATGGTGACTTTTGAACAAGATCCGAGAGCACAAAAAAAAATGACAAATGCAATGGCTACAATAGGATCTCTCCTTGACATTCCAAGCAATATGCCTCAGCTAGAATTCCTAATAGAACAATTATTGGTCCCCGCCTATCACATTCCGGAGTTAGAGATGGTTTGCGAACTTGTTGGTCCCAACTCTCCCTGGTATCAAGATATTTATGACTACCTTAAGTTCCAAACCCTTCCACCTAATTTTTCCAATAACCAGAGGAAGTCTTTTATCTAAAAATCTGCAAGATATGCCATCGTCAGTGACACCCTTTATTGTCGTAGCTTTGACAACACCCTCCTTAAATGTATCGACACTAATGAGGCACACACAACCTTACACGAAGTACATGAAGGTATATGCAGGTCTCATTCGAGTGGTCCTACTCTGGCCAAGAAGATAACGAGACTTGGGTACTACTGGCCAACCATTGAAAAAGATGCACTAGAATATGTCAGGACTTGTTGCCAATGCCAGATTCATAGTGATTTGATCCACGCTCCAGCGCAAGAACTTCGGCTGATCACTTCTGCTTGGCCCTTCGCTCAATGGAGACTCGACCTCGTGGGTAAGATCCATCCTACCTTGTCCAATGGCCACAAATTTATCATAACCGCCACTGAGTACTTTACGAAGTGGATCAAAGCCATCCCTCTGACATACATAACTGGCAAACAAATATCCAAATTCATTCTTAACTACATCATTTTATGGTATGGCCTTCTGCAATCCATCATCACTGACAACAGATGCCCGTTTAAAAACTAAGACGTTCGTGAGTTATGTGAGCGATTTCACATCCAACATCATTTTTCCTCTCCGTATTACCCGCAAGGAAATGGTCAAGCTGAGGCATCAAATAAAACCATTATTAAAATCTTGAAAAAGACTGTCAATGATGCTGGCCGTGACTGGCATATTCAACTCAACCCTGCTTTATGGGCTTACTGCACCAGTATTCACACACCCACAGGAGCCACTCCATTTGCCATGGTCTTTGGAGCTGAGGCCATCTTGCCCATCGAGGTTGAAATTCCTTCCTATGAGTCTCCCTGAAGGGTTTAACTGATGATGAGGAGTATAAACAGTTGCACCTGCACGAGTTGGAGATGTTAGAGGAAAGAAGGAAAAATTCCCTGAACCATCTACAAGCATATCAAAACCATCTTTGTCGCAGTTACAATAAGAAAGTCATGGTCAGGAAGTTTGATGTTGGTGACTTAGTCCTCATGCAGAACCCTAAGAAGTAGGCTGATAGAGAAAAGCCAGGCAAGTTTGAACCAAACTGGTTGGGTCCTTATGTCATCGTATCTTCTTTTGGTTCTGGAGCGTATCAGTTGGCTACCCCGGATGGTGAAAATTTGACAAAGCCTATCAATAGTCTACATCTTCAGAAGTTCTATGCATAAACATCAGAAAGTTGAGCCAAAAACTTTAAAAAGACAAAAAAATTGAAAAATGGTAAAAAATTGTTGCCTTGATGAAAACCTGGCAAACAGGCGTCTTGGTGAATCCAAAAAAATGAAAAAATGACAAAAATAGTAAAGGGAAATAATTCATCCAATAGTGAAAACCTGGCAAACAGGCGCTTTGGATAAGTACTATGGTGAAAACCTGACAAATAGGCGCCATGTGTAATCAATCATTGATCTGCCATCTACTGTTACTTTGTCTGTCTTGGCCTAGGATGAAATTCATTTTCCGTCACCACCACGACATCTGCCATGACATCATACCCTTCCTTTCATGGTTGATAAAAGGTTGATGTCAAGTCCTGAATACTGTCCATCTGGCACCCCAGGAACATCCCTTTCACATCCTTTAAAATTGGCTAAGTCTTGGACCTAACTAGGGGCAAAATTTTTATCATGTAATTGCAGTGGATATCACACATGGTTTTGGAAATTGCAAAAAAAGTCCTAAAAAAGACAAAAACATTATAAAATGTCTTGAAAAAAGACCAAAAACAAAGCAAAAAGTCCTGAAAATAAAAATAAATAAATAAAAATAAAGACAAAAACATCGCTAAAAGTCCTAAAAAAAGAAGACAAAAACACCATAGAACATCATGAAGTAAGACCTAAAAATTGAAAGTGTCCTGAAGAAACCACAACAAATACCAAACTATCTCGAATGATACAAAACAAAGTCATATTTCCGCATATCCACCATATTAGTCAAGTCTTTGTCATTTGTCCGAACTACGCTGTCTCTGCGCAATTTGCTACGTAGGCAAGATTCACTTTAGAGTCCCCGAGACATTAGGTCAATCATTTTAGGTTTGTCAAACTAAAATCATGGCGCAATATTTGGTCATCAAGACAAAGTCATTGGTTGTGTTGAACTACGAGGTCTTTGAGTGTATGACGTAGGCAAGGCCATATGTCAATGAGCCCCCGAGGCCGCACTAGGTCAGTCCATTAGGGTTCATGGCATTACACTGGAACACACGTAAAAAGTCTTCAAGTCAAGACAAATCATTTTCCAAATAGGAAAACTCCTAAAACAAAGTATGGAGATCATTTATTCAAACATGACAATCACATTAGCATGTCAAAGGAAATCGACATATGGTCAACACAAGTCAAACTCTGTCAAAACAAGTCAAATGATCATAACCTGTTAAACTATCAACTCTTGGTTATCTTTCAAATGTGTCCTTCTGAAGAATAGCCTCTGTCATTCATGTCTTAGGATGTGTCCTTCCTAGGTATCGTCACTGTCATTCGACATTTTGAGGGATCCACTTGACATCTAAGGATCACTCCTCTCGACATCAATATTCTTTAGATGTGTCCTAAAGAACAACCTCTGTCATTTATGCCTTAGGATGTGTCCTTCCTAGGCATCGTCACTGTCCCTATCACTAGAATTTTGAGGGATCCCTTTTGACATTAAGGGATCAATCCTCTCGACATCAACATCATTCAGGATGTGTCCTTCCTAAATTTGACAATCTTCAACATTTCATCATCTTGGCATCGTCAAAACATGACACCTTGGCATCTCGACTTCGTCAAACCTGACATCTTGACATCAAAACACTCGGCATTCATACAAACTTGGTAAACACTTGGCACTTGTCTTTGGCTTTTTCATTATGTTACTAGTTTTTCAGCAAGGTTCTGACAACAGGATTTAGAAAAGCACCAATGTATTATGATTGTCTTATCTTGTCTTTGGATTTTTCATTATGTTACTAGTTTTTCAACGAAGTCCTGACAACAGGATTTAGAAAAGCAGTGATGTATCATGATTGTCTTATCTTGTCTTTGGCTTTTTTCATCATGTGACTAGTTTTTCAGTGAGGTCCTGACAACGAGATTTAGAAAAGTAGTGACATATCATGATGATGGTTTGGTTTTATCTTGTCTTTTGACAATCATGTTGCTAGTTCCTCAAGGATGTCTTGGCAAATAGGATTTAGAGGAGCAACGACATTTCATGACTTTTATTTCTTGTCTTTTTATGCTTGTGGTTGGTTATGACAAAAAGACTAGGGCAATCATGATCTTAGTATGAGTCATGACCATCATTGTCTGTGATTGTTAGTCTCATGTGATGGTACGACCTTGCACACCTTGATCTATGTCATATCATGGTGTTTGTTGGCTATTACAATAATCCGCCTAATGATGATTAAGAGCAATAAATATTAAAGCCCTATGGTAATATGTTGAAGGATTTGGTCTAGGAACTAACATGCATCTCCTTCTGTCTTGTCATCTTCTCTCGCTCATCTCATATAGGCATTGCATCTATATCATCATCCATATCTTTTTCACTAACATTTCTTTGTCTCTTCATATTCTAGTCTTCTCGTCCATTTCGAGAGCACACCCGTAATCTTGGAACCCGTCCATCCTCTCAAGGGGGCATACCGCTATCTCCCTCGTCATTCTTCCTCATCCTATTTTGCACTGGGGCATATTTTTGACGTATTTTCTTTGTCACAATGCAACATGCTACATTATGACAAAGAGGGGCAAAATGTACACATAAAAATGACCTAAGCCTGCAAGCTTAATTTTTCATCTTTCATCCTAGCATAATTATGTCCTTGGTCCACTTTCCACTGTTAATTAAATAATTGATTATTATTTAATTAATTCATGTCCTTTTATTCTTCATGATTATTAAATAAATAAATTTTATTTATTTATTAAATACGTCATTAATTGTCTAAGTCTTCCCCTAATTAAATAAATTTCTTAAATTTATTTAATTACCTTTATTCATTTATTCTTCCTGATTATTAAATAAATGAATTTCATTTATTTATTTAATATGTCACTAATTCTCATAATTAGATGAATTTATTAATTTATTTAATTATTAATCATATCCTCTAAATTAAATAATTATCTTTAATTATTTAATTGTCAAAATTAACATTTCCCTCATTTTAAATAAATGAAATTATTTAAAATAATCTTACATTCTTGACTGTCAGTTCATTTTAGTAAATAATCTAAAAATCGATTATTTATTATCACACAAAATCCATATTTTGAATTAATTTAATTCAAAATGGTAATAATCTTCCAAAGAATCACATAATTGAGAAAATTCTTGATTTTCCAAATCCGCTTTTCAGTTCAACTCTTATCTTCTTGATTTTTTGAATCTCACAAATCAAGCAGTCTTTATCTTCTTGATTTTGGAAAATCTTTATTTTTTTGACTAATTATCTCATTTATTCTCCACCGCCGATTCAATTTTCTAAAATGACATCTTGATCACTCATTTAATGATTTTTCCCTAACCCTAATTAGGATTTGTCACATTAAATCTCGTCCTCTGATTTTAGGCTTCTGTCAAAATTCGATCTCGTTCGTTCGTCCAAAATTGCATTTTCTATAAAATGCCAATTTTGCTCACAATTTCAATTACACTTAGACACTTAGACACTTAGACACTCACAGATACTCACATACGCATATCCTTGCAGTTTATTTGTGATTTTGGCATACTTGTCTTAGCATTATAGTCATTTCGTCATAGGCATAGACACTTTATTTCATTTTAGACACTCCAAATCCTTCAAAGCTTGTGTAGGACTTAGTCTTTGTTTTCAAATTGCTCACACGTTTGATATGAGGGCAACCATCAACAAATTAGAAGGTGCTATGAAGGAAAATCATGGAAGATTCGATGAATGACAGGTATAATCATTCTTGTTTTTAGTTTCCTTTGTTCTTGATAGCTTCTTTGGGTTATATGCTTTATTGATTTGATAATCTAACAATCCAAAAATAACCCTTAGATACACCTATAACTCTGGTTGATATGGAGAGTGGTTGTGTTATATCAATTATGTATTGCATTCAAGCATAACCCATGTTTAATGTGCTATTCTAGAGAGTGATCAAGATTTTCTAAACCTTATGAATGTTACTTAAAAGTGCACAACTTAAACTACAAACCAAGTTTGTTACATAGTTGAATGCAATCTTAGGTTACCACAAACTATAATAATGTGATCTACTAATAACCATTATGGAAAGTATTAAAGCAAGACCCATGCTATATAGGATACATTTCCTTGATTAGGTTTACATACCTTAATGATCAAAGACAAGCTTCCCACACACTCTTGGATACAATCCAAGATCATACCATAACCTTGTCAAGACAACTAATTTTCTTACCCAAGATTTAAGGTTGTTTTTTAATACCAATAGAAGCATTGGTAAGAGCATGACTATGGTACAAACCCTAGGCCTTTGTAGAAACACAAACAATAACTCTAGCGGATTAGTGAGGTTGCAATACTAGAAAGATTGAGACATTGTAGCCAATAACAAAATCTTGCAATATAAAGATTGTAGCCAATAATGGGCACACTATGTAGCTCAGTGACATTTGTAAATGAAATCTATGGTAAGAAGAATGACAGTCACTTGAGGTGTGAGAGTCAAATAGAGGCTGAGCAATGGCAAGATAATAAAGCTCAAACCTTGCATAGTAAAGTGGATATTTTAACAGTGAGTTTCCTTATCCCCTTACTAACCTTAAGGGTTTTTCAAATGCTTTTGGCAGTGCTAGACAAGGAAAATGCAATTAGGGAATGACTATCCAAATGAAGTAACAGTGGTAATCACAAGTTCAATGTTTCTTCTTAGCCATTGTATAATGGAGGTAGTGGATTGCATGTTTGAGCAGTGTTTTGAGACTCATAAAAAATGGGAGAATAGTGAATAATGTTAGAAACCAAGATTTGATTGCAAACCAGAAAAATCACCTTCCACAGAAGAGAAAACCGAAAAAGCAGAGATTTGCAAAAGATGTGCAAATTGATATATTCGAAGTACCAAATATTTCAAGAGATAATTTGCTTTATAAAAGCAAAGATGCATAAACCTAATCTTATCTTGAGCAACAAGATAGCTCGATAAGATAAAGATGAAAACCTATAACTTAGGAATTAAATAAAGCCTAAGTAAACTTATGTAAAGTGTAATTAAATATTAATTACACCAACAAATAATACCTTGTGGACTGTGAAGTAGTGACAATAAGGTTGAAGGATCTTAAGACCCACAATACCATGAAATAATGAGTCCCCTGTAGTAAGTAAGTAGGCAGTCTATAGGGCATAGTTTGATTTTATAAAAGGATGCTCATGAAAGGAATCTTCAAGTGACAGTGAGTGAGTTGTTTGAGATTGCAGTTGAGGGTGTAATATCGAGTCTTAAAGGCAGTTAGCAAAGTAGTAAATGTGAAAGAAAATCAAATCATACATAACAAACAATTCACAATGTTATCTTGCATAATGCCTTGATTTTGAAGACAAAAATCTCATTATATCTTGATGAAAGTAGTGACCTTAATGGTCAATCACTGACAACCATGATTTTAAAACATGCTATTGTGCTTATGGAGGCAACATTTTAAGCAAGGCAGTGAGTGTTGGTTTGGAACAATGGAAGGTATGAAGGACTTGCTTTATATGCATACTATGTAGTCTAGCTTAAGACAATGTTATTAGAAGAGATTGAAGGTGGATTATGGAACTCAAGGGTTACCATGATAAGGATTAAAACAAAGACCGATATCTATTTAAAAGCCACTGTCATGAAGATATTAAAGATGTTACATGCAAAATCCTAGCAGCTGGAGTAATGAATACAGTGCCAAAGAGGACAGTGTGTTGGGGCAGATTTAGGAGATCTCCACATTATCTAATCATAGGAGAATACATCATTTATTTATTTTTTAAAATTAAAGAAATCATTCTAAACCCTATATAGGATATATTGATACTTCAAAAACATTTGAAGGAATTTGAGACTATGCAAATATATGCCAATTAAATACGTGGATTACAAATAGTAGCACGAATAATGTAACCCTTGTTGAGTATAGCAGGAATGAGATAAGCAACAATGAATCCTATGTCTCTTGTTATGCACATCTCCTTACCGTTCTCTGTCATTCTTTACTGAAACACTTCTCCATTTTGGCAGGCTACGCTTGAAAATAAGGTTTCAACGAAGGTTTTAGAGTATGCTTATTAAAATGAAAACTCCATTCTAGTGGGCTACACCTAAAAATAAGATTTTGATGAAAGTTTTAGAGTATGTTTATTAAAGTTTTAGAGTATTTTGATGGGCTATATTCTTGATTCCATAAATGATTTATTCAAATGTATTGTGACTAAATAAATGACTAACTATTTAGTCATTTTTATTTGTGTGACTAAATAATTTTTAGTCAACGAACAAATTAGTCATTTATTTACTCATTTATAGCTGAGTTGCAAAAAATGAGTAGAATTTAGTCATTTTTAAATGTTGTGACTAAAAGTTTTAGTCACTTAGTCATTTATTTTCCAAATTCTACTAGTGTAAGTTTTTGAGGGGAGATGGGTTAGGAGATATGAGATTTGAATGCACAAAGCTAAAGGCTAAGGTAGTATTGAAATTTATAGTGGGTTGTATGGTTTTAGTAACATGAGGATTAGTGTATGTCAGAATAGATGTCGTAGTTGTGGAAGGGGGAATTGGATTTCCACCTTGACTTTGAGTATTGCCCAAAGTTTGAGCACAATTAGTCATTGTAGGGACATGTTCATTAATGATAGGAGATAGGCTACATATAAATTCTATTCCTTGTTCATTATCAATCATTGTCCTCATATTATCTATGATAGGAATCGTAGTAGTAACAATGTATTCAGAACTCACAAAGTTTTGTAATTTCTCTAATTCTTCATCCATTTGTCTTAGTTCTCCTTGAGGGACATTAGCAACCATTGATTCAACATTAGTAATATTATTTTTTGGTAAGAAGGTCATAGAAAATGAGGTTTCAAGGGTATAGTCCATGATGGGTTGACTAGTGTCAACACTATGAGTGAAAGAGCTAGAGAACTCAAGATCCACAACAGATGTGCTAGCACGGGATGGCATTGTTGAGAAAATGTGTCTCAAACTCACTGGTATAACCTTGGTATTGTCACCAATCAGCAAAGAATTGCATAAGTGTCATCTTCATGCTTGTATCGCCATACCTCGTGAGTCTTCTAGCTAAGACGTGGTAGTGTGGTGTATACCGCCATACTGCGGGAGCCTCCCTCTATCTAGTGGTAGCGTAGTTACCGCCATATCGCGAGAGTCTTCTAACTGTCTGGTGGTAGCACAATATACCACCACCTCGCGGGAGCCTTCAACCTATCGAGTGGTAGCGCGGTGTATGGTGAACGAGCGTGGACTTGGTTGATTGCTGAGGTGTACACCAATCAGTGGAGGTTGTTTGCTGACTTGGAGATGGCCGTTCGATGTCTGGGAAGTTGGATAGTTCCTCAACAAAGGAAATTGAACTAAACCATTTTGTACAGAGAACAAATCGATAATGGTTGTTGCTATACATTGAAATGTATTGAAACTGTGATCGGTTGGATGGTCGAATGATCAGTGCGTGTTCTTCATTGTATGATGTATATGCATTGTAACAGTGAGACATAACTAAGTGTGATTAGATTAGTTCTGTATGAGGTTGATCAAGGAAATGTTGCTACTATGATATTGATTATCTGAAAGGAGAGTCTGTAACTTGTATATAATTCAATTATTGTAATACAAGAGATTTTTCTTTGGTGTGGTGGGTTTTTCTCCCGTAAGGGTTTTCCCACATAAATCTAGTGTTCAATTGTGTATGTGTTTATTTCTTTGTTCTATTATTCCTTTCATGTGCGTCTTAATGAACTATATTTGCAAATTAAAGACATATCTGTATCCTTCTCTAAGGTTTGACATTAGGAGAGTTTGTTCCACACCTAAATCTTTCTTTACAAGTGGTATCAGAGCCTGGCTAGTTGTGTTATCCTTGTGGGTATGTTGGGTTTTTTGTGTCAATCCTATTCAGCGGGAGTTTCTTGTAGAAGTCTGGTAATTTAAATTATAGATTTAGATGGCAAGCACATTAGGAAAGATTGAAATTGAGAAATTCAATGGTAGCAATTTTGAGTTGTGGAAACTCAAAATGGAAGACCTGTTGGTGGATCGTGATCTTTGGCTTGCTATGTATGGAGAAAAACCTTCTGGCATGAAGCAAGAAGATTGGGACCTCATAGACAAAAAATTAAAAGGATTGATAAGACTCCGTTTGGCAGACTCTGTTCTCCTGAATGTTCACGAAAAGAAAACTGCATCTTCTTTGTGGAAGAAGCTTGGAGACATTTATCAGGGCAAGTCCTTAGTGAATAAGTTGTTCTTAAGGAAGAATCTATACTCTTTGAAGATGGAGGAAGGGGCATCTGTGGCTGATCATTTGAATACATTTAATACACTGATTGCTTAGTTAACATCTATGAGTGTGAAAATTGATGATGAAGATCGTTGTATGCTTTTGTTACATGTTCTTTTCCTGATTCTTGGGATCATTTAGTGATGGCGATTGGGAGCATGAAAACCACTTTCAAGATGGAAGATGTGGTTGCTTCTTTGTTATTAGAAGAGATGAGAAGGAAATCTTTTGAGATGGCGAAGGAGGCTCTTGTTGTTTGAGGCAGATCGAAAGAAAAAGGAAAGAAGGACAAGAAGTCCAAATCAAAATCAGAAGGGAGATCAAAGTCTCTTGGAAAAAAGTCCAAGGTGAAGTGTTGGAATTGTGGGCAGCCTGGTCATGTCTGAAAGGATTGCAAAGAGGAGAAAAAGAAGAAGAAGAAGAATTCTTTTGATAATGATTCTTCTTAGAGAGATGAAAATGCCTTCATTGCAGCCTTGGAAACTCAGGTATCAGATGATGTCTGGCTAATTGATTCTGGAGCATCTTTCCACATGACATCTCATAGAGATTGGTTCACAAAGTATGAAAAATACGATGGTGGAAAGGTGTATTTAGCAAGTGATTCATCTCTGGAAATTGTTGGCCGTGGAAGAGTCAAAATTTAGTTTCCTGATGGAAGAATTAAGGGAATTGATGGCATAATGCATATACCAGGTTTGGATCAAAATTTACTTTCTCTAAGTAAGCTAAATGATGTTGGAGTTCAAGTCTCATTCTCAAGCAATGGCTATAAAATGACTAGAGGATCGATGGTGCTGGCTAGGGGTGCTCGAATTGGTACTTTGTACAAGATGGACGCACTTTTTGTTTAATGTAACAGTGTCTCTACAAAGTCATAGAAGGCTGTTCGTGTAGAGAAGGAGATTGAAGTCCCTATAGGGGAAAATTATTTGGAGGTTAATTTCCAATAGAGAAGACTATGCTCTAGCATCAAAGGCTCGGTCATATTGGTGAAAAAGGTTTAAAAGCCTTGAAAAATAAAAACCTGGTTGAGGGGCTTGATGATTGTAATCTGGAATTTGAATTCTGTGAACATTGTATATATGGTAAACATCATCGTGTTTCTTTTTACTCTAGTCCTCACAAATCTTCTAGTGTTTTGGATTATATTCACTCTGATGTTTTTCGTCTAGTAAATGTTCCTTCATTTTTGAATTCAAAATATTATGTATCATTTATTGATTATTATTCGAGGAGGGAATTTGTATTTTTTTTGAAAAATAAATTAGAATTGTTTAGTCATTTTAAGGAATTTAATAACCTTGTGGAAAATTAGACTCGAAGAAAAATTAAATGCTTAAGGACTGATAACGGTGGTGAATTCTGTTCTGGAGATTTTGAAAGGTATTGCAAAGACCATGGAATTAAGAGGCATAAAACAACACCTTACACTCCACAACAAAATGGAGTTACTGAAAGGTTGAACAAGACGCTGATGGAGAATGCAAGAAGTGTGTTGAGAAATGTTGGTCTAGAGCAGAAGTTTTGGGTTGAGGCTGTGGCTACAACATGTTACTTGTTGAAAAAATGCCCATGGAAGCTTGGTCTGGTAAGAAGCCCTCTCTGAGACATATTCGTGTCTTTGACTGCGAAGCATATGTTTATGTGCCAAATGTAAATAGATCTAAATTGGAGAATAAGTCTATTAAATGTATCTTCATTGGCTACAACATTGGTGTGAAAGGATACAAGCTTTGGAATCCTGTGACTGAAAAGGTTGTATACAACAAAAGTGTAATCTTTCGGGAGCTGAAACTTTCTTTAGTGGATATGTAGTCAGGGATGAAAGCAAATAAAGAGGAAAATGATGTTGCTGAAATACCTCTAACTGCTGAAAAAGAGGAACAATACATTGATAGTGTACTTGAAACTAAGGAGAGTTCGAGCAACTCTGAGAGTTCTGAAGAAGAACCACAACCTCAACCTTAGCCTGTGAGGAGGTCTACACGTGAGAAGAAGCAATTTGATAGGTATGGGTTCTCTATGTTAGATTCTACTTTTGCCTATGCTTTGATTACTAATACTGATGAGCCTAGGACTATAAAAGAGGCAACTGAAATGTCTGATTCAGATTCCTGGTTGGAAGCCATGAATGAAGAAATGACATCATTAAAGAAAAATGATACTTGGGATCTGGTCCCATTTCCTGAAGGTAGAAATCCTATGGGCTAAAAATGGGTATTTAAAAAGAAAATAGGTCTAGATGGTAGTGTTGAAAAGTATAAGGTGAGGTTGGTTGCAAAGGGATATTCCCAGGTAGAGGGAATTGATTATGGGAAATTTTTTTCTTTGGTAGCGAAGCTGACATCTATTAGATTTCTTTTGTCACTTGCAGTATCATATGACTTGCAGATTGAGCAGATGGATGCGAATGCAATATTTCTTCATGGTGATCTTCAAGAAGAAATTTATATGTCCCAACCTGAGCACTTTGTTGGAAAAGGTAAATAAAGTCTGGTTTGCAAGTTAAGGAAATCTCTATATGGTTTAAAACAGTCGCCTAGAATGTGGTACCAAAAATTTGACATGTTTTTTTTGTCACTGGGTTTTGTAAGATTGAAATCAGATCATTGTGTGTACTTCAAAATTGAAAATGATCAGGTTCTTATTATTGTACTCTATGTTGATGATATGTTATTCACAGGGAATAGTAAGTTTATGATTTTTGATCTAAAATATCAGTTGTCTGCAAAGTTCAAAATGAAGGATCTTGGTGCAACTAGGTATATTCTGGAATAGAAATAACCAAGGATAAAAAGAGCAGAAAGCTTTGGCTTAGCCAGAGTAAGTATATTAACACTGTTCTTGAGAGATTTTGTATGACTGATTGCAAGCAGCTAGTTGTTCCAGTTTTGTAGGGAACGAAGCTATTTATTGAAGATTGTCCAAAATCTCCTATTGAGATGGAGGACATGACCAGAGTGCCTTATGCAAGTGCAGTTGGTAGTTTAATGTATGCAATGGTTTGTACAAGACAAGACATTTCCCAAGCAGTGGGAGTACTTAGTTGGTTGATGGATAATCCTGGAAGGACACATTGGGATGTTGTGAAAAGAGTGTTTAGATATCTGAAGGGAACTTTAGAATATGCTTTGTGTTTCCATGACAATTCGGTTGAATCACAAAGGACTCTTAGCATTCATGGGTATGTGGATTTTGATTGGGTAGGGGACATTGACAGCAGAAGGTCCACCAGTGGATATAGTTTCATGATGAATGGTGGTACAGTTAATTGGATGAGCAAGTGGCAGGCTGTAGTTGCTTTATCCACTACAGAGGCTGAGTACATGGCAGCAACTCACACCTGTAAGGAAGCCATTTGGCTTAGGATATTGTGTTATGATATTGGTTTTGATCTAGGGTAGATTATTATTTGTTGTGATAGTCAGAGTGCTATTTATTTGGCAAAAAATCCTACTTTCCATGTCAGGACGAAACATATTGATGTGCAGTAACACTTTTTGCGTGATATGGTGGAGGATGGAAAGTTTTGTTTGGAAAAGGTGGATACTCTGAAGAATGTTTTTGATGCATTGACAAAGCTAGTGAGCATGAATAAGTTAAGATGGTGTGCAAATTCGATGGGCCTTGGGGTCCAAAATATTCAGTGACTTCATGTATTGAAAAGGGTTTAGTGGGTTCTTCGTCAAGTCGGAGATTGTTGAGAAAATGTGTCTCATACTCACTAGTATAACCCTGGTATTGTCACCAATCAAAAATGAATTGCATAAGTGTCATCTTCATGCTTGTACCGCCATACCGCGGGAGTCTTCTAGCTAAGACGTGATAGTGTGGTGTATACCGCAATACCATGGGAGCCTCCCATCTGTCCAGCGGTAGCATAGTTACTGCCATACCGCGAGAGTCTTTTGATTGTTTGGTGATAGCATGATATACCGCCACCCTACGGGAGCCTTCAACCTGTCAAGTGGTAGCATGGTGTATGGTGAACGAGTGTGAACTTGGTTGACTGTTGAGGTGTATGCTAATTAATGGAGGTCATTTTTTCACATGGAGATGGCCATTCGATGTCTGGGAAGTTGGACAGTTCCTCAACAGAGGAAACTAAACTAAACCATTTTGTACAGAGAACGAATCGATAATGGTTGTTGCTATACATTGCAACGTACTAAAACTGTGATCGATTGGATGGTCGAATGATCAGTGCGTGTTCTTCATTGTATGTTGTATATGCATTGTAACAGTGAGACATAACTAAGTGTGATCAAATTAGTTCCGTACGAGGTTGATTAGGGAAATGTTGCTACTGTGATATTAATTATCTGAAAGGAGAGTTTGTAACTTGTATGTAATTCAATTACTATAATACAAGAGATTTTTATTTGGTGTCGTGGGTTTTTCTCAAGTAAGGGTTTTCCCACGTAAATATGGTGTTCAATTGTGTATGTGTTTATTTCTCTGTTCTATTATTCCTTTCATGTGCATCTTAATGAACTATATTTGCAAATTAAAGACATATTTGCATCCTTCTTTGAGGTTTGACATTAGGAGATTTTTTTTTGCACCTAAATCTTTCCTTACAGGCATGAGTCTAGAGCTATGTCTCACTAGAGTATTGGAAATAGGACTGTTGTGCATGTTTTGCACACACGCCTCGCTGTAGGCAAGGACCCCCTTTTTTTTGCTCCTGATAGGCTGCTTTGCTCCTGTCTTGTATTGCGTGCCCCATTTTCCAAGCCCAAATTGGTCATGTGCCTTCAAATGATCAAATCCCCCTGACCAAATTTACCTACTTGGGGTATTCAAATCTGGGGAGAAATAATGTCCCCCATCCCTTTTCTGCCTTTTGTCTTGTTCCTGTTGACTTGGTCCATTCTCACTTGATTCACTTTTTTCTACATTTTTGACTTTGGGGACAAATTTTTGGTGGATTTGGGATGCTTTTGTGGTGCCTAAGTGAACTGCCAAGGTTTCGTCAATGTTTTGTTAAGTTTCAGTGGTTTTGGAACTTCCCCTTTGGAACTCTGTCCCTCCGTGGCCATTTTGAACATTCGTGGAGCCTCGACAATCCGGCCTCTGGGACCCGGCCCCTCCGTGGCCTCCGTGGCCATTTTGAACATCCGTGGAGCCTGACGACCCAGCCCCTCCGTGGTCATTTTGAACATCTGTGGAGCCCCAACGATCTGGCCTTTGGGACCCGGCCCCTCCGTGGCTATTTCTGGGACTCTGTCCCTCAGTGGCCGTTTTGAACATCCATGGAGCCTCAACGACCCAGCCTCCGGAACCCAACCCCTCCGTAGCAGTTTATAGGACTTCGTCCATCCGTGGCTATTTCAGGGACTCCACCCCTCTGTCGCCATCCGAGACTTTCCTTTCGAGCTGCCGTGTGTTCATTTCCTTTTAAAAAGGGCGGTGACCCTCCAAATTTCCCCTTCCAAGCTTCCGATTTTTTCAAATGAGTCCAATCTTGAGGAAGTTTTTCTAGGCACTCTTCTTTCCCCTTTTCCCATGCACTATAATTGAAAAATCTTGGTTTTGCTATGTTTTGTGGGGTCTGGGAACTTCCCTTCTAGTTTCTTATCCCCTGTTCGCTGCCCACCCCCTTGGGCCTGCATTAATGTTTATGGTCCAAATGAGCTCCAAATATGAATATTATGATCTTTTGATGATGTATGGATAGATCTAACAAGGATTTTGCAAGATTTGACTAACGTTTTCCTTGATTTGTGTATGAAAGCACTTACGACACTTCATGTATGCAGGATTCAAGGAGCCTACTGTGGGTCCGTCAGGAGACCCATTGAGAAAGCTGAACAACGAATGCACATAGCTCTTGTCACCATTCATTTCATGTTCGCCTCTCCCCCTAGCACCCACCAACAGGGTCAACATTAGAAGAAGGCCTATGCCAAGGAAGTCAAGGAAAAAAATGCAAGGGGGTGGCCTTGAAGAAAGCATAAGGGAGCTGTCCGCCTAAATCAGAGGCAATCAATCCATTGATGCTAGTCGTCAATGGGCTCGTTTGATCCAAGGAAGAACACTACAAACACATCAAGTAAGAAGACAACTTTCAGGCAGTTTCAGCTACAGTAAAAGGGTAATCAAGTAAATAACGAAATTGCTACAACACCTGAGTACTAGATGACAAAATAGGAAAAATACAAGGATGTATTTTAAATTGCTGGATAATTGGGGGTAGGTGAAACCCTAATGTAATCAAATTTGGGCCACTCATTGTGAATTAATCCTAGCCATTCATTTGGGCTTTGGACAACTATAAATTGGGGCTTGCCCCTCATTTGTAAGGGTTGGGGAGCTATTGTAAAAAACATTTGCAGCAATAGAAGACAACATTGCATGATTTTATGGATGTTCTCTTTGATTTTGCTCATTTTGCATGCATGGTTCTACCTTCTATGTTAGTTTTAGTATTAGTTTTCTTGAATGGCTGTCATGATGGTGTTGTTGTTATAGTATTTGATGAGCTTCCAACCCATACTTTTAGCACTTGTTGATGACAAGCTGCTGTGTAAAGTTAGCCTAGTCTTCTTTCTGTCATTGCTGCAACCTAGTTCAATTGTATGTTCATGATGTGTATGTGTAATTTGAAAATCAGAAGACCTTAGAAGATTGCACTGGTTTTGTGTAGCTTTAGGTTTCTCCTGGTCAAGAAAAAATTAGTTTAGGAAGCCTGTCTACTGTAGCAACCACCATTGTTACTGTTCATTCGTAGCTTAGGATTAGAACTGCTTTCTTAACCCTTCTCCTTTTGCTATTTCTTTTAATCCTTGGTTAGAGTAGGATCCGAAGCATCACCATGAAGCTAAATCAGATGAACTTGATGAGTTTCAACTTGCTGTTTTGAGTGGACAACCATTGTTCATTCACTTCCAACACTTTGAAACTACATTTACAAACCCAACTTCCCATGCTTTGTAACTCATCCGTAAGTCTGCCTTGTGATTCCAACAAATCACATAAATCAACTGAGATATTCCAAGCACTGTCAAGACCTAACATTAGAGACCTTGGGATAGTGTTTTGCAATATGATTGTGGAAGATTGTCTTTCAAGAGAGGTAGTGCACCTACGCATTGCCTGTGTTGAGAAGTGCATAAAAAACACATCAACAGAACTGGCGCTAGAAGGAGGGCATGACATGTTGAGGCTACAAAGCTGAAAGTTGGAAATCGAAAAGAGCACTTTCAAAGAAGAAATATGAGATAGGGAGATCTCTTTTAATATTAAAAATCAAAAAATTCTGAAGGCAAGTAGAAGCTGAGTCAAAATGGAGCAACATGCACAAATTGACATCACTCAGCTGCATGCAGATTTGAATAGGAGACTGAAGAAGCCGTTGAAGCAATTTGCATTGGTAGATAGATGTCGGATCCATTGCACCTGTAGGCACAACGAATTGGGATGTTTGACTTTCTTGAGTAGAATCGAAAGGATCTTGCAGGGAGAAATTCCCTTTTGGGAAATATACCAACCCTTAGCCCCCAAAGACCCACAGGAAGAATTGCAAACCATGGAAGCCAAGGAATTTAAGGAGTTGATCCAAGAACGTTTGAGCAGCAAAGACTAACCAAAAATGGAGGAAATATTGATGTCTAGTTGGTGCAAATCTCACAATGCACCCCACTCTGAATTCACTTGCTCGTCATGCACAAACATCATCACTCAAGCCAAGGGTTGTTTGGACAAGTTGGAGAAGCCAAATCCCAATGAAGAGAAGTTATTCAATGAGGTAGAAGAGTTGTCAACATTCGAAGGACAACAAAGTAAGGATGAACCAAGAAATTTGATACAAGTTGATGTTCGAGCAACAAACATTGAACTTGAAAACTAGGAGGAAGAAGTAGATCTCACTAGGACAGCAAGGTGCCTTGGTGAAAATATGATTGAAACTAATTTAGGAGGCCTTCCCTCCACCAGTCGAAGGCAGTCCTCCACTCCAGAAGAAGAGAAATTGGTAGGTGACGATGAACCAATGAAGTCTACAGCCATGGATGTTAGGACAGCCAACTCAGATGCTAAAAATCAAAAAGAGGAAAGGGATGACAACCTTGCAAAAATAGAAAATGATGATGAAGACATAAGTGAAATTAGATTGGAAGACCTCTCTTTCACAAATGACAGTGATCAAGAATTTGAAAATGTAGATTTGGAAGAGTGGGAACAACCACTCGCCACGACTGTCTACCATCAAACTTATTTTTCAAGTGATGATGAGGACCCAATAGTAGAAAGATATGGCCAACTCGTCTCTAGATTAGCAAAGGATTGGTCCAAACTAAGATGGCAAGTGGATTTGGAGGTATTGCTACTGCCAAATTGGTGCAAAATTCATAATTCATCACACTTTGAATTTGCATGCGAATTGTGCCAAGAAGCCATCAAGCAAGTCAAAGAACAAGCAAGAAAGCCAAGTACCCAACCTCCTCTACTTGCTTCCCATATCGAAGAAGAAGACCAAAAACCTGAATTAAGTGATGGCTTAGCTAAAGGCAGACCTCAAGAGGATGTTGGGGCAGCAATAGAAGAAGGACGACAACACAATCTCAAGCCTCCGAGTGATGAAGTAGATCAAGTGGGAATGTTGTCCACCAGTCATCAAGAAGTTCTTCCTCTTGAAGAGAAGTTGTGCACCATGGACGATAGGATTTTTGGCGAGTCTTTGGAGGGAGATTGCGTAGTGAATTTTGGTCTCCTTGATGAGGTGTCATTAATTGATGACTTCTTTCCATTGGGAATTGTACTACGGAGGTATGCTCATGCCGAGGAAGAGTACATCCCAAAAGATGGTAGCGATGAAGGCATACCACTTGCCCCTCCCGTTGATGAAATACTAGAGCCTCCAAAGTGGGAGAGGGGTTCCTTCTCTGTCTATAGCGATGGTGACCAAGAAGAAATGACTGAACGCCATGAGGAAATGCATGAATGACAAAGGGAAGAAGACAAAAGGTGGGGATGTTTTGATGGCTTCCAACAAGTATGACAAAATTGACCAACTACAAGATGCAACTAGAAGTCCTTCCGCCATGACCATTGTTGATCCTCCTTCATATTCAGGGAGCTGCAATAGGACAAATTTGTCCATGTCATTATCCCATGACATTGAGCACCACATAAATAAGGACAACCCTTGGGGAAGGAGACGAGACAACATGCTGCGCCTTGGGGACAACAACCAAGTGGATCCCAAGTTTGTAGATGATCAATGTGGAGAAGTATTTCTTTTTGAAGAACTACCAACTAGGGCTGTAGGTCCCATTTTGTAGATTGGAAGAGTTGTTTGCTACCCCGTCCTCCCAGCCTTATGCAAGCTTAATGTCTGAAGTGCTGCACCCTCCACCGCGCCCGCTCGAGGCTACCGATGCAACGATCAACGATACTGTGCTTGCTCTTGACTATCCAACACTGCCACCTCCATGTGATGACATCCAATTTCTATCCTTCCTTGCCCCTATTATTTCTCATAACTGTACTTATTATTTTGATAATGGGAACGAGGGAAAATGAACATGTTTATGGATTAACCATGGGTTCAGCGAGCCTCCTCAATTACTGATTTTTCATGATGATGTGATTGAACTTGAGTGCTGCAACGTTGAATTTCTTTTTTCAGAATATAAAGATAAATTTGCATGGTTAAGAATGATAACGATCACCCATTTTCTTGTGCATGCACTACAAAATCTAATGAACGTTAATGTCAGCTTGCCCTGCCTAAACATAGTGCTTTGTAAATATCTTTGTACATAGCCCATTTTGAGTAGTATAGGTTTCCTGTAAATACTCTGCTTTCCTGGTTTCCTTAGATTAGTTGGTTTGTTTTAGGTTGTTTGCTTTTTGTTTGCTTTCGCTTTGCTGCTTCTTTTCTTAGGGTCCCTCTGCTTTTAGTTGGGCACATCTGTGCACAAAACAACCATACTTATCACCTGGGGTTGTTCTATGTATTTCTTTGTCAAACTCTAATCAAGTCTTCAGAGTTGATGGTGAGGGTCTTCTATTAGCGTCAAGTGATCTGGGTGTTTGATTAAGAGAGGATAAGTTGTTGGTTTAGTTTGACTCTGACGTATTATGAAATCTTACAGCTCTTACACATCTTAAGAATCTGACGGTCACTGTAGGGCCTTTTGTGAAGTCTAGTTAAGTGAAAAATCTAATATTCTGCTTCAACGCCACTGTGATTCTCAGCCCTGAGCGCGAGATTCAATGCTTGCGGGTTGAAATAAAAGGAGTTAGAAATTTAAAATCAAAAGAAAAGAAACGAAAGAAAGAAAAATATTGAAAATCAAAAGAAAAGAAATTCAGCTTTTCAGGGGTATCCGAGCAACTCTACCGGGGCTATGGACGCCCGACCGATAGTAGAGCAATGTTTGGGAGAATCACATCGACAACCTCGTTGGGGCTATGAACGCCTGACTGGAAGTGAGGCAATGTCTTATATGCTTCTGGAGTTAGAATAAACTATGTAACTTAACTTGACAAAGCTTGGGTTCCTGTAGCAACTGAAGGATGGGAATTAACGCAATTGCACACACTTGGATTTTCAGCATACTGAAGGTTGGGTTGGCTAGTGGTTTTGATCCTTTGGTTGAGCATCTGGTTTGTTTTCCCTAGCATGAAGGTCAGAACCAAATATTTTGGGTTCGTGATTCCAATTTTTCATCAAAATTCTCTGGAGTATTTCCCCAGCGAGTCACCATTTGTTGTGCATGTTTTGCATACATGCCCCGCCGTAGGCAGTGACCCCCTTTTTTCGCTCCCGACAGGCTACTTTGCTCCTCTCTTGTTTTGCGTGCCCCATTTTCCAAGCCCAAATTGGTCATGTGCCTTCAAACGATCAAATCCCCCTAACCAAATTCACCTACTTGGGGTATTCAAATCTGGGGAGAAATAAAGTCCCCTGTCCCTTTTCTGCCTTTTGTCTTGTTCGTGCTAACTTGGTTCCTGATCGCTCGATTCACTTTTTTCTATATTTTTGACTTTGGGGACAAATTTTTGGTGGATTTGGGATGTTTTTGTGGTGCCTAAGTGAACTGCCAAGTTTTCGTCAATGTTTCGTTAAGTTTCAATGGTTTAAGAACTTTCCCTCTAGAACTCCGTCTCTCTGTGGTCGTTTTGAACATTCGTGGAGCCTTGACAACCCGGCCTCGGGACTCGTCCCCTCCATGGCCATTTTTGGGACTCTGTCCCTCTGTGGCCATTTTGAACATCCGTGGAGCTTTGGTGACCCGGCCTCCAGGACCTGGCCCCTCCATGGCCGTTTCTAGGACTCTGTCCCTCTGTGGCCATTTTGAACATCCATGGAGCCTCGACAACCCAGCCATTAGGACCCAGCCCCTCCGTGGCTGTTTCTGGGACTCTTTCCCTTCGTGTCCATTTTGAACATCCATGGAGCCCCAGCGACCCGGCCTTCGGGACCCAGCTCCTCCGTGGCTATTTCTGGGACTTCATCCCTCTGTGGCCATTTTGAACATCCGTGGAGCCCCGAAGACCCGGCCTCCGGAACCCGGCCCCTCCGTAGCCGTTTCCGGGACTCCGTCCTTTGTGGCCATTTCTAGAACTCCACCCCTCCATCATCGTCCAAAAATTTCCTTTTGGGCCACTGTGTGCTCATTGCCTTTTCAAAAGGGCGGTGACGCTCCCACTTTTCCCTTCCAAGCTTTTGGTTTTTTCAAATGAGGCCAATCTTGAGGAAGTTTTTTTTGGGAACTCTTCGTTCCCCTTTTCCCATGTGCTATAATTGAAAAATATTGGTTTTTCTATGTTTTGTGGGGTTCAGGAACTTCCCTTCTGATTTTTTGTCCCCTGTTCCCTGCCTGCCCCCTTGGGCCCGCATTAATGTTTATGGTCCAAATGAGCTCCAAATATGAATATTATGATCTTTTGTTGATGTATGGATGGATCTAACAAGGATTTTGCAAGATTTGACTAACGTTTTCCTTGATTTGTGTATGAAAGCACTTACAACACTTCATGTATGTAGGATTCAAGGAGCCTACTGCGGGTCCATCAGGAGACCCATTGAGAAAGCTGAACAAGGAATGCGCATAGCTCTTGTCACCATTCATTTCATGTTCACCTCTCCCCCTAGTACCCACCAATAGGTTCAGCGTTAGAAGAAGGCCTGTGCCAAGGAATTCAAGGACAAAAATGCAAGTGGGTGGCCTTGAAGAAAGCATAAGGGAGCTGTCCGCCCGAATTAGGGGCAACCAATCCATTGATGCTAGTCGTCAATAGGCTCGTTTGATCTAAGGAAGAACACTGCAAACACATCAAGTAAGAAGACAACTTTCAGCGAGTTTTAGCTACAGTGAAAGGGCAATCAGCTAAATGACGAAATTGCTACAACACCTGAGCACTAGATGACAAAACAGGGAAAAGACAAGCATGTATTTTAAATTGCTGGATAATCGGGGGTAGGTGAAACCCTAATGTAATAAAATCTGGGCCACTCATTGTGAATTAATCCTATCCATTCATTTGGGCTTTGGAAAACTATAAATGGGGCTTTCCCCTCATTTGTAAGGGTTGGAGAGCTGTTGTAAAAAGCATTTTCAACAATAGAAGACAACATTGCATGATTTTACGGATGTTCACTTTGATTTTTCTCATCTTGCATGCATGGTTCTACCTTCTATGTTAGTTTTAGTATTAGCTTTCTTGAATGAATTTCATGATGGTGTTGTTGTTATAGTATTTGATGAGCTTTTAGCCCATACTTTTAGCACTTGTTGATGAAAAGATGCTTTGCAAAGTTAGCCTGGGCTTCTTTCTGTCATTGTTGAAACCTAGTTCAATTGTATGTTTATGATGTGTATGTGTAATTTAAAAATCAGCAGACCTTAGAAGATTGCACTGGTTTTGTGTAGCTGTAGGTTTCTCTTGGTCAAACAAAACTCAGTTTAGGAAGCCTGTCTACTGTAGCAACCACCATTGTTACTGGTCATTCATAGCTTAGGATTATAACTGCTTTTTGAACCCTTCTCTTTTTGCCATTTCTTTTAAACCTTGGTTAGAGTAGGATCCGAAGCATCACCATGAAGCTAAATCAGATGAACTTGATGAGTTTCAGCTTGCGATTTTGAGTGGACAACGATTGTTCATTCACTTCTAGCACTTTGAAACTGCATTTGCAAACCCAACTTCCCATGCTTTGTAACTCATCTGTAAGTTTGCCTTGTGATTCCAGCAAATCACATAAATCAACTGAGATATTCCAAGCACTGTCAAGACCTGACATTAGAGACCTTGGGATAGTGTTTTACAATCTGATCGTGGAATATTGTCTTTCAAGAGAGGTAGTGCACCTACGCATTGCCTGTGTTGAGAAGTGCATAAAAAACACATCAACAAGGACAATAGGTTGTAAAGCTCATACAAGTTTCACCAAACCTAAGGTGCACCCAAAATGGAGAATAGGCAAGAAACAATCAACAATAGGAAGTGCAATGCAAATATGTAAAAAGAGATAACAATTTCCAGATTTTAAACAAGCTAATTTTCTGATTATACTATGCAAAAACCTAAAAATTATGTCTTTTAATTCCAATTTATGTTTGAAATGCATTTGAATTGATCAATTAACCTTATTGTAAATGATTGCATAATTTTTTTTTGGAGACTGAAATAGAAAGCTGAATGCAGAAACACAAAATGTAGACAAAGAGATATTTGTGCTGAGAAATTAAAAAAAAGCCCGATCATGGACTCATTTTCCCATGGGGAATGGGTCTTCTATCAAGGTTTTAAAAAATTAAATTATAGATTTATGAGTAGATGTTTATGTTTCAGATTTCGGTTACAAACAGGTAGTTACACTTTCAGATTTCTGGCAAATTAGATCTAAATGCAAGTGTAAAATGATGGTAAATGACAAGAAAAAATACCTAATTTGAGATGCAATTTTAATTCAATTTTTTGATTTAAGTGACTGATCATGCAATGTTATGTAAGCACTATGCAAAATTAAAGTAATTTTTGAATGTTTTAGATTTTAAAGAATGAAAAATGCAAATCTAAAACCCTAAATGAGATGCAAAATAATGCAAATTAACAACCTTAAATGAAATTCAAATCAATGTAATGCAATGTGAAGTAATGCAAATCCTAGATCTAGGGTTTGAATGGACTCCAAATTTAGAAAGTTCATAGTGCAAGAATGTCAGGTTTACCAAAATGAAACATCAAAAAATAGGTTCACCAAAATGATGTGTGAGGTGTATGATCTAGATGGACCTATTTTCCTTTATTTCATTAGGAAATGAGATCCATGTAGAGTCCATTCTAATTCCTAATAAACTTGGTGGCAATTACTCAATTCAGGGGAAATCCTGGCTGAACAGTCTACTTGACATTGAAAAGAATTTCATTAGATTATCAACTAGGGCTAGTAGGCTTGTGATGGTACTAAAACTGTATGTGCATCCAAAGAACTATGATTACCTAAATTATCCTAGTGAAGGTATTATACTTGTTAGAAATCATAAAAAATGCATGACAATAAAATAAGTGAACCTGGTGCTTTAGCTATGGGTAACTACAACATAGTCTCTGAATGAACTTTTGTTGTTGGTTGGGTAAAATACTGAAACTAACTGGAAACTAATGACTAAATCTATTCTACACTCTGGAGTACTACAAGTTATTGAATTCACTCATGAACATGAATAACAATTATTGATAACTTGATATGAGAATCTATCTTAACTTATTCTATAATTATGAAGTACATACTTAACAAAAATAAATAAACTATAAATATAGTGAAGGGCAGTACCTGAGTGGCCCTTGCTCAGGTAGATTTCTCCACTTAAACTAAACCAAATATAAATCTTCAGATTCAATTTAATCATATCAATTCAATATCATTCATTGCACATTCCAAAATATCACATGGAATCTTGCTCAAAGATTGTATTCAGAAAAACCATGTTTGAACAATTAACATGACTATGTAATAACAATTGAAAATTGAAAAGTGTTTGATAACTGTTACCTCAAATTTGATTCTTGTCTTGTCTTACTTTTCCTTATGTCAAAATCTTACATCAGGTGGGGGTTTATTTCTCATTTCGAACCCATGCGATATTTTTACCAGTTTTGTTAATTGTTTGCCTCATCGCTTATGTTGTTATTCCCTAGGTCTAAGCGATGTTTATGAATTTATCTTAACCTATTTCCTTATTGAAGGGAAAAGTTCCACATGTTGGTGAACATTGTGATTAATTACCATTTATCAGAGGTCATCTATTAGCTTATGTTACAAGTTATGTTATGGGTGACATTTCTCAAAATCTTTGAAACCTGAGTGGTGTTTTATCAAGTTCAATGAATAATCCGCTTTCCCGCCTGGAAGCGCTTTCAGTTAGTTAATGAAGAATAGTGAGTATTGATTTAAAAAATTAGTGCATTACATGAAGAAAGTTGGATTTAATCTGAACAAGAAAATGAACAAATCCATGCATACAATAACACAGAGATAGCAAAAATTATTTTATTTATATATATATGTGTATACATCGCATTGGTACTAAAAAATTGGGTGATTCAATTACCGAGTAGATATCAATAAAAAAAGAAAAAAGAGAGATATTCTTGTTTAGAAACAGAGAAAACATCAGGACTCGAATGCCCTCAACCATAATCTTAAGGCGTTCAAGTTGAGCAGGGGATAGCAGATTATCATGTGATTGCAAAAATTGGGCAAAGATCCCCATATCATTCCTCACGATTCCCGCACGAAGAAGAGCAACCACTTCCTCCAAGGTCTCGTTCTGAAGAGCTGACGCTATACAAATGGCATCACCTACCAGTCCACTCCAAGGATAGTGACCGAGCCCGGTGATAGTTACATTGACACGATGATGAAATTCAAGCCTCACCAAACGTTCTAATGCTCTTACACCCCAGTTGTGGCAACCAAAGGTCTCGATGATCGTGTACACAAAACGCTCTAACATTGCGGTGTTGTATACATGCAACTAGCTCAAAAATGTTTCACCTAGTGTGCTACAAAGCACTTCTTCCACCTCGCTTTGTATCAAAAAAACTTCCTTCAGTTGATTCGACAGGTGCTTGAACAATGGGTTGCATTCAATCTCCTCCAAAATAGTGAAATCATTTGCAGAATTTCCATCACTATGAGTGAGTTCCATGTTGGATGCTTTTGAATGACTAAGAGTTGTGACGCTAGTCAAATTTATAGAAGGCTAGTCAGACATTGGAATTTCCTCTTAGATTTGGTGGGATGATAACTTGGTTTGAATTAATGGTTGATTTAAAACCAACATTAAATCATATCTTTAGCTATCAATGTACATGTGCCACCTTATGGTGTTCTCCAAATGATTCATTAATTATTCATTTGCGTGAAGGTCATTCGATGACCATTGGTGTAAATAAGATCAGTTTTCTTTCCCGATTCCCTTTCATTTCCCATATTAATTATTTTGATTGATCTTTAGTAGTCTCCAAAAAGATGATGGAAGACAAGAAGATGCCAGATTTAGTAATGGTTTTAACATTGGTTTGAGGGAATACTTTATCTATATATATGATTAAGCCAAAGGAGAAGGGGTCTTTTCTCTCTCTCAGAAAAAGGAACTTGGTTGTACTTTCGAGGAGGAATTTGAATATTAATTCATACTGTGAATATTTGTAATCCTTGAATTATGGATTTAATGAGATGCTTAGCATACTAATCTTTGTATTGTGTGTGTTAGAGTTCTATCTTCTTTGTGAGATGCACTTGATGGCATCCATTTATTGCAGTATGAACTCATCAGTCATGTTATATCAATCATAGGTTTTTCAATCTTTGCATTGATTAGTTATGGCTTCCTGCTTTACATCCACGTTAGTATCATATTTATGAACTGAAATTTGAACCTTACTACTTTATGGTTAAAAGCACACCCTTGTTTTATTTTCAATCTTTTCTAATTCATTGAAGATCATAAGAGGGATTTGTACCTCCAAAATTTAGAGAAAAGTCGCAAATGCAATTACAAAATTTCCAAAACTATTAGCAATTGTTTTAGTGCTTTAGGGTGAACTAGAGTCAAATTGTTGTTTTTTTTTAGGTGACCATTTCATTCGCTAACAATAACTAAATCCACAACTAAAAGATTAATCAACTCTTATTCTAAAGAATCAACCACCAACTATATACATGCATGGGGGAGTTTATTCAGAACACAAATCTAAACAAAATCATTAATCACAACTCTCCTAGATATCAAAGTGTAATTAAGATTTAGCTATCCTAACTACAATTGAAAAGAAATAAGAATCCAAATAGGATTAGAACTCTGTAATAACAGAACTGAAATGTGGAACATAAGATCAGTTACGTTGGAATCCTAATGATAACATGGTTCTCCTTCTTCAATGCCTTTATTGTTGTCATAATTATGCACACTTGTCTCCATTAGGTGTCTCATGTTGTAGTTATTGTGTTCAAAGTATTCAAGAACATCCCCTATTTCGCTGTCCAAGACCTCCTTCAGTTGTGGGTTGCATTCTGCAGTTACTGCGAGCTTCAGTATCTTCTCAGGCTGCAAGGGATTAGTCCATAAAACACATACACAATACTAACTACCATGATTAAACACATATATTCATAATGCATACATATTCACATATAAATCAAACAACACCATTATATCATAACTGTATTTCCATCTACTTTAACCAAGTTCAAGGTATGCATGATAAACATAAAGGATGACATACTATAGGAATAATTATCTTAGTAATGTCTTATAAGAAGCATAAATATAATAGAAAAATAGCTAATAAATGGTCTCATCACTCCCCCAACTATCCTTTTTATTTCCCTCAAGCAAATGAACTAGGAGGACAAATTATAGTGCATCATAATCTCCCTAAGGTCCATGACAATATTTACTCCCTTGATATGCTTTAGGTAGAATCCCTTGTAACATGAAAGCCTCTTCATCCTAGTATGATCAATCTATTCACATTCTTCCATCTTATCCCTTGTCCAATATGGTACTAGATAAAGAACGACAGGTGGTTGAAATGTTAATGGAAGCCATTTAAGTGCAAGGTTACTACAATATCCATATATTGACACACCCTTTCTAGTCCAATCTGGGTCAGAAAAAATGTTAAGAAAATCATATTTCCTGCTCATTCCAACTGACTGATTACTTATGAGCCTGCTAAATTGAAAACTTAGAAACTTCTCTTGTAAAAACAATGCATAAGTTTTTGCTTGGGGTCAACATCTAAAAATTTGAGCAACTTTATCTGCTACTTCCTCCACTTTGACTGCTAACTTGTTCAACTCAATGTATTTCCCTTCCAACTCTTTGGAATGCTTTGTAACTAGGGTTTCTTTTTATTTTCTCCATTTTTCCTTTTCTTGTGAAAATTCATTAACAACTTTCCACAACTGATACCCAAGAGATAGAGTGGTGTGATGAGTTGGAGTCTTGATAGGAGGGGGTCTACTCTTCTCTGCAAGCTGTGTATCCCCTATTTTAACTATGGTAAGTTGTGCCAACAGGTCTAGCTTTGCCCCATGCCAATATGTTTGTAATTTCTCCTCCATATTTTGAATCTTCATCTCCCTCTCTTTATCCCTTTGTTCACAAGTTTTCATTCGTTCTTCAACTGCTTAATTCTTTCTAATGCTTCCTCCAATTCCTTCCTAACATCCCTTTCTTCTAAAAATATTTTATTCATCACCTAAAGTATAATCACAACCTCTTGTGTATTCAAAACCCTCATTGTTAGGGTTTTTTGGGGTTCGCTTCTTGGTTTTATGAACAACAAAGATATCCTCTGAATTTTAATAAGAGGTGAACACATACCATTTTCTTTTGGTAGGAACATGCACCTTCTTAGGAGAATTTTCCTTCATTTCAAATTCAGTATCAACCATCATAATATTTTCCTCTTCTATTTCCTTACCCCTCAATTCTTCTTTTGGTTTTTCTATGCTTTCCCTCACAACACCTTTTTATTTCAACTAGCCTGAACGTCTAGGTGTAGCAGATGTATCTTTTTGTGTTTCATTTTTCTTTTGTACCCTTGAAGGTGTAGAAGAGATGCTTCCCTTTTTCTTAGTTTTAGGTGTCTCAAAGGTGGATGGGATCTTGTTTTCTGTAGGTTGCCTAGATGCTGCAAGTTATGATTCATTTATATTATGCTCTTTAGGTTCACCTTGGCTACAGGTAGGTGAAGCATCCAATGAACCAAGAGGGGTTTCTCTTATAGGATCGACTGATGGTTCTAGGGTTTCAGGAATTGTAGGTTGCTCTAGTATATTGTTAATGTCCTAACATCTCACAAAATCTTCCCAAGATACTTGTGGGTAATGAATTATAAGACTCCTTTTTGTCAACATGACTATTAAACAATGATGGTAAATGGTTGAATCATTATGTTTCCTTTGGTATTCAAATCCCATCCTCTTTAACAAGTTGTAGAGGTAATTTGGCACATTAACAAGCCTATTATGATGAAGATGGCTTAATAATTTGAAATGCATAGTGTAAAGGAGTGATAACCTACCATCACATGTGAGGTAATTGATAAAGTATGAGGCACAAGAAGCCCAAACCCAAGGAAGTGAAAATATTTTAGTACCTTGGGATGATGAATCTATATTTTCTCCTCGCTCACAAAATTATTCTCTTGCTGCTACCGCATTTGCTTGAGTTGGAAATTTAGCTCCAGTCTTAGGAAAACCAGATACTTGTGTAATTTCCCCTTCAAAATCATCTACTGATAATCCTTTTACAACAACTTCATCATGCTCCAATGTGGATGCAAATCTTCTGGTTATATCATCATTAAATTCTACCAACTTTAGAAAATAATCCAACCATCCTACCCTTGTGAAAATGGGTAACACTAATGCATCTTTTAGTATCTGTTTATGTGTAGTTGGATCTCTTCTAATGATATCACCTCCCATGGTGATGTATTCCACTTCTGATCAAAACAAACTCTTTAAGAACTCTATAAATTGAACCCAAATTTTAATCTCAACAATCCACCAACCCAAGTTTCTGTTACTCTTGCATGCACCTTTCCTTCAAAATTTTTAATTAATTTTCCCTTTTCTCCTCTGTTCAGCTTCTATAAGCTTGAAAGATTTTGAATTAGCTTGAATTTAGGCAATTGTCAATTGGAATCGATAGAAAGAAGGTTGTAGGTGCAAAACAAGGTATGGAAAAAAGGTTTGTATGTTTGCTTCTTGGTTTTGTGTTTGGATTTTGGTGGTGGAAAAAACTAAAATTTGGCTTATTTATTACCCTTTTTCCCAACTTAAATTCTTGAAGTGTCCTCACTTCAAGTTCGGAAAAATAGGCGAAGGTAATAATTGCAAAGTATGGAAATAGAAGTAATGAGTAAAATGTATGCAATATTTTTTGTAAGTACATATTGAATCATAATGATAAGCCATGTTAATGATGGTTGTTTAGTATGTGTACCTGGAGAATATTATGAACTAAAATTATGCTCGTGTGAAACTTATTTAAAGATAATCCATTGCATGATGCTAATCTGATAGTGTTTAATTGCAATGAATGAATAGATGAAGTGTGAAATTAATGATAGGCTTGTGCATGGTTTGAAATGAGGCGAAATGTATGGATGAATGAAATTGATGTGATAGTTCAAATTGTGCAATTTGAAATATTCATCATGAAATGAAATGAGCATGCTGCATGTATCGACATGACAGGTTTATTTGTTGGATGTGTGATGAAAATGTTAAGTGAAAAGTGATAATCTATAATTAATGTGGTGCCAAATTTGAAATTTTTTGATAGAAAGTGTTGCAGGTTCCTTCAGCAATAGGTCCCAACTGAAGTTTGATAATTCATGTGTAATGTGCTACATTCCCCTACTACAATAGGTCCCTAATCGAAATATAACAACTTTAATACATGAAGCTACATGTCCCTATCACAATATGGATAATGTTGCAAAAAAAATGTGTATCATTGTGAATGTGTTGTGTATGCATGTGAGGTAGATTAGTAAATTAAGGTTGTGTGACCTCAGGGGGTGAGTTGTATAGCTCAACCACTAAGTCACTTGAAGAACTTGGTACATTTGCTGCTAAGTCATCATTGTGTGTTTTTGAAGTAGTATTTGGATCACTGATAGGACCATACTGCTGAATGAGAGAAAGAATGAAATCTTCCTTATGTATTGGTTTTTTTATAAAGTTTCAACATGTGGCCATTGACCAACAATGAGAACCTTACTACATCTATGGTCTCCAACTTTACTGCCCCATTAGAAAAAACTTGACTTATCTCATATGGTCACAATCATCTAAATTGGAGTTTTCCCTTAAAATATTTATATCTTGAATCATACAATAATTTCTAGTTTCCTACATTGAATTCCTTTGTCTTTATATATTGGTCTTTCCATTTTGTCCTTTGTTTCTATACTATCTCTGTATGATGCATTGCTTTCATCCTGATTACATCCAACCCATTTAAGTTATGCAATCTCTCCTTTTGTGCTGCTCTAAGGTCCATGTCCAATTCCACTACTGTTCTTGAGTGTTTTATACTCAAATTCTATTTGGGAGAACTATTGTTTTTTCCGTATACTAGTTTATAGGGGGTGAAACCAGTTGTTTTTTTCCATGTATTTTGTATGCCCATAATACCTCTATTAATCTAGTAGCCCCATCTTTCCTGTGTAACTGCACTGTCTTTATCAAAATGATTTCAATTTCCCTATTTATAACCTCCACTTGGCCATTGGCCTGTGGATGATATGGTGTTGAATTTTTACAATTTATTTCATATTCTTTAGCCAATTTTGTAATGAGCTATGAAGTAAACTATGGACCTTGATCAATGAATATTTCCCTAGGTACTCCATACCTAGAATCAAATTCTTCATATAAGAATTTTGCAACATTACCATCTATGTCAAACTGTAATGCCTTCACTTCCACCCACTTGGTCAGATAATCAGTGCAAACTAGAATGCACTCCTTGTTGTTAGATGTAGGTGAAATTGGCCCAATAAAATCTAGGCCCCATTTTTCAAAGGGCTATAAAGGAATTTCATTAGTCTTGGTTGGCTTTCCCACTCTTTAGCATCTATCACAACTTCTTGTGTACTTGATAGAATCCTTGTGTAAAATTCCTTTTAGCTACAAAGTGACCCCCACAAGGTTCATCATGGCAAGCCTTCATTATATCATAGACTTAATTTTCTCTTATACAACTTCTCATGATATTGTTTGGGCCTATGTAGAATAGGTATCTAGATACCCAAGAATATGGAAAACACTTGTGCACTAGTTGTCTCTTTTCCCTTGGAGAAAAGTGTAGTGGTATCTACCTTGTCACTAAATAATTTGCAGTGTCAGCATACCATGGTGTATGTACACATTAAGATTAAACAAATGCTCATCTAGAAATGAGTCATCTACTACCCTTTCTATTGATTGTGTTGGTAGCCTTGACAAAAGATCTGCTACTACATTAGCCTCCCCTAGATTGTCCATTATTGTATATCAAATTCCTGTAGGAGTATCCATCTAACTAGCCAGCCCCCTACCATAGGTTAGTTAATCAAATATTTGATAGTTGTATGATCTGTGTGGACAAAAATTACATATTCTGTAATGTAATGCCTGAATTTGTTGATGGAATATACTACTGCTAGCATTTTCTTCTCTGCAAAAGTATAATTTAGCTATGCTCCCTGCAAGTTCTTGCTAATGTAGTAAATATCATATTCTTTATTACCTTCTTTCTAAACCCAAAATTGCTCCAATAGAAAAATTTGAAGCATTTGTATGTATATGAAAGGGTGATGTCCAATTTGGTCCCCTCAAAATAGGTGCTCTGGTTAAGGCTATCTGTTGGAACTTTGTTGTCCAATCAAATTCTATATATTTAGTCAATCAAACAAACAATAGTGCTGCAATCTTACTGAAGTATTTAATGAACCTCCTATAATAGCCTACGTGGCCTAGGAAGCTTCTAACATCTCTTTTCATCTGTGGAATAGGTAATGTAAAAATGATCTCTATCTTATGTGGGTCAACTTGAATCCCTTCACTAGATATGAAATTCCTTAGAACAATTCCCTGATTCATCATCATAAAGAAATTTTCATTACTTAGGGACAAGTTGTGTTGTTTACATCTTTTCAATACCTTTTCTAGATTGGTAAGGGATTCTTCATAAGTTTTCCCATGTGTGGTAAAGTCATCCATATATATATCCATAGATTCATGCACATAATTAGAGAGGATATTAAGCACTGCCCTCTGAAAAGTAGTTGGAGCATTGCATAACCCAAAGGGTATGAAAAAATAGGCATAAGTACCCCAAGGGCATGTGAATGTGGTTTTTTCTTGATATTCTAGAGAAATCTTTATCTGATTATAACCACTAAAACCATCTAGGAATGAAAAGTACTTCTTCCTTGCTAAAGAGTCAAGCACTTGATCAATTAAGGGTAATGGGAAGTAGTCTTTCCTAGTGGTTGCATTCAACTCCCTATAATTTACACATACCCTCCATTTTCCACCTTTTTTAGGGACAATAACTAAGGGTGATTATGACTAATGGATTAGTATGGGCTTACTACACTTGATCCATGAGGATACAAAGCATAATTATGCCACTAAACGTCAATCCCAATAAGATCAATCAAATAAAGACTAAATTAAGCATCCATTAAAAACTTAACATATTAACCTACGAAATATTTTAAATGCCTATTCTAATCCATTGAAACTTATCCTGTTGGGGGAGTGGTGTTGCATTGATGTGGAATGACGACCCTTTCCCCATCCCGTGGATAAATAAGCTTGTTCCGATCAATTCTATTGAAGATAATTATCAAAATTGATGATAAATGTGTGATGAAACATGATGTAAAGCTAAATGAACCTAATGCAAGCTATTTTAACATGATTTATGCTAAGATGATCAATATGTGTGAATACAAAGCTAATCTAAATGGATTTTAAGCTAAAAATATTGAAATCGTAATTACCAAATAAGCTACATGAATGCATCTATGTTAACATGGAAGCCATTAATGGAAGCTAAGCTAATTAATGCAAGTAATTAAGCTAAAATGATATTAAATAAATGCTAAATATGAGTGTGAGTGATTTCAACATCATGAGTTTGCTGTGAAAAAAATGGATCCATTTGTCTCCAAATAGTGACCTATTTATAGGAAAGCAAATGAGAAATGGAGGGTTGAGATCAAAAAGGTTAATCAATGGTCAAAGATGGAGGAAGTTGGAAGCATGGATCATGGATTCTCATCAAGGGATGAGAATCAATGATGAGATTTAATCAAAGGTTCACCTTTGTCCAAATAAACACACTTTTAACTTGCACAAGAAGTCATAAGTTAACTTGCAAAAGAAGTCTTGTAAGTTTGTTAAAAAAAAAAGAATATTCCCCTTTTTCACATGAGTGAGGAGAGAGAATATTCTTTGGAATATTCTCATGGGTGAGGGAAATAGATATTTAGCATTAAAAGAAAGTTTTAATGTGCAAAAAGGGGGAAGGAATATTCCATGGGAATATTCCTTTTGGAGGAATGTGCAAAGGAGGAATATTCCCTTGCAAGTGGGGGGAAATTAGATTTATTAGTAATTGATAATTAAACAATGTTAATTATGCAATTTTTAGAAGAATTACATGATATTCATTAAATAAATGATTTAATGAAAAGGGGAAAAGGTGATGACATTTAATTAAATAACTTAGGGTTATTTAATTAAATAAGAGGACTTTAGGGATTACATTAAATAATTTGATTTATTTAATTCAATAAGACAAAATGCTAGCATGGAAGGGGGTGAATTAACCCGATTAAATTAATTAGATTAATAGATGAAAATGATGCAATTAATTAAATAGCTAGGAAAATTTAATGAAAAGTGAAAAGATGATGGATTTTAGGAGGAAACAATATTAGTATACCTGATTCAAGTGTATGATATCCTCTAGGGTATTTTTTTAGTGTCCACAGTGATACCCATTCACTATCAGATATATGATAGATGAATCCTACATCAAGTAGTTTTTGGAGTTCAACTTTAACTATTTCTCTGAAAGCAGGGTTCATCCTTTGTTGAGGTTGTCTAAATAGATCCTGTGCATACACAAGTCAAGATCAGTTAATAGATCCTGTGCATACACAAGTCAAGATCAGTTAGGGAATTTTGCTGCTCATTAGTTAATACATTGTTTATGTTCAATGGTTTTCCTAGTAGAATGTTTATTGTTTTGGATGAGGCTTAGATAGATGATAGATCAAGTCCAATAATATTGGGTATACATTGCTGTGGTAGTAAGGAATGGAAAATATGAGATATTTCCTTAGATGAATTAGCAAGTATAATATTCTACAAAGGATCTTGTAGGCATGAAATATAATCCTATTGTTGTGGGTTCCTACCATAGTCATTCTATATTATGTGAGCAATAAAATCATCTTCTTCCTAATCATCCAAAAAAGGGCTACGTTCTATTATAATTAAAGTCTATAGAGAATAGTGGTCATCCTCATCCAAGGTGGGCCATATGGTTTGCTCAAGATTAACATAAGGTTGGGATGGAGGATAGAGGACCAATTTATTTGTCACAGTCCCATTAGATATTATCATATTTCCAGACCTATAGCCTATGAATGCATCAGTTGTAGTTAACCATGGTCTACCTAGAATGAGTGGATATCTTGCAAGGTTGACCTTTCATTGTAAAACTATGAAATCAACAAGATATTCCTAAGAATCTAATGCTATAACTAAATCCTCAATGATTCCCTCAGGCTTGACTATTGACCTATCTACCAACTATAAAACAATAGGTGTAGGTCTAAGGTTGGCTAACTAAAGGAGTTGCATTGTTTCCTTAGTCATAACGTTGATTGTTGCTCCTAGGTCAATCAAGGTGTTTTTGATAAGGGTCCCATTAATCTTAACATCCACTACTGGAATATCAAGATTTGTGTATTTAGGGACAATTATGTTCCCTAACATAATATCAACAAGGTTTCTTAGGACATGAACTATATGAGGATCCTTCCTTTTTCTTTGTGGTTTCTTAAGACATAGGTCCCTCACAATCTTGGTATAAATTGGGATGTCCTTGATAGCTTAGATGAGAGGAATATTGATACTTACATCCTTTAGTCGACCTAATAGGTCTGTCTCAGCTTGACTTTGATGTCTTGGTATAGCTAGACATTTAGGAAATGGAGACTCTGGACTTGAGATAGTCTGGTTTACCTGATTTGACTTACGTGCTAGGGTTGGATTGTCTCGGGCTTCAACTATAGGTTCCTCATCATGGATAACTTTAAGAACCCCCCCTTGACAAAGGTATAAAATCCTGGTGAATCTTGTATACTTCCCAATAAAAATACTAATTTTATTGGCAATTTTTTTGTTTTTTGGGAAAAAAATCTCAATTAGAAAATCTTTTGTAATCGCTAGAAGTCTATGGAAAATCTTGACGAATTACAATTTTTTAAAAACCAATAAAATATTTTCATTGGCGATTAAAACCTATTTTCAACAAATAAAATACTTCCATTGGCGAATTAAACATGTTTTAAAACCAAGAAGATATTTCTATTGGTGAATTAAAACTGTTTTTAAACAAAAAATATTTTTGTTGGTGATTCAAAAATGTTTTCAAACCAAAAAAATATTTTCATTGGAGAATTAAACTTTTTTTCAAATGAAGACATTGGAGAATTAAACATAATCTCACACCAATAGAAAAATTCATTGGCGAAATAAACTGGTATGCCAATAATAAATCATAGCTTGGGTGGAAAAAATATCAAATGCTACATATTTTTCTATTTTGGGACAAATTTTCCACACAACCAAATTCCTTCATAAAGTGTCTAGAATGGGGTCAAGTGTCAACATATTCATTATGTTTGAAGCCAGATGTTAGCGCAAATCAATATAACTCACGACCGTTCGATGAATTTTTGATGGACGATTGTAGTTGCATTCTAGAAGCAAATGTTTGAAGCACTAGACTTGTGAATTCAAACCTCCGGAATAACACTAGAACTGTTAGATTTCCAAAAATCAATGGTTGAAATTTTATTAATTATTCAAAAATGTTTTCAAACCAAAAAAATTATTTTGATCTGCAAATTATTTTCATTGGTTCCTTGCTAGCTCGCAAGATTACAATAATAAAATTAAGAATTCAGAGGGATAGTGGGTAGGTGACACTTGTTCACCCTTGTGGTGAGCCCTACCACTTTTCAAAGGTGCCAATGGCTGAACGTGGTCAAATCAACAGTTAAGATGTGCTCTGAAAAATGAATCTGTCATTCCTCGCTAGCCCGTGGGGGACCCACTATCAGATTTGGGCTTGTGGAGGGATAGCAGACATGAGCCATGTGGCGCCATCACCATCCCCATAAAACTATAAAGGGCATGGGAATATTTGGTGAAATATTTATCGGTAATTATGAAAGGTTAAACAACGTGCTACTAAAAGGATGTATGAGCACGTGCAAAATTGTTCATTGAGATGTTCTAATCTCATTTGTTTATTGCTAAAGGAGGATATGTGTTATGGTCGCTGGCCTATTGGTTAAAGGGAAAACAAGTTGATGGTTGTCGGGTTGATCTGGACTGTTGCCTGCTAGCTTGCGACTGTTGATCTAAAACTTACAAATCTCATAGGGGAAGCGGGTTGCTGACACATGGCTTTTTTGCTGACTTGTAAAGAGTGGTGAGGGCCACAAAGCTAATGAAGGAAAGCTAAGTGAAAAAGAATATTTTAGTTGCAAAGAGGAGGGAAAGTAAAGAAGGAGAAGCATCTTCTAAGTGAAAATAAGGTGTCCAAAATGGGGACAAGTGTCAACATATTCATTATGTCTGAAGCGAGATGTTAGCACAAATCAACATAACCCACGTCCGTTTGATGAATTTTGAATGGATGACTGTAGTTTCAATTAAGAAGAAAATGTTTGAAGCACTAGACTTGCAAATTCAAACCTCTAGAATAACACTAGAATCGTTAGATTTCCAAAAATAAATGGTTAACATTTTATTACTTATTAAATCACTTAAAATTTGACAGCCAAAATAATATTTTATCGTTGACTTGCTACCGACAGTTGAAGGTTGCTTAAGTTATGACTTAAGCCTTTGGAGTCATCATGGTGACCGACCCCTTGACCAAGGCGATTACTGGTTTTATGGAGTATCAAAGTCAGGTGACAAATATTTTCTCACAAAAATCAACGGTTGAGATCAATTATTAACAATTGTGACATATGTCCTTGATGGGACTGAGATTCAACTCATGGTTAATGGTCTAAAAGGAATCAATGACCAACACTAAGTACATCAAAGATCAACGGTTATCAAAGATTCAAAATTAGGTTTCTCTTCTAAATTTGTAATATGAAGTGAGCAAAATGTTTGATTTGATAACTTGATACTGAAAATGGCAGAAAGTGTGGCATGTGGCATGTGATTTCTTTTTATTGATTTTCACATATCCACTGAATTGTATTTCTTTGAAGAAAGTGTGGTTGTGGTACAATGAATTAATGCCATATGTACATCTAAAATAATTGATTAGATAGATTGATATTGAAAATTGTACGACGTACTATAGATGATGATGTCATTAATCTAGTGATCAATTGAAACAAGATTAGTAATGATTTCATATCGTTTGAGTGGAAATTTTGATAGATTTTCAGCTTGAGGTACAGTTTGCATGTAGCCAAACTTCAATCAAAATAAAAAATTTAATTGTAAATGTAAGACTTAAGTTACAAAAATCGATTAAGTTGGTTTTTTGGTTTGCATGATTATCATTATACCCAACCTCACATGACTCACAAGTAAATAGGGATCAGGTTGGTAGTGGTACTGGTGGCCCATAAATAGGGATAGTGAGCACAATTGAAATCATTTGTTGAAGGCTAAAGGATTTACTATTGAGTGCAATGTTCTGAATTATCATAAAGGTTTTCATTTTCTAAGCTTAATAAGGAAGAAGATGATATGGTATTATTGGGGATATTCTAAATTCTCCTACCTCTAGTTATGTAGTTACAGAGTAAAAGACCAATTTCCTTTAAGTTCAGAATGGGTGGAATCAGAAAGAAGTTGATCTGGTTAACCTAACTTCTCAGATAGGTTTTGAACCAAGATGAGGAGCTCTAATGGTGATAAGTGCTTTCACAGAGAGTACACCCATATAATTATTTTAATCTTATTTTCATTCAAAGTTGACAACTTCTCATACTCCATTTTGATAGAGGCCCACAAAGAGGAACTGTGGACTTACAAACTCATTGTGAGCTATTCAAATGCTTGAAAGTTGCGATAGGTACATTTTTTATCTTCACAGCTCCCATTTCCCCAACATGGTAGGATAGCCCTATGGATTCTAAAATTTATTTGTTTGGTAATACGGTCTAGATCCCATAGTTTCCACTACCAACTTGGAATAAATTGTGTCACTTTAGGTTGCTTTGGAAAGTCAGAATGAGTATATTATAAATGTAAAACCTTTGCATTTATTTTCAGAGCCACATTTGTATTATGTTGTCACCAGTAGAAGCTTGGAATCAATTTGTAATCCATTGTCATGAGAAACAACTTGGAATAAAGTGTGTCTATGTAAAGTGAAATTTATACAAAATAGGAGCTTGCATGCTCTACTCATCTTTAAAAAGATATGTAATAATGTAACATTGTTATTCAGTTGTAATAAAATAAATGGTTGTGTTATTCTTCATTATTCATTTACAGTAAAGAATTATTTTCTAAGTTTAGTGTTTATGACTCTATTCAAATCAATTTTTTTTTCCTTTAAGAAATTAAGTATTATCTATTTATGAAATATTTGCATGTAGATTTAAAACATAAAGCAATACAAATGAAAAAAGAAATTTTCCATCAAATTGACAAAAAAACATCATAAACACTAAAAGTTGTCACTCTTGCTAGGGTTTATCGAGATTTTATTGATTTCTAATTTGTCGTTGACCTTATCCCCTGGTTCCTCGTATTATTATTCATTTTATTAAGTCCTTTACAATGTTAAGTTACCGGCCCCTTGGCCTTGATGTCAATCCTAGCGCACTAAAGTTTAAAACAACTTTAAAACACATGTTTATTGTTTATATTATAAATTACTCAACCATTCAATGAAGATTTGATGGATGGTTGTAGATGTATTTTGGAATGAAATGCACATAGTGCTAGACTTGCGAACTTTAACCTTTGAAATCACCCTATAACCCTTGGATTTACAAAGATCAACGGTTTATAATTTGATGTCAATGCAGGATAGCCATGTACTAATTATGGAGTCTGGAAGAAACACATTGACATTTCATTCACTTGAATGTTTGAAAAAAATGTGAACTTTATACTACTAAGTTATTTTATTTTTAAGTGAGAGGGTCAACACACGGGGAGATTTTAAATTGCTCATTGTAGTGCACCAAGGAGATTTTGGGTTCCACTTCCAACAAAGCTAGTCCACGCCTATCAGTATTAATATTTTCAAGAATCAAAATTCGGGTAAGTGAAAGACAAAATTCCTAGGCTATGTTTCATCGTTTCTTAAAAACTTATTTTTTCAAACTTTGGGTTTAGGGTTGAGAGACTTAAGAAAAATTAAGGACTTAAGAGGGAATTCACAATTTTACACAATATAAGCATGTCTACCATCACTAGCATACTAGACAATGTTGTTGGGAAAGGTAGAGCAAGTTCGGATAGAAAATAGATTATTCTGGATTGCTTAAAAGCTTAGGTTTCATTGATGAATACCATGATATTTATATCCTAAAATCTATGGTAGGATTACCTTAGAACTTATATTTTCATGTGAGAATAAGGCTACAAACCAAATTCAAGTTAATAGTTTTAGTGCACCATGGGTAACTGGATTAGGGTGCATGATGTTACATGAGGTTTTCTCTAGCCCAAAATTTATCATGGTTTGTGCCCACACTTATGATGATATTAAAAGAGCAATTGTAAATAAAGATACCAAAGAAGAAATTTTATCCATTAATGCAAAATAATTTGGAAAAGTGTTGGGGTTTACAACCGAAGAATTTGTAAATATCCACATTGACCTAGAAAAGCTTGCTAGTGATTATGAAGCATCGAATGAAAGGGACAAAAATATTTTCCTAAATAAAATAGTTCAAGAAAGAAACAACTTGAAAGGTAACCATAAGCCTCCTTATCATTTTGAAATTTTTAGATCACGGGCTCAAGAGACTATTTCAATGCTAGCATTTTGCCTCAGACTGGATAGAAATTGGGAAGTGGGTGCAATCCTCCTTGAAATGGTATATAATATCCATTATGGTGTTCCACATGTCAAATATAACATTATTGAGCACATTGTAGAATCCATGCATAAACAATTTTTAATGATTAAAGGAGGTTCCACCAAGACATTTAGGTTCACAACCTACTTGTGCTATTTTTTTCTATTCAAATTTAATGGAATGTTTCAGACCAACAAGTTTCAGATTCAACCCTATAGTAATGCTGAGGAAAAGAAAATGGCTCCAATATATGATTGTACCACTAAGATAAAGATCCATGATTCTCAAAGGAACTACAATAATTTTGTAGACTACTTTTTGGTTCCATTGCATCAAGCAATTACAAATACTCCAATTCCTAGATTGCCTGTCATGTAGAAATTGCATTCAACTAGGAAAACAAATACAATTGGATGATTGGTACTTAATGGGAGAATATACTATGCTAAGATTTTATGGATCAAGAGTAGAGCCATACAAACTTCCAATACATGTGACAAAAAGGGTTTTTGCATTGGAATATGTAAGGCAGATGCAGAGTACTGATGAACTACACTTTTTTTATCAACAAAAGAAGACCTTATTTCCTTCTTTACCTTTTTCATGTGGAGGGTTCACATTCAAGAGAAAGGCATTTAGTGTGGCACATGATATTTTGAATTTTTTGAATTTTGATGTTGTTTGTCATTGGAAGTATGATCCATGTGACACCATTAAATCAATGATTGTGGCCAATAGGAATGCTGCAAGTAGAATTCAACATCAAAGTAAACCCTTGCTTGAAAACTTGAGAAACAAGGATTCTTGGGATGAGGTCAAAATAGCAATGGAGAAAAGTGCTACTGAGAAAGGTATTTCTTTTGAACAATTGTCAACATAAATTATGGAATTGCACATAAAGAAAATTAGGAGGTACAACATTTTTTATGAAAAAAGTGATAAACCATCTAGTAGAGTAAAAATGCCAAATTCTCTAGATAAGGAAGTTACAGATAGAAATTGGTCATGATAGAGCATCCCAATGAATGTGAAGATCAAGAAACTGATGATGAATCTAATGATGATAGGGAAGAACAAAGCTATGTCAAACTTGGTTTAAGTGAGGCCACAAAAGAAGCATATACTTCAAGAGAAACCATAGCTGAAAAAATGGGTTATGAAGGTGGTTCTTTGGGGTCCCAAGGACAAGGCCCTTGGATGGTAACAGATGTAGAGCATAGAAAAATAGTTGATAAATTTGGCCTTGGAGCTGATAAATTAGACCAAGGACATAGAAGTACAATTGAAACAATTCATTTTGTTAGAGCTTCAAATCCTAATCCTCAAGGTCAAATAAAATCACAACTAAGACATGCCCATGGTAGAGAACCTAGTGTAACTGCCACTGCCACTGGTGGCGATGGTATTGGAAATAGTACTAGTAGTGGTCAAAATGTGCTACAACAACAAATTACACATAAGAGGACAACAATACAAGATACCACACAAACACCAAGTGATCAAGGCATACAAAAGAGGGCAAGAATTTTGATAGGTCCAAGTCCAACTACCATTTCTACCACAAAGGAGTTATTTCTAGGAACTCCCATAGTTAGTGTGGCTACAAAAACATTAGAAACTACAAGTAATCCTAGTCCTTCACTATTCAAGCATTCCATTGTTCCCACGTCCCTAGGTTTTGATTACATTGAAGAGTTTATAAAGAAATTAGAATTGTATAAAAAAAATCAATTGATGAAGAGTGTTTCTGCTGTAACTTCAGAGCCTACAACAACCATGGTATTGCCCACATATGACATAAATAAATAAATAATGGAGTACACGATTGTTGTTCCCACAAAATAAACCAAGAAATCAGATGGATTTATGTGAATTTCAGGTGAGCAGTTTACAATTGGATTTTTCTGGACTAAAAAATACTGACAAAATTAATGTATCAAAGAAGAAAAATTAAGTAGTGTACACATCATTGCTAAAGAAAGAGAGAGAGAAAAAAGGTTGTAGACTCAAATAGAAAAGTTATAGGCAAACCCAGAAAATGAGAAAGCAAAGAGGAAAGAAACATATAACAAGAGCAATGAATTAGAAAAAAGAATAATTAAATATACCTCTACATCAACAAGGAAAGAGGATAAACAAAATGAGAGAGAAGTGAATGAACTGAAGCAAAGGTTAGATGAGAGAAAAAAGAAATGTAATGAGGAAAAATCCACTTCAGAAAAATTAAGACAAAGCATGGGGAAAGGAAATGAATAGTGGGAACAAAAATTAGAGAAAGAGAGAAAAAATAAATGAAAGATTGGCCGTAGAGCTGATGGAAGAAAAAAATGAAACTAACTCTTTTCAAAATAAGTTAATTGCATTTTTTAGAGAAACAATGAGGCATATGAAACAAAAGATCTGGGATGAAATAATATAGAGGATTGATCATTTGTGTGAATTTTTTCAATTGATTGATGCTATTAGACTACATTATAAGAAGCTCAACAAATATTTAGTGGACAACAAAAATGTGCTAGCATTAGAGAAATCTGTAAATCAAGTTCAAAAAATAGTCTACAAAGCCAATGACAATGATTTGAAATGAAAAGGGATTAATAATCGACTTACTGCCTCAATGATGTTGCCATCTATCATTCAAAAGTGTTTGAGAATGCATGAAACAAAGGAATTTGTGCATCTAGCTGCAAACGAGATGAAGAAGCTGGATGAAAAGGTAAGGAACTTCATAGAGCTTGGTTTGCCAAAGGCTTTTGACACAAATGAGAAATTCATTGGAAATGATGATTTTAGAAAGAAGATGGAGGGTGCAAGGAAGATTGATTTGGACCAGTTTCCTTAGAACCCAGATGTGGTGAACTATTTGAATTCCATCAAACCACTGATAACCTTGAATGCAATTTTGAATGTAGAATTCAAGACAGGTTCCAATTTCAATCATGAATTGTTAACAAATTTTCAAGTCAAACATCAGTTAGAACAAATGACAATTCCAACACCTGAACAATGGAAGTTGCTAGAAAAGGTGATATAGTGATTTGATATTGATAATACGAGTTTCCAAGTTTCAACTCATCTCTATGCAAAGTTGTCTTTGAGCAAGATTTTTCATTTCCAATGCCTCTATGTATTCCTTCATGTGAAAATCAATAAAAAACTCAAATTCAGTAATGTGTTGATGTTCAATTATTTGTATTATTTATTTTATCATTTGAAGAAAAAGTCTGGTTTCAACTACTAGATACACACTAAACGATTTTTGATGTTCATTGTTGTATATGCTACTATTGTTAATATGTTATTGAGCACTGAGATGAGTGATGAATCATTGAGTACATGGTTAACACAATTAAAATATGAAATTATTAATAATATGTTAATTTATTCAATCTCATGCATAATTTTAAGGAATACTATATAAAATATCAAAGACAATCTAAAATATCAACTATAGTTTGAAATATAAAATTCTTGGTAATCCTCAACTAGTTAATTTAGGGTTGTTAGGTCTACAACCTAGGGATTTTTGGTAATCTAATGACCTTGTCAGCCTGTAACCTGTATGGAGCATAGTGGAACCCCCAAAAACTTTGTGTTCCACTGATAAGTATTGTAAAATCTGGCTGTCTTTCTGATATGGGTGTGTCCTAAGGCTTAGGGTTTCAATTTTACTCATGTTCTAGGGTCTATGTTTGCCTTAAACCCTCTTAAAAACCCTAAGTGTCAATCCTTTTTCTTGCACTCTAATTCGTTGTTGACCGGTATTTTCCCATTCCAAGTTTCCTAAGTTGCAACTTATGCCATTAAATCCATCTAGTTACCAGCTCCTTGAGCCTAGTGTTCTCAGTTTTTGCCTATTGAGTTGTTTAATCTTGCTTTATGTTATGTGGGCTCCAAATCTTTTAATATTTTCCAATGTCCCTATGTCCAAGTTTAATATTTCATCATCGATCAAAGTCTTGGCCTAAGGTTTATGTCCCCATCACTTGTCAACCTAGTCGAGTCCCCCTTTTAAGTTGTTAATGTTTTGCATGTGCAGATTTAAGATTTTGATGCAGGCAGTCAGATCTAAGTGGTTGCATCCTAACCATTCCCTGCTCCCCCATTGGGTTTTAATATTCATTAAAATATTCCAATGGGTTGGTGGGCGGATGCCATGTGTCTTATCTGTCAGTGGGGCCTATTATCATGTGAAGACATCAAGCATTAAGTCTTGTGGGATCAATGGCTATGATGGAGTGCTGAGGGTTAATCCTGACCATCCCAACTAGCTTGTGGGGGACCCACCAACATCTCCCGTCCCTTAGAGGGGAAGTGGGGAGGCCCCACGTGGTGCAATCTAAGCCATCAAGAAACTATTGGAAGGCATGAAATATTTCAAAAATGTTTCGACATAGTGTTAGGAAGCATTAATAGTCAGGCTACTAAAGGTTTCTTTTAAGCACATGCTAAATTATAGAACATGATGTTATAATCCTGGCCATTCATTGGATCTGAGGGTTATGCACATTGGCTGATGGTATGAAAGGTAAAATGCATGCAAGTTGAAGGCACCGGATTTAATTTGGGTTGTTCCCCGCTTCCCCATTGTTGTAAGATGCACACAAGTTAAACCTAGAGGGGAAGTGAGGAGGCTGACACGTAGCCAGTTTCAAATCTTAGAGTGATGGTGGAGCCCACATGATGATATGGAAACAAATCCACATGATGTATTTTGACTGGTTGATGGTGAGGGTTGTCTATAGTCAGATTTTCAAACTTGATTGACCTAATCTGGACCATTCATTAGGCCACCTCATTGTTGGATTGACGAATACAATTTGAAGTTCAAGGTTGTGGCCAAAGGAGCCGTTCTCATTCACACGAGCAAACAGTAATGGAAAATATGATGCCAAACTACCATTTTGATCTGCTTTAAAGCCATAAAAGCTTGTTTTAAAGCATACTTGTAATTTGTTAAAGCATTCAACGTGTCTAAGGATCTCTTGTTGTTCATTTTGAGCTCGTTCGACATCCATAGGTTAGTGTTTTTCAAGCGTCTACAAAATTTTAAGTGAAACTAATACCTTGCCTTTCAATTGCTTGAAAATTTGTTGAAGGTGCTCATTCTCTTTTTCTATCAAATAGGGTCTCTAGTTTGCTTGCATTTCTTTTAAGGTTTGGCATCAATTTGAACTACAAATTTGTTAAATTTTGCTATTTCTTTGTGTCAAACCTGTTCCCTAGTTGTAAGCTTATAATTTGTTGAGAAGTTAAACCCTAGTTTGAGTTGTTTGTCACCTATGACACCTAAAGCTAAAGTCAAAGTGTCCACATCAAAAGACCAATCCTATGGGTTGAAACCTACAGTTAGACCTTTGGTTCAGGATTTAACTCGGCAATTGAAACCCTCCACATCTGATAAGCCCAAGGGTCAGTTGTTATTCTAAGGTACACAAATTGTAGATGGGATTATCGATAAACAATGTACTATTAAAGATGCTTCAGTACCATACACTGGATGGGCATATTTTAACTATTGGTTTGGCAACTGAAACAATGGCATCCCTATTGGTAATCCTTGGAGATTAGACATGGGAAAAGTGGTATTACCAAATGTTTATATGGATGTTGAGCTACTAAGGGAAGTGGTAGAAAACTATGAGCCAATCTCAAGGATTGTGAGAACTTATGATGGAATTGAGACAATAAAGGTCACCAAGGTAGAAATAGCTGAGGTCTTCAATCTAATTGAGTGAAGCGAACATATGGTAAAGATTGATGAGAAGGAACTCAGAGCCGAGTATGAGAAAGTAAGGCATACCTTCAAGATCTTAGTATTGTAGAATTTTTTGGCATCTGTTAAGGGACAAGGGAAAATTATTCTGGGCCCATCAGATAAAGGGTCATTCCCTATAAATTATTTTGTGACATATTTTCAAAAGACATTCTATTCCTTGTGCCAAATCTTAGGGTTTGATCTGACTATAGGCTTGCCTATGGCTAATATGTACATGGCTTCCCATATCCAACATCCCACTTGCAATGCCCTCTATGAATTTGGATCATACTTGGCTGAAAAGATACACGAGGGCTTGGTTGCACTAAAAAATGGTGAGAATGGGGTGAGATTCTACTGGTATTCTTTATTCATGCATATGTTTCTCTACAAGGGAGCAAGTTACTTTGGAAAGGATATGACATTGATCAAAAGGGAGGATGATATTGACTTGCATGTCCAATGTTGGACCACACTCCTTGACAGAAATGACAACCAATCTAGTTTTGTGGGGTTTGAGAATATCTTTGGTTCTAACTTGAGAAGGGTATTAATTTTGAATATGCCAAGAATCCCTGAAGCTTTGCATGATTTCTTAAGGCCTAAGGACAAGAGGCTTGACTTGAATATTGAGCACAATTGGGGAGATATTATTCCCTACCCAAGCTACACAATTTTAAGGGTATGACACAAGTGTTGCACCTCATATGCTGCTGAGGGATGTGCCATTGAGAGTTGGTTTTCTAGAAGTGATGTGGCAGTTAGGAGATGTAGATGACAACCATTTGAAAGATCAGAGGAAAGGAACCTTTTTCCATAGGTACACTATGTTCTCTGACTTTGTCATGAAGTATGAAGGATGGAGAAAAATTGCTAATGTCCTCAAGCCATTTGGAATGAAAAGGGCCAGAGCTATAATTCATGATCCTGAGGGTTTCATGGCAGGAATTAAGGCCAGAATCCATAGCTCTTGTTAGCATATAGTTTCCATTGATGTCAAAAGGGTAAATCAGGCAAAGGAGATCATTTGCATGATGCCAAAGGATGAGTGTGAGTAGTGGATCTGATGGTAGATTCGAATTGGGTTTCTCGGGAGCTTTCCAAAATGATATTGTGCAGGTCAAGAAAATGAAGGATGTGCCCAAAAGTGTTTTATTTCTACTCTCTAGTGTTAGGGTTTATTAGTTAAACCTTAAGGATACTTGTTGTCATGGCATTCAAAACAAATTTCTATTTTGATGTTGACCTGGTATTGATGGTTGTCAGTTGCATTAATTGCAACATGTCTTTACAATCGTGAGGGTGACCGACCCCCGCCTCATGCTTTAAGGTTATTCATCCTTTTCATATCGGCGTGACAGTGCATGGTCAGCAAGAGAATGGTAGATGTCTCTTTGACGGGCTGATGTTCATTTTGTCGGCAAGACATTGATGTGTCGACAAGATTTTGGAAGATGTCTCTTCGATGAGGCGATAATGAGTATAGAAGCATTATCGATGAGACTGTATGGTGTCGGTGAGACCTTTTTTCAATGTCTCTCTGACATGGTGATGTGAAGGAAGTGGTCGAGTGGGACCCAGTCATGATGACATGGGTGACAATGTTGATGAAGATGACACGTGGCATGACATGATTGAGTGAATGGTAGTCCACATCCTTGTTGTGGATTACAATGCAGTGACTTTGCGAAGAGGTGGACATGTGATGTCATCAATGGCCTTCATCGATGTGATTGATGGTCATTGGTAAGACTTATTCGGATGTCTCTTCAAAAATTTGATATGTGCTTGATTGAAGAGAGATGTAGATCTGAGGGAGTCTCATGATTATCTCTTTGACATTCCAATGGTGGAAGGTTAACAATGATGATCAATGCGGTAGGATCTAATGGTGCTTGCATGTCCTACTGAAGTGTTTGTGGGGCCTGTTCAAACCCGCGGGGTTAGCCGGATTGGTGAAAAGCTTCCACATTGGTCCGCATATGACAGTGGGACCCGACAATGGTGATAACGAAAGCAAGCTAAGGTTCATCGATGAGACATTGATAGTTTGGAAATACTTCGAAGCATCCCTCTTCAACACAGTGATAAGAAGGAACATTTACTCATTAAAGTGACATGATGGTTTCAATGGGAGTTATTCAAATGTCTCTTCGATGGGGTGATAAGGTGAAAAGCTAGTGGGACCTGATTCTAGTGAAGGTTGACAGGTGGTGAAGAATGGTTGCTCATTAGGAAATTCACATCCTCGTGAATTGCGTGGAATATGGGTTGTGTTTCTTCTCATGTGTTTGAAGGTGGCTCATCTCGATGAGAGCAGTGGATGTCGATGAGACTTTAGCGAATTTCTCTTTGAAAATGTAATACATGATGTTAAGGGAATATTGCAAGATTGATGACAGTGATTTAAATGACCGCTTATCCAACGGTCAGTATTTAAAGGCACGATAGTGAATGAGGATCAAGGTGCGAAAGGGGAAGATCGACGACCAAAATTCAAAAGCAGAGATATGTAATAGTTCGATAGTGTGAACAAGGGTTCTCGACTGGCAACTGAAACTGGAGAAAAACTTAATTGGTGCAATTGCACCTACAACCAATGGAATGAAGATTTGATCTTCAAGGCAGAAAAATAGATTGCGAAAGTGATTGATATCAAAATCATATCGAAGGATTAGAAGAGAGCATTAAATGTATAATCAGATTTTAGGGTGTGATAGAGAGAACAAAATAAAGTTTTCTATATCATAAATAAATGTTGTGTGGCTTGATGCAAAGGTAGCTTGTTACCGAGATTTGCAAGTGAAGGGAAATCTAATAGGATGTGAGGGCTGATTAGGACAATGTAGTAGATCTTGAGGTAATGATTGCAAGTTGGTAAAGAAGGAAGAAAAATTGGTATTTACCATGAGTTGAGTCTACAATTTTTAAGGTGTGTAGTATGCTAGTGCATAGTGTGCTCAAATGATATGTACAACATAGTATACAACAGAGAAGAGAGAGCAAAGCAGAAAAATAGTGTAGAACAAAAGTATGTGTTGTTGAGAGTGCAACCACAACAACACAGTGTAAGTTGCGATAAGTGCAACATTGCATTGTGTGTATTGATGCATCTCAGGTTTATATAGAACCACTCATATGCATATTTGAATTTGTAATTCTGTAAGAGGTTGTAGCCTCCATTTGCACTAAGTTGTAGCTTAGATCAGGGTGTTGTAGCATCCTTGAAGTTGTTGTTTTTGAAACAGGGAGTTGAAGCTTCCTTTGGGTTTGTTGACGTGTCCGATGGAAAAACAACATGCAAACAAAATATTACTATTATGTTTCTCCTGAAAGAGAAAGACAACACATGGATATCTTAGCTCCCAAGGTCTTTGCAGTTGGTTCTCAACTGTGCTGATGCTGCTCAATGGTTGATGTAACAATAATGTTCAAGGGGCCTGTTGGTGTTGTGCTTCTGGATTGTTCTGAGATCAAACATAAACTTAAACCTACTCTAACTAGGGTTTTTAAAGAAACATAAAAAAGATAGATCAGAGCTTTGGAAAAGAAAAGAATGTTAATTCATCCAACTTAACCAAACTTGTTACCTTTCAAGGAATTCCTAACTAAAACTGCAGAACAAAATTAACTTGTGATTAACACAGTTTCATTCATTCACAGTGCTGACTTCAACAACAGATTGCAAGTCACCATTCAAAAAAAACATAAAATCAAATTTCATTCCTTGAAAGATTCTCTAATCAAATGATTAACCCAAGATAAACAAAATTTTGAAACATAATCTGAAGTAGATTTAAATCTGGTTGCTTCTACTATTAGTGAAACAGATAAGCAACATTTACAAAGCTGGCACAATCACTAGTGTATAGAAAATTCATTACTCCAGATTGTTTCCATCTATACTAAGAGAACTTGAAAATACATTACAGTCTATACTGAATCTAACTCCTAACTAAGAAGAAAAAAGAAACTCCCATTACAAAGAATTAGGATGCAGCTCTATCTCCTCTACTACTACTAGTTTCTTTCTTTTTTAAACTAACTTTTTTTCTCTACTTTCTGACTAACTCCTTAACTTAGAGGAAAAAATGCCATATATACAGAATGTACCCAAAAAGAATGTGCTGGCCCCTATTTTAGGGTTTACAAGATATCTGCTGGTTGCAGGAGGGTTGACTCTTAGATCTTTTGAATAAAGTTGATTCTGCATTCAATGTGTATCCCTGATGTCCACGTTGGTGAAGGATTGCTCTGGGGATGAACTCAGATCTTTTGCAACTATAGCATTTACTCCCCTGTCTCCATGTCCATACTCGAACCCCCTCTGAAGGGCTTCTTTTAATGCTATAAAGCATTATCATTAATGCCGATCCCCTTCTGTCAGTAGCGATCTTAGCTGTTACTATGACTCATAGTTTCTTCCTTTTTTTCTGCCTTTCTCCCCGCTCCAGATCCTTTTTCCCATTGACCGTCCCCTCTGGAAATAGTTTTCGGCCTCCTCCATTAGTTCTCTACACCATTTGTTCATCAAGGTGTTCCATCGACTCATTCACGAAGCAGATCTAGACCGGTTGCATCCTGCTGGTCTTCTTCAAGGTGGTAGTCAATCAGTCAATGGCTCACTTTTAGCTCGTTTTGATTGGACGAACAAACACCACGCCCAATTTCTGGGCAGTCAAAAGTGGTTCAAGCAAAATTGCATGTCGGTGAGACACTAATCGTGTCTCCCCGATGCGATTATGCCTCTCCCTAGCAGCTATCAGCGTAACATATGACAGTCGGCGAGACCTTTTAGCGACCTGCAAAAATCATATCGATACCATCAAAACTATCAGCAAGACAACATTCCCTCAGCAAGAAGTCATGGCGATACCATCACACTCGGTAAGACATCTCCTTGAGCCCTAATCATCCACTCGGAGCTTCTCCAAGCTCATTTTTATTCCCCGAGCTTAAGCCCCTTCTACTTCGGCTAGACTTCTTTAAGTCGGTGGGACATTTTTCCGAGTTCAAGATTTCTCGGCGAGCTCATCCTATTTCAGGGAGATCTCCATCCATCGGTGAGACCTTATGCCAGAGGCATACCCCTTTTGCCAAATCCATTCATTCTCCTTGGGCTCATCATGTTTCGGTGAGACTCCGTTGGGTTGGTGAGATGTTTTGTCGGGCCCTAAATCTTTCGACGAGCTCCCATCATGTCGACAAGACTTTCCGTGGTCGAGGAGACCTTATGTCGAATTCACTCTGCCTCACTGAGACATCTCACAGTCACCCAGACATCACACCAAAGGGAGAACCTTTGGTGAGACCTTTACCATTCAACCATACCTCATGGCGCATATATCTTTCTCCTCGAGCTCACCCTATTTCGGTGAGACACTACTCAGTCACCGAGACCTCCTGGCGAGAGCACAAATCTTTCCCGAGAGCCCTTGGGGAACAATTTTCGGCAAGAGTTCAATGGTCGAGAGGACCTTTTTCCGATGCTGTCGTCCTTCGCCGAGACCACTCCGCTTTGCCCAGACATCTCAGCGAACTTAAATCTTTCGGTGAGGGCTTATGCTGAATTCACTCTGTGTCACCGAGACTCCCTTCGGTCGGTGAAACTTTACACTGACCGAACCAAGAGAACTTCGGGGAGACCTTAACATATCGGCTAGACCTCATGGCGAGGGGATAACCCTTTCGCCGAGACTTCACTTAGTCAGAAAAACATCACCATGAAGGGGAACTTTACCCTGACACCACTCGACTTCGGCAAGACCTCCATCAGTCAGGAAGATCTCTCCCTGATTCCAACCTCCCTTTGTCATCAAGACCTGACTCCTTTCGGTGAGATGTTATGCCAAACGTAGAACCCTACGGTGAGGCCTCCTCTGGTCGGTGAGACACAAAGAAACTTACGGCGAAAGGAACATCTGGGCGACTCATGAGCCTCCAATGGACAAAACACACCGGTAGTCGGTGAGACAACTGCAAGGTCTTTCCGACTTTCCTCTTAGAGGAATTTTGTGCCAAACTGGATTGGGAGATGCTTTCCGATTGAGCTCCCTGACAAATATCATCCTATGCATGATTTAATCCTGCAAAAAAAAGTCTCCATTAGTCCCCAGAAGTGTATAAAATACATTATTATAAAATAGACTATTGCTTATGATTATTTCATCCAATCTTTCAAGCAAGAAGAAAACCAATTCAAGGTGAGACAAAACCAAAATCGAATAGAACAAAAGACAAAATTAAGAGGAAAACAAAATAATTCCAAAGGTCAAAGCAAATAACAAAGGAAACAAAACCAAAAAGAGAAGGGGGACCCATTTTGTTCCAGAATAAAATGGGGTGGTTATGCAGGGCATAACAGGGTTGTAGCCCTTAAAGCTTGTAATTGAACTTTGATGCTTATGAGGCTGGATTAGGACAATAGATCCTAACAACATTTCTCACCATGGTTTTTTACCATCTTGGGTTTTCCACGTATATCTGGTGTTATGTGTTGATCTCTCATGTGCTTGTGGTTATTATATTTATTCATGTTTCAATCTACACATTTGAGTTTAGGATTGAATCTGCAAAATTCTTTAAGAATCAAAAGTTTTAATATCTATTGATTCACCCCCCTCTCAATAGATCATTGTGTTCTAACAATTGGTATCAGAGCCCTAGGTTCCCTAGGAGAAGCTTAATCAGCTTGGGTAGATCTTGGATAAGCGAACACAATGGCATGTCAGGCAGGTTCAAGCAAGCCACCTACATTCAATGGAACAAACTATGCTAAGTGGAGCTCTATGATGAAAGGATACTTAGGTTCTCTTGGACTTGATGTTTGGATATTGGTTAAGAACAAATATGTTCGTCCTACTGCTCCTCCTATTGATGTTGTAGCGAAGGACGATGAGAATAATGAGAATGCTTGGTTCGCCATTATGAACAACTTGTCTAATTCTATGCATAACAAGGTTATGCATTGTGAAACTGCTTACGATGTGTGGGAACAATTGAATAAGATCTAGGAAGGAGACACCAAGGTGAAGCTGGAAAAGCTACAAATACTGAGAGCTAAATTTGAAAGCTTGTAGATGATTAAAGAAGAAAAAATTGTAAATTGTCTTTTGAGAGTTGATGATATAGTGAATGCTTTTAAGGGATATGGTGTAGATCTGAAAGAACAAGAAGTTGTGCTGATAGCAATCTGTATCTCAAATTTGAAGGTGAGTATATGATCATTGTTGTAGTATATGTAGATGATATTATATTTGGTGGTAGTAGTGATGTAATGTGAAAAATATTTGCTACAAACATGCAAGATGAGTTTGAAATGTCCATGCTAGGAGAACTTAGATTTTTTCTTGGTTTGCAAATTACATAAACTAATAAAGGTATATTTATATCACAAACCAAGTATGCAAAATAAATGCTTAAAAAGTTTGGCATGGAAGATTGTAGATCAATTAGTACTCCAATGATTACTAGTTGCAAATTGATCAAATCTGATGAGTCACCTAATGCAAATCAGACTATATACAGATCTATGATTGGAAGTCTACTATATTTAACTGCATCTAGGCCTGATATAATGCAAGAGGTTTGAATGGTAGCTAGGTTTCAGGCATAACCTAAAGAATCACATGTCAATGTAGTCAAGAGAATCTTTAAATACATCAAAATTAATGTTGACTATGGCTTATGGTATCCCAAATGCAAAGATTTCACTTTAACAACATACAAAGATGTAGATTGGGAAGGAAGTGTGGATGACAGAAAGAGTATGAGTGGAGGAGCCTTCTTTTTGGGCAATAGATTGGTTTCCCGGATGAGTAAAAAGCAAGAGTATGTAACTCTTTCTACAATAGAAGTAGAATATGTTGCAGTAGCTGCATGTTGCACTCAAGTCTTATGGATGAAGCAAACATTAAACGACATCAAAGTAGAGTACAATGAACCTATTTCGATTCTTTGTGACAATTCAAGTGCCATTAATATCTCAAAGAATCTAGTGATGCACTCCAAATAAAAGCATATATCAATCAAGTATCACTTCATCAGAGAAAAGGTTGCCGATAAGGAAGTCAACATGGAGTATGTTCATACCAAGGAACAAGTGGTTGATATATTTACAAAGCCTCTTCCTATAGAACAGTTTGAATATTTAAGGCAGAAGCTGGGAGTAGTTTCTCCCACCACATATCACTAAACTCTAGTGATAGGGCCTATATCCAGGGGGAGATTCATTGATCATTTATTCAACCCTGGTTAAGCATAGTGTGATCAAGTCATGTAAATTTTTTTTTTACAAATTTATAACGACTTGATGGTTGTAGAGTTTTTCAAAATTGGTGCATTTCCTTAGGGGGAGTGTAGTCTTTTCCATTGATGTCAAAGGGGGAGAAATGTGATGCAAAAAAGAATCTTGCTGAGAAGAGATGAGATGTATGCCAAAGGGGGAGGTTGTGTTTCAGTGGTACCTGGTTGAGCAGTTAGATTTTTTCCATCAATGCCAAAGGGGAGATTGTTAGCATATAGTTGTCATTGTGATGCAAAATAGAAGCTTGCTGAGAAGAGATGAGATGTATGCCAAAGGCGTAGATTTTGTTTCAGTGGTACTTGGTTGAGAAGTTAGAGTTTTTAAATCAATGCTAAAGGGGGAGATTGTTACCATATAGTTGTCATTGATGCCAAAAGGGTAAATCAAGCAAAGGAGATCATTTGCATGATGAAAAAGGATGAGTGTGAGAGTAGTGGATTTGGTGGAAGATTCAAATTGGGTTTCTCAGGAGCTTTCCAGAACGATATTGTGCAGGTCGAAAAAGTGAAGGATGCGCCTAGAAGTGTTTTATTTTTACTCTCTAGTGCTAGAGTTTATTAGTTAAACCTTAAGGATACTTGCTCTCATGGCATTCAAAACAAATTTCTATTTTGATGTTAACCTTGTATCGATGGTTGTTGGTTGCATTAGTTGCAACTTATGTCTTTATGGTTGTGAGGGTGACCGACCCCTCTACCTAGCGCTTTAAGGTTATTCATCATTTTCATATCATCGTGACAATGTGTGGTTGGTGAGAGAATGGTAGATGTCTCTTCATTGGGATGATGTTCATTTTTTCAATAAGACATTGATGTGTTGATAGGAGTCTGGGAGATGTCTCTTCGATGGAGCGATAAGGAGTATGGAAGCATTATCGATGAGACTGTATGGCATCCGTGAGACTTTTTTCAATGTCTCTCTGACATGGCGATGTGAAGGCAGTGGTCGAGTGGGACCCAGTCATGATTACATGGGTGACAGTGTTGATGAAGGTGACATGTGGCATGATAGGATTGAGTGAATGCTAATCCACATCCTTGTTGTGGATTATGATGCAGTGACTTGGTGAAGATGTGGATAGGTGACGTCATCAATGGCCTTCATTGGCGTTACTGATGGTCATCAACGAGACTTTTTTAGATGTCTCTTCAACATTACGATATGTGCTTGATCGAAGAGAGAGATGCAAATCAGAGGGAGTCTCATGATTATCTCTTCGACATTCTAATGGTGGAAGGTTAATGGTGATGATGAATGCGGTAGGATCTAACGGTGCCCACATGCCCTGCTAAAATGTTGGTGGAGCCCATTCAAACCCGCGGGGTTATCCAGATTGGTGGAAAGCTTCCACATCGGTCCACATATGGCAGTGGGACCCAATGGTGGCAATAACAAAAGCAAGCTAAGGTTCATCGATGAGACATCGATAGTTCAGTAGGACTTCAGAGCATGTCTCTTCAACATAGTGATAAGAAGGAACATTTACTCATCAGAGTGACATGATGGTTTTAGTGGGAGTTATTCAAATGTCTCTTCGATGGGGTGATAAGGTGAAAAGCTAGTGGGACCCAATTATGACGAAGGCTGACAGGTGGCGGAGAGTGATTGCTCATTAGGAAATTCACATCCTCATTGTGAATTGCGTGGCATATGGGCCCATGTTTCTTCTCATGTGTTTGAAGGTGGCTCATGTTGATGAGAGTAGTGGACGTTGATGAGACTTTAGTGAATGTCTCTTCAACAATGTAATACATGATGTTAAGGGAATACTGTAAGATTGAAGACAATGATTTAAACAACCGCTTATCCAACGGTCAGGATTTAAAGGCATGACAGTGAATGAGGATCGTAGGATCAGGGTGTGAAAGGGGAAGATCGACGACCAAAATTCAAAAGTAGAGATCTATAATGGTTCAACAGTGTGAATAAGGGTTCTTGAATGGTAACCGACACTGGAGAAAAAATTAATTGGTGCAACTGCACCTGTAGCCAATGGAATGAAGATTTGATCTTCAAGGTGGAAAAATAGATTGCGAAAGTGATTGAGATCAAAATCAGATTGAAGGATCAGAAGAGAGCATTAAATGAATAATCAGATTTTAGGGTGTGACAGAGAGAACAAAAGAAAATTATCTGTATCATAAATAAATGTTGTGTGGCTCGATGCAAAGGTAGCTTGCTGTTGAGGTTTGCAAGTGAAGGGAACTCTAATAGGATGCGGGGGCTGATCAAGACGATGTAGTATATCTCGAGGTAATAATTGCAAGTTGGTAAATAAGGAAGAAAATTAGGTATTTACCATGAGTTGAGTCTACAATTTTTAAGGTGTGTAGTTTGCTAGTGCACAGTGTGCTGAACTGTAAAGACATAACCTTAAAGCACTAGGCGGAGGGGCTGGTCACCCTCATGACTGTACAGATATAAGTTGCAACTAATGCAACCAACAACCATTGATACCAAGTCAAAATAAAAATAGAAATCTATTCTGAATGCCATGAAAACTAGTATCCTTAAGGTTTAACTGATAAACCCTAACACCAAAGAGTAGAAATAAAACACTTCTGGGTGCATCCTTCACTTTCTCGACTTGCACAATATCATTCTGGAAAGCTCCTAAGAAACCCAATTCGAATCTTCCATTAGATCGACTACTGGGAGATGTCTCTTTGATGGAGCATTAAGGAGTATGGAAGCATTATCAATGATACTATATGGCATCGGTGAGACCTTTTTCAATGCCTCTCTGACATGGTGATGTGAAGGAAATGGTCGAGTGGGAGCTAGTCATGATGACATGGGTGATAGTGTTGATGAAGATGACACATGGCATGACAGGATTTAGTGAATTGTAATCCACATCCTTGTTGTGGATTACGATGCTGTGACTTGGAAAAGAGGTGGACAGGTGATTTCATCAATGGCCTTCATCGGCGTGATTGATGGTCATCATAAAGACTTGTTTGAATGTCTCTTCAACATTTTGATATGTGCTTGATCAAAGAGAGAGATGCAAATCAGAGTGAGTCTCATGATTGTCTCTTCAACATTCCAATGGTGGAAGGTTAACAGTGATGATCAATGCAGTAGGATCTAATGGTGCATGCATTCCCTACTGAAATGTTGGTGGGGCCCGTTCAAACCTGCGGGGTTAGTTGGATTGGTGGAAAGCTTCCACATCGGTCTGCATATGGCAGTGGGACCCGATAGTGGTGATAACGAAAGCAAGCTAAGGTTCATTTTTGATACATCAATAGTTTGGCAGGACTTCAAAGCATGTCTCTTCGACATAGTGATAATAATGAACATTTACTCATCAAAGTGACATGATGGTTTCAGTGGGAGTTATTCAAATGTCTCTTCAATGGGGTGATAAGGTGAAAAGCTAGTGAGACCCGATTGTGATGAAGGCTGACAGGTGGCGAAGAGCGATTGCTCGTTAGGAAATTCACATCCTCATTTTAAATTGTGTGGCATATGGGCCTGTATTTCTTCTCATGTGTTTGAAGGTGGCTCATGTCGATGAGAGCAGTGGATGTCAATGAGAATTTAGCGAATGTCTCTTCGACAATGCAATACATGATGTTAAGGGAATACTGCAATATTGACGATGGTGATTTAAATTACCGCTTATCCAATGGTCAGGATTTAAAGGCACAACAGTGAATGAGGATCATAGGATCAGGGCATGAAAGGGGAAGATCGATGACCAAAATCCAAAACCAGAGATCTATAATTGTTCGATAGTATGAAGAAGGGTTCTTGACTGGTAATCGACACTGGAGAAAAAGTTAATTGGTGCAACTGCACTTGAAACTAATGGAATGGAGATTTGATCTTCAAGGTAGAAAAATAGATTGGGAAAGTGATTGAGATCAAAATCAGATCGAAGGATCAGAAGGGAGCATTAAATGAATATCAAATTTTAGGGTGTGATAGAGAGAACAAAAGAAATTTGTCTATATCAAAAATAAGTGTTGTGTGGCTTGATGCAGAGGTAGCTTGTTGCTGAGGCTTGCAAGTGAAGGGAACTATAACAAGATGTGAGGGCTGATCAGGATGATGTAGCAGATCTCAAAGTAATGATTGTAGGTTGGTAAAGAAGGTAGACAATTAGGTATTTACCATGAGTTGAGTCTGCAATTTTTAAGGTGTACAGTCTGCTAGTGTATAGTGTGCTGAACTAAGAGATGTACAAATGAGTATACATCAGAGAAGAGAGAAGAGCAAAAAAGAGTGCAAAAAAAAAGTATGTGTTGTTGAGAGTGCAACCGCAACAACAAAGTGTAAGTTATGATAAGTGAAATATTGCATTGTCTGTATTGATGCACCTTAGGTTTATGTAGAACCACTCATATGCATATTTGAACTTGTAATTCTACAAGAGGTTGTAGCCTCCATTTGCACTGAGTTGTAGCTTAGATCAGGGTGTTGTAGCATCGTTGAAGTTGTTGTTTCTAAAATAGGGATTTGAAGCTTCCTTGGGGTTGTAGCCCTTAAAACTTGTAACTGAACTTTGATGGTTGTGAGGCTGGATTAGGATAGTAGATCCTAGCAACATTTCTCACTGTGGTTTTTTAACATCTTGGGTTTTCCATGTGTAGACATGTAAAATGTACTGATTAATGCTACACATCTAATCCTGATTTTACTAACACCATGTCATCCTAAATCATCCCTCTGTCTAACCATTTAATTGAATAGCCTTTATTTGATTAAATTCATCACGTGTCATCCCTTAATTAAATAAATAATCATTTATTTGATTAAGTCATTCTCTCTTGTTAATTAAATCAATCAATCCGATCTAATTAACCCTATATCTCTATTTAATTAAATAATTCATTTTATTTGATTAAATCTCTAAAGTCACTCTATTAAATTAAATAAATTAAAACCTTATTTGATTTAATCTAACCATCATCCCCTTTAGTTAAATATATCAAATCAATTATTTAATTAAATCTAAATCACATTCTTCTCATTTTTTGATTTAAATCAACCCATAAATCTAAATCAAATAGTCACATCATCTAATCCCTTATTAAATTAATTAAACCTTGATTAATTTAATCCTAATCTCTTTCTCTAGCTTTTGCCACTTGCACATGAAAATACATTTAATTCATTTATTAAATCCCTATTTTCTTTCAACATGGCATAAAAGAGGAATATTCCTTCAAATTTGAAATCCTTCCAAGTGGACTTTGTCCTTCCTACAAGACATTTATTTCATTTTACATGTCCTTGTGCATTGAGCCAAGTGGCATTTAAGTCATTCGTTTTTCCCTCTTACATGTCATTTCACTATTTTCAAATTCCACCTAATTGCATTTATGGGCACATTCATCAAAATGTGCACATCCTTTTCCCATTCACATCTTGACAAGTGGCATTTGGCCTTTGGTTGAAAATTAGTCCCACATTGCTTCATTTTTGGGATTTCTCCATCTTGTCTTTCTATAAATAAGAGGTTTCTCTCCTTTGATCATCCACAATTTGAGGAAACTTATTATACTCAATTTCATCTTCAAGCATCTCTATTTTCATCCATTTTATCAAAGTCTTAGCTAGGTTATGCAGGTTTTTCATCACAGAGCTCAATTGAATCTTCAACAAAGTGGATCAATCTTCATCACTCATCAACATTGCATCATTGGAGTTGGGAAAGGGCCAATTTTCACATAAAATTGGCACCAATTCCCCCATGGGATCAAGAGTTTGCTTGCTTAATTAGGATTTCATTACCTTTTCATTGTGTTCTTCATTCTTGCTTCCTATTTTGAGCATTGCTAATGGATTTCATGGGGAATCTTAATTCTTTCTTGCATTTGACCTAAATATGTGTTTGTTTCTTGTGTTTTGCAGGTATTAGGATTGGGGTTCTACATTTGGCACTAGAAGGAGGGAAAATCTCAAGTTTAAATCATGTTTTCTCACAAAATTCCATATTTTTTTCTCTATTTTTTGTGTCTACAGGGAACTACACCACTATCAGTCCAACATCGCCATACATAACTGCTAGTAGTCCAGCGTCGCCATACAACACTACTTCAAACTTCAAACTGTGCAGCTCAATCTTTCCCGCCCAAAATTCAAAATTCTTAACTCTGACGCTAGGTCATTTTCCGCTCGCTGGAATTTCCAAACTTTAAACAACACCATTGGTTGAAACTCTGACGCAATCACACTCTCTGGTTTTACTGCAAAGTGCCACTGTCTGACAAGTGGTGCCATACAAAACCGCTGAGCCTCCTGAAACTGCACCGCCTGTGCAGACTACGCTGTTGGAGTCAAGTCAAAGGTTTAAATAGATCAATTTCGACATGTGCTTTTTCATTTTGATTGCTTTAGGTTGCTAATGGGTTTTTCTAACTTTTTTTTGCAGTTCTAATTGGTTTCTTTTGGGATCTAAAAAGAACACTACAAAAGTTTTGAATTTTTTCCACAAAGGGCTTACAAAGAACATTAGACAAATCTACTAGATTTTGTTTAAAGGTTAACAATTGAACAAGGAAATTTTCACACTTCCTTTTGTGTTTAAAAAGAAGTCACTTTTTCTTTATGGATTTAAAATGAACATTTGCTACTTTGTCTTGTAATTACTTACCCAAAGTAATACCATCAAAAAGATGTATGCGCTTCTCTTGCACCTCACGATGATCTTGAGAATCAAAAGGATTTTTGGTGATCTTAAGTTGGGTAAAGTGATTGCCTCCACATTTCATTTTGGGATTAAAAATTGAACAAAACATTTTGTGAGTGTGAGTGGAACATATTGCGTGTGTTCTCTCTTTGTTTCTCAACAAAGATCGATCGAACTACAGATATGTTTGTTCGCTTTTGTTTATCTTAGAGGGGCCTTCCTTGTGGGAAAAAGTAATCACCCAAGGAAACAACCCAATCGACAACATGCTAAAGCCAAGTGACTTCCAACTGATATATAAGTGTGGGTTCTTGTTGAAAGGAAAGAATCACGATGGTCATTTCGACGAGAAGGGAAACAATGGTCTCTCACCGAATGGATGATCCCCCATGAATGGAATGTCCATATTAAAACCCTTGTTTAGAAAAGGCCAAAATCCTTGATCTATTTGTTGGTCCAAGAACGGTCGTTCTAAAGCTGCCCCACACTTTTATGGCTTTTAGTAGAAATGGAAAGTATGCCATGGGAGTTTCATGGGTACTGATGCTTGGCTGCCCCGTATAAGTGAGTGTCGTGGAGGGGAGCCAGTGGGGTCAAGCATCTAACCATTTGCTAAAAGTAGGTGTAGCTGGACTTGTCCAAGTGGGGATTCAACAAATACAGTCTTTCATATCCATAGGGTTGTACTTTTTCTTGGAAACAAAACACTTTGCTTGTTCGTAAACATTTGGAAACAAACATTCAACATTGTCATCAAAACTTCAAACCCTTCAGGAGGAAAATATCTTTGACAAGATTCATGTGTTATTGATTGCCCTTGGGATTTTATCCTTAGAGGTTTCTAAACACTTGAGTTTATATCTCAATTTGCTTACTAAAGTCAACAATAGGTAAATTTTTCCTTGATTTCATCAAAGTTCCATATTAATACTTTATGGGATGAGAAGAAGTTAAGACATTGGACATCTAGTTTCAAAAGCTAATCCAAAATTGTTTGTGGTAAAAAGAAGTCACTAAGCAAAGCTAGGAACAATTGAACCCCACACATGTGTCTCAAATGATTTCACGCAAGATCGAAATCCAGAAACCAAAATCAAAATCTCTTAGTCCAAAAGAACATCACAAGTGTCTCTCAATGCTCTATGAATTCAGACAAAGATTATTTTTCAACTTTTACAGAAGAGCTTCAAGAAACAATCCCCGATTGTACTCATTCTATTATTGTCAAAATCCAAATCTTTTTCAGGAATTTAAGCATCTTGTTTAGAGTAAAGCATGTTCTTCAAAATCGAGGTCTTGTAAACAAAGAGTCTTTTTAGGTACACATAGGATCAAATCAAAATCTTCATCCATCTTTCAAACATCAAACCAAAACCATCTCACCAACAACTCTTGAAAATATTGAAATAATCCTTCATGCTAGACTTTTTGGAAAATCAAATCCATGAATCAAACATCAAATCAATCCTATTTAGCTAGGTATATGTAGATGCATCCTTCTTCATATGCTTAGTTAAATTGTCATCAAATCATCTTGTTTAGCTAGGTATATGCAGATGCATCCTTCTCTATATGCTTAATTGAATTATCATCTTGTTTGGTTAGGTGTGGGTAGATGCATCCTCCCCCCTACACTTAGTCAAATTATCATCTTGAGACCAAGTCTATCCCATAGATAACATCCAACATCTTGGGATCCATTTGTTCATTATCCAAAATCAAAGCAATCCAAAACCAAATCAAGGTCAAATCAAAATCCAAAAATCCAAAACAAATCCAAAATCGAAATCCAAAACAAATCTGAGAATCCAAAAAGTCCCAAAAGTCTAGCATCCCCTCAAGATATTCTAAGAGTTCAATCATCCATATCATCCATCTTTCACACATTTTCATCATCACACCCTTTGATCCTTAAATCATCCTAAATTCTCTCTTTTGTACCTAAAATTAGATCAATCCAAAGAATTAGAGATTCATCTCCCACATTCTTAAAAATTGATCCTTATTTTATGGTGCAAACTAGATCTCAACACAAGAGGAAAATGGAAGCCAACAAAGAAACATGCACTTCAAGTGACCTAAGTCAAACCAATTCTGAAATGAATCCCATTGGATCAAGCAATCCTCTAACTAACTTTCCTTCATCATCACAAAATCCTTAAGAGGAAGGTCAAGTGGAGGACCTTACCAATAATCCCTTTGGGATGTCACAAGATGAGATCATAGAAATGGTCCAAAATCTCGGGAATCATAGAATTATCAACATCATGATGAAACTCAATCCCTCACAATATATGCTTGAGTTAGCAAAGCAAGGGGCTAAACCCCCTCTTGATTTTGATGTGAGCACTATTCTGGAATCACCTTTTGGGATCATGCCCCCAATATCAACCACATTCCCTATTTCATCCACACCCTCAATTCAAAATGTCACTCAAACCATCCCCCAAATTACATCATCCATTGCTCCAACTCAACCCATTGTTAACAAGGGGAGCACATTTCTCAATTCCTTACAAACACACCCCCTCATGAACAATCAATATTTGGACGCAAACACCATTTTGGGGAAGTCCATCCCCCAAAATCCATCACATCCATATGTCCCCCTCACCTTTCAAGACCCTAATGACCTATCGTCATCATTTCATGCAACACCTCAAACCTCTCTCCTATAACCTCATAAGAAGAAGGTGACTTATTTGGACTGGGGGCATCTTTGACCCTACATCTTCATCATTTCCTCAAGGGAGTACACCATTCACTTTTCCACCACTTCCACCATTTCCATCAATATCCACATCACCTCTCAATTTAGGGCTTCCCCCTTTATCAAATATCAATCAACAAAATCAAATCAAGCCCCCAATCATCAAACAAAACATCATACCAAATCCACCCATCTTGCCATCAATATCACAACAATAGATGGAAACCATCCCAGTAACATAAGCCACCATCACATCATCAACCATCCCTGAAATATCTCAAAAATTGTCTCTCAAGGACCAAGCATATCGATCACACCATCCACCACTCAAATCCCAATCATCAACACGACGATGCCTCTCATCACCACAACAAGCACCATTCCAAATCCGCCACCACCTCCACCACCACTGCCACCAAATTCGAACACATCAAATCAATGTAGCGTTACAAGCCGCTCAACAAGCTGCCTATCAGAAGGCACTCCAAAAAATCCAAAATCGACAAGCTACACAACTAGCTGCTTAAGCCGCTCAAGCTGCCCAAGCTAAACTACATGCACAACAAGCACAAAAAGCACAACAGGTTGCACAAGCCTGGAAGCCTTATTGCAACAACAACAACAAGCCGCTCAAGCTGCCCAAGCCGCACAGATTACACAAGCTTCCCAACAAGCTTGAGCCCAATACCAAGCTCAAGAGGAACAAGCACAAACACAAGCACAAGCACAAACATAATACCTCACACAAAAAAAAGTAGCCCAACATCAAGCATATCAGCAAGCGCTGAAGTAATACCAAGAGTAGCAAGAAGCAACCCAATTAGCAGCCCAACAACAAGTGTTTTTAGCACAACAACAACAACAAGATCAACAACAGGCACTATTAGCGCAACAACAACATGACCAACAACAAGCGTTGTTGGTACAACAACAACTGCAAGCCTACTTGGTGCAACAAAATGTGCAAGCACCAACCAACCCACCCATCCCGCCAACAATTGAACCACCGCAAAATGATGTGACAACACAAATTAGGTTGCTCTCGCAACAAGTACTTGGTCTTCAGTTAGGGAAAACCATGAAGACACCCAACAACTTGTGTCCTTATCCATTTGACAAGAGTCTTGGAATGAAACCATTCCCAAAGGGATTTGAGATCCCTAAATTTGATAAATACCGTGGGACGGGAAATCCTGAAGATCACATCAGGGAATTCCAGGTGCATTTCATGGAAGTCGTGTATGACAATACATATCTAATGCGACTATTTCCTAGAAGTTTGGCTGGCCAAGCCATGGAGTGGTTCTCTCGCCTTCCTCTTGGCATCAAAAAGTTCCAAGAGATAGTAGATGCATTCATCAAAAATTACGCATTCAATATCAGTATGGATGTCAGTCTAGAAGAACTATCAGCTTTGCAAGAAGGAAAGAATGAATCATTTGCTTCCTTCTTACAACGATGGCGATCTAAGGCCAATTGAAGAAAATGGGCCATGCCAGAAGAAGAAAAAGTTTGCACTATCATCTCTAATCTAGAAGAAACCTTGGAATTCCACCTAAAAGTGCAAGGAATCACCACGTACAACCAATTGATCTCCAAGGAGCTTAACATTGAACGAGCCCTTATTGCACAAGGAGGGTCACCTGCATATCTTGATCAACAAAACAATCGCCCATCCACCAGCTATAATGATAAACCTCGCACATGGGTGAAGAAAAAAAACATTACCAATGATGGTGTTGTCGATGCTAAAGTTGTCATTAATGCCCCTCAACAAAACACACCCGCACCCCAACAACAACCCCAAAACAATAATCAGAATAATCGTCAAGAAAAAATAGTGACACAACAACCAAACAATCAAATGATCAATAATGTAAATGATCAAAGTGGGCCACTCTAGTGAAACACAAACTCCCCCAAGTGGAAGTACACAACCCTTGGGGAATCAACCGAATCCATCATTAAGAGGCTGGTGGTAGAAAAACTCATCACAATCCCCACCTATGAAAATTATCAGGAACACTTGGTAAAACCACTATGGTATAATGAAAATCACCTTTGTGATTTCCACAAGACCAAGGGACTCACAATTGATAGTTGTATGAGGTTAAAAAACTTGATTCAAGACCTTATTGATGATAGAATAATAAATGTAGAACAACCGGCAGGAAATAAAAACCTCAACATGTACACGAACCTGATGCCCAATCATAACAACAAAGGGAACAATAACAATGATAAGGGGAAGGGTACCTTCAAGAGTATAAATCATGTATATGACCATGTTTTCATGTCCGTAGATGAGTATTGCTCTACCATCACCATCAAAGGATCCCACACTGATTGTGGAGTCACCACAAGAGGCAGGAAAATTACCATCACAGGACCATCTCAGTTAAGGAGAGCATCCACCTCCAATCCAAGGTCTGCCCCCAATGGCTATAATGTCCTTGATCAACTAAAAAGAACCCCAACACAAATCTCCATCATGGAGTTGTTGAAAATTTCATCCACCCATAGGAAGATCCTAGAAGAAACCTTGGCCTCATCTTCTGTCCCCACCGATCTTGATATAGATCAATTCCAAGCTATGGTCGCACACCTCACTACACCTCATCTCCTAAAATTTTCAGAACAAGATCCTCCAATACAACCATCCCACAATCATGCACTTCATCTGGAGGCTTACATCCATAAAAACAAGGTCAAAAGAGTCCTGGTAGATGGGGGTACAGGGTTGAACATATGCACCCTCAAATTAATAAAAAGCTTGGGCTTCTTTGAAGATGCTATTGAAAAAGGAAAAGGAATAACTATCAAAGCCTATGATGATCAAGAAATAGTATCTTAGGGAACTATCCAACTCCCTGTTCAAGTAGGGCCGACCATCATGGAAACATGTTAGGTTCTCGACCTAAAATTTCCTTATAATATCCTCCTAGGACGTCCCTAGATTCACAGGATGCAAGCTGTTGCTTCCACCTTCCACTAGTGTGTAAAATTTCCATACCAAGGCCAAGAGGTCATTGTCCATGGGGATCTCAAACCCTTCTCCTACTGAAAAATCCTAGAGGAAAAATATTATAAAATCCCCCAAGTGCCTAAAAATGATGAAGGCCCATCAACTCCATACATTGATCCAACTAATCTCGCCTCCACTTTTGCGACAAAGACACTCGTCATCCCCACCATCTCTGATATCAAGGTAATTATCCAAGAAAATGGGTGTGGGAATTATAAAATGAAGAAAGGTGCTTTCATGGTAGGAGAGTTACCACAATCTCCTAGGTCCCATGGGCAACCCCAACCAGTTGAAACATCATCCCAAACTAACAGAGTTGGCCCCTCTAGATTCCAGAGTTGGGGAGATCTCGACCATGAAGTAATAGAAGAGGACCCATCAAGCCTTCTATACCAAGACAAAAAACCAGCAACTAACTTACCTATGGATGATAGCAATAAAGGCTTACAAATGATGCTTGCCATGGGCTATGACAAAAACCAGAGGCTTGGAAAAAATGACAATGAGCTTATAATACCCATCATTCCTAAGACACGAATGAAAAATCTTGGCCTCAGATGTACCCTTTCGAGTATAACCATACGTGGCAAGAATCCCCCAGTTAGGAAGGTCAAAACTCCTCAAAAAACAATAGTCAAACTTCGCTTACCTGTATCTATTGGCCGAGTCATAGACAACTTCACATTTGACATAACCGATGTCTACAATAGTAGTGATGATGAAGATCCCATAACCAACCTACCTATGCTTTTCGAGGAAACCACCCTTCTCATGATTAGCACCGTATCATTCGATTGAACCAGTCAAAACCATGAGATAAAGCTAGTCTACCCCCAACTCATCGATCACCACCAACAAGGACTGCCAATTCTTAACACATTCAAAAATGATGAGGCGCTCTCAAAATTCATGGGACTACGGAATTAAATTCCATGTGGGGATAATAGGGTAGGATTTATCATTGATCTAGACACACATGCATCCTATGGAGAGACGATTGAATCCCTCAATCACAAAAGTGAAAAACTGAGAATAATATCTAGGTCCTTGAGTGAAAACCACACTGTGGCACTCTCTGACCCAAAAATAGTAAAAAAGAAAGGATGCATCTGATGGTGAAAACCTCTCTGAGGCACCTAAGGATGGGGGATTCAATCTTACTCTCAGAGCTCTACATCAGGAAAAATTAGTGGTTCTAGCCGAAAAATGCAACCCAGTCAACTTGGGAACAAAGGAGACACCACACATGACATTCTATGTAGAGTCATTGTTGTCAGAAGAACAAGAGCTCCTAGCCACCTTTTTGAGAAATGAAAATCTAACTTTGCATGGAGCTATGCCGACATGATCGAGCTTGATCCAAAGATAGTGGTCCACCATCTAGTATTCTACCCTGAAGCAAAGCTTGTCAGATAGAAGCTCAGGAAAATGCATCCCCAAATAGCCTTGTTGGTTAAAATGGAATTGAAGAAGCTACTTGATGCAGGGTTCATTCGACCAATTGACTATCTGAAGTGGGTATCAAATCTGTTTCCTATTTCAAAACCCGATGGGGGAATCCGTATCTGCACGGATTTCAGAGACCTAAACAAAGCATGCCCAAAGGATAATTTCCCATCACCTAACATCGACATGATTGTAGACATGACAACAAGACATGAAATGCTTTCTCTAATGGATGGTTTCTCTAGGTACAACCAAATAATGATTGCCAAAGAAGACCAACATAAAATGACCTTCACTTGTCCATGGGGGCCCTACTACTGGAACATGATGCCATTCGGCCTAAAGAATGCTGGGGCCACCTACCAAATGGCCATGACATTAATCTTCCATGACATGATCCATAAAATTGTCAAAGATTACATTGATGAAATACTAGAAAAATCCAGAAAGAGGAGAGATCACATAGCAACCTTGAGTGCTATTTTCGATAGGCTGGAGGAATACAAGGTCTGTTTAAATCCAAAGAAGTGCATCTTCGATGTACAATTAGGGAAACTATTGGGATACATTGTGTCAATGAGGGGTATTGAAATAGATTCTACCAAGTTAAAAGCAATCCTCGAGATGGAGGAACCCAAAACATTGAAATAGTTGAGAGGCCTCCAAGGAAAGCTTCAGTCCATCTGAAGATTCATAACACAATTGGCAGTCAAGAAAATTCCTTATTCTCACCTACTCCACAAGGGGGTAACGTACAAGTGGGTTGACAAGTGTAATGAATCCTTCAACATAATCAAAGAATATATGCTCACACCTTCGGTCCTCATGCCACCAATCCCAAGAAAGCCTCTCATCCTCTATGTATCAACAACAACAATAGCCATTGGTGCTCTCCTAGCTCAACACGATGAAAATGGGATAGAGAGAGCCATCTATTACATCAGCCGCACAATGGTCGGGCATGAGTTAAACTACTCATTCATCGAAAAATACTGTCTAGCATTAGTATTTTCTTCACAAAAGTTTAGACACTACATGTTGGCACACAAAATCAAACTCATCACAAAATTGACCCCCTCAAGTACCTATTATCAAAGGCAATGCTCATAGGAAGGATGAGCAAGTAGGTCATGATTCTATCTGAATACGACATCAAGTATGTGGAATGAAAATTAATCAAAGGCCAGGTGATCGTAGATCAGCTTGTAGAAGAACCCATGTATTCAGAGAATCTACTCATATTAGAGTTTTCAGATGAATCCATTTTTAATCTCAGCATAGCAGACCACTAGAAACTCTACTTTAATGGTTCCTACACACAACATGGATTAGGAGCTGGTGTCCTCTTCATCACTCCACAAGGAGACTACATACCAAGGTCCTACAGTTAGCATTTCTCTACACAAACAATATTGCAGAATACAAGGCTTTAACCATAGGTCTCAGAATAGCAGTGCAATGGAATATCACGACTCTCAAGATATATGGGGATTCACAACTAATAATCAATCAAGTGAATGATGAATACCATACTAAGGATGACAAGTTAATTCCATACAAGAAATTGGTGGAAAGTCTCAAAGAGTCCTTCATTGAGATCACATTCTAACATATACTTAGAGAAAACAATAGAGCAATAGATGCCATGTCAACAATTGGATCCCTATTGGATATCCCTCAAAATTTCCCAAAGCATGAATTCCTGGAGGAGCAACTTCTCATGCCTACATTCGAGGTACCAGAGTCAGAATTCATGCGTGAAATCGTTGGTCTTGGTGATCCTTGGTACCACGACATATACACTTATATAAGAATAGGAGTTTTCCCAGTTGACATAACCTCAAACCTTAAGAAAACCTTTATCAAAAAAGAATCCTGGTTTGTCATCCTAGGAAATACCCTTTACCATAGGAGCATAGAAGGAACCTTGTTACATTGCTTAAATTTTGAGGAGGCATTGACCGCCTTAACTGAGGTAAATAACGATATTTGTGGTTCAAGCTCAAGCAGAATGACCTTAGCCAAGAAATTTCTAAGGACAGGGTATTATTAGCCTACTATGGAAAGAGAAGCACATGAATATGTCAGGAGGTGTCTACGATGTCAACAACATGGGGACCTCATCCATGCTCCAACTCAAGAGCTCCATCCGATTGTCACACCATGGCCCTTTTCGTAGAGGGGGCTCGATCTCATTGGAAAAATCACCCCCACCTCATCCAGTGGGCACAATTTTATCATAATTGCCACTGAGTACTTCACCAAGTGGGTGGAAGCCATCCCCATGACATACATAACTGGAATCAGATATCAAAGTTCATCCCGAACTACCTAATATGCCAATACGGTGTTCCCCAAGCCATCATTTTAGATAATGGGACACCATTCAAAAATCAGGATGTTCGTGACCTATGCAAAAAATTCAAAATCCAACATTGCTTTCCCACTTGATATTATCCCCAAGGCAATGGACAAGTAGAAGCCACCAATAAAACCATTCTCAAAATCCTTAAAAAGATAGTTAATGACGCAGGTTGTGACTGGCATCTGTAGCTAAATCTTTCCCTCTGGGCCTATCGAACTAGCATCCGCACACGAATAGGTGCCACCCTATTTTCCCTGGTCTACGGATCAGAGGCCATATTTCCCATTGAGATCAAGCTCCCTTCACTAATAATATCATTACAGAACCTCATCACAGATGAAGAATACCAAGTATCAAGACTGAATGAGCTAGAGCTACTGGATGAGTGACGTATGGAGGCCTTAAATCATTTACAATCCTATCAAAACTGACTCAAGCGAAGCTATAACAAGAAGATCAAGAGTCAAACATTCCAGGTAGGAGAACTTGTCCTAAAGGAAAATCAGAAGAACGTCCCAAATCCAAATGGCAAAGGAAAATTTGAACCCAACTGGTTGGGACCATTCATCATCACAACAAGCTACAAGTCAGGGGCATATTAGTTAGCAACACCTGAAGGGGAGCCTCTATAGGAGCCCATGAACAAATCCCATCTCAAAAAGTTTTATGCCTAAATCTTTCAAGGTGTAAAACCAAAAAATAAAAACGTCAGAAAATGTCCTGAAAAAATGGTCACCTTGATGAAAACATAGAAAACAGGCGTCTTGGCGACAACAAAAAATAAAAATAAAAAAGCAAAAAAATCCCCCAAAAAAAAAGGATTAAAAACAATAAAGAGAAAAAAAATCGTCCTCTAGTGAAAACCACTTCGGTGGCACTTTGGATAGGTACCTTGGTAAAAACCTGGTAAACATGCGCCTTGTGTAAATAAGCACTTTCCATCCACCAGGTTCTTCATGACTTGTTTGCATCATCCTTCCACATCCGCATATAGCTTGGTCCTGTGTTCGTGTCATGATTCCTCCTAGTACTACTTGGCCCATTCTCAAGGTCAATTTGTCCTGCCTTTATTGGAGTAGTCTATTGCATCATGTTGGGGGCATGTTCTCATCAGATGAATTCGTGTATGTTCTTGAAGTCCCTAAATTAGAAAAGCCAAAAACATCAAAAAATCATATCAAAATCCAAAAACATCACAAAATCACAAAATCCCCCAAAAATAATATTCAAAACACATCAAAAATTCAAAAATAGGTCAAAAAGTCATTCAAAAATTCAAAAACAAAGTTTTGTCGAACTACGAGTCTCTGAGGCTTGAACATAGGTAAGGTTGATCTTTGATCATCCCCTGAGACACTTAGGTCAGTCCTTTAGGAGTCCGTCATAATAAACTGGCAATCCATCTGTTCGTATCTCATAAATAATCGAGTCATTTTCAGTTGAGCTACGGGTCTCTGAGCCTTGAACGTAGGTAAGGTTGATCGGTGATCATCCCCCAAGAAACTTAGGCCAGTCTTTTAGGAGTCCGTCATAATAATTTGACAATCCATATGTTCATATCTCATCAATAATCAAGTCTATGTCAGTCGAACTACGTGGTCTCTACGTGTATAACATAGGCGAGGCTAATTTGTTGATCAACCCTCGAGGCGCCTAGGATAGGTCTTTAGGTTAGGTCTTGGTCAAAATCTCAGAAAACCCCAAAACATTGGGAAATTTGAAAAATCAAAACATTTACAAAACCTTGAAAATACCAAAACAACCTCAAAACATTTCAAAAAGATCAAAAACATTCAAAAAACCCCAAAAAATCCATCCATCCCCATCTCACTTTCACCCACAATAAACATCACTCATAATAAACAATCGTCATCCTCAACCTTTGGTAAAATAATCGGAAACAAGTCTAGCAGGTCAAAAGTGAAAACCTAAATGTCAAAGTCTCAAGTCTAGGTCAGTACATAAGCAAGAATAGTCAACTCTTTGTGTCAATAGCCTATCATCCAATCAATCCCAAATAAAATCATCTGATATTGCCATGTCCTAGGATGCATCCTTCCTACAATGGACATCAACATCAGGCATCACTGTAGTTTAGTATTGTCTAGTTGTTTTGAAGAACATTAGCTTGTTTGTTTACTTTATCTTTATCTTTTGGACTTATCTTTTTGCGCTCATTTCAATGACCTCTCGATGATGTCCCAAACAAAGGGATTTAGAGAGAAAGAAATGGGGCAACGATCATTATCTTTTTTATCTGCTGTGCTTGTTATATATTCTTGTAATATAACTTGGTCATGCATGGTTTGTTTAGGTGTAGGGAGGGCGTTTTAGGTATCTTGTTGACCACATAGGAAGGCTTTCTTTTCTATGTTTTGGTTTGAGATGTTTGATGAAATATCTGAACTGCACTCCAAATAAGATTTCATATGCCAGGTGTGAACAAGAGTATTCCTATCTACTTGTCAAGTCAAAGTCCATCACACTAGGTGCAACATCACCTTGGTTCTTAATACCTTGATGCATCGTACCAGGTGTGTTAGCAAACATAAGATAATTGGTCCTTTGAAAATCCCAACTCCTTGGAAATTCATCATCATCATCATCATCTCATGTCTTGTTGGAATGTCTTGCCGTGCTAACATGGTACCATGGCAGTTAATCAAAATCCATCATCAGTGCATCCATCTTGCATTCACAAACTGTCGACATATTGCATATTGCATATCATATAGGAAATATTAAATCATATCACATGCATTGCATTTCCATCATTTGCATAATATAGATTGGTTATTCTAAGCATTTAATCACTTAAACATTTACATTCATTCATATCATATAAAACATAATTTGCATTCATCATATCATATCATATCATATCATCGTCATACAATCCATCAAACATACATAAGTATCATTCATTTACATCACCATATAATGCATGAGAAAAAGTAAGAAAAAAAAGAAAAAAGATTACATTTCATCCATTAGGGGCATATTATAGATCTATTAGTCGCATAATCATTGTAGAATCATATCATAGCATAAAATATATTGAAAAAACATAACATTTCATCACATTTGCATCATCACATAGAACATTATGCACATCATAACATCATAGCATCATCACATATCACATAGAAAGTAAAGGCATCCATAACGCATAAATAAAATAGAGCACATCACATCGCATCGAATCATCATATCATATATATCATCAAAATGTACACTGTCATGGTACAAAATCAGATCAAAATGTACATGTGTATGTCAATGAGTACAAAGGCCCTTAGGCTATCAAAAACAAGCCCATGGGGCACAAAAAGAATCTTGTCTTTGATCAAAACTAGGCCTAACCCTGTTGGCTACTTCCCTCGCCACCTGCTCTCTCCCTGTGATCCTCTGTAGGTCTGTGGACTATCCTCTGTGAAAAGTATAGGACTCGGCTTGGTCTCGGCACGACCTGGTAGTAGTGAATCCTATAATAATCAACGTCCTGGATGGCCTCCTTATAACTTTGCAGCCTATCTCTGCTAGACCTCCTGGTCCCGCTCTACCTGCAGTTGGTCCCTCTCAGCTGTCAGTACCTGTAACTGAAAAATCTATCCATCTCTAGGGTCTGGTTGGAGAGGTGGCTGCATGGTTGGCTCATCCTGATCCCCGTCTCTGGGTGGTGTCGAGACCCTATCTTGATGCCCATCCTGTCCATCATGCTGCCCCTAGTCTTGATCTTGTCTTGGGACGTCCTGGTGGGGCTGATCCCATTGATCCCTGATTGGCTGATCTGGTGGTGGTCCTTCGCCTCCTCGACCCCCCTCTCTCTGATCCTCATCTCCTCCCTGGCCCTACACCGAGTGGATGGTGTGCCTGGTACTGTCAAATGAAGAGGCAACTTGAACCAATCTCTGTATGCCTATGTGGTCCCTGGGTCGGCCTATCCTTGATCATATGGCCATGGCCTGGCCACTAGTTGTATAAAAATCTACACTACCTCATGCGTAGGAATATATCAACCCCAAAAGCTGTGGCTTGTAGTCCGTGCAAATATGGCCACATACTGATCATCCGACCTATCCCGTGGCTCTTCGGACTACCTATGAACCCTACATGGTAGGTACATCTCGAGCATCATATGCTCCCTGCCCTACATCAGTCTATCCTGCCGAGCGAAAAAGAGCTGATGAACATCGTCAAACCATGCGGGCCATCCAAGATATGGCCGCCATGTAAATGCTCTCATGTCATCCAGGACCCTCCTCCAATGAGGAATCCTGTGTTGTCCTATGTGAGTGAAGGAAACACCTCCTTTGTATCACCACATGACTAGATCATCTAGTTCCATCATAACTAGAATGAATCTTAGACAAAGCACAACAATGTGCTCCCACGCCCAGATATGCAGGAGTGTGACCCCTGCACCAAGTGCTCTGCCATCCAGGTATGAAAACTCATGCAAATCTCTGTATAGTGAGGCTAGAAGAACTGGCCCCCATGCAAATAATTTCTGTCATCGAACCATGAGCTCCCAAGCAAGCCCCCATACAAGACTGAACTATCATCCTTGCTGATCTGGTGCGACGAGAACCAATATGATGGCTATAATGACCAAGTGATAGGTTGACACAGTAGACCTGTGGTGCTCTAGCTCAATTTGGCCCTCACAAAATATAATTTTATCGATGCCCATCACGTCATATCAAGCCTCCCTCCTAGCATCCACATCGTAAATAACGTGCTCTCTGAAGATGGGTAATCTCAGAATCTGCCACACGTCCTCTAGTGTGACTATGGCCTCGCCTGTCGGAAGGTGGAAAGAGGATGTCTTGCTGTGCTATCTCTAAGCGAGTGTCATCATCATGCCCAAGTGTGTCCTCACAGGTGGTGCATAAGCGATGTACCAAAGTCCCATCTATCCTAGGTACTCCTGCTGTTGATTAGGCAGATCATCCAAAACATGGAAAAGATCCCGGGACCTGTGCTTGTGAGAGTAAAGTATCATCGTCTCCTCCTACATAAGGAAATTCACTGCGTTAAAAAATCATCAAAAAATCTTGATACTGGTTTGTCTCGACATCCCGAAACAACCGTAGTGTCGCTATTGTGGGTTTGGTGTAGTTTGCAAACTCCAAATTGCGCCGCTAGGAGCTTCAAACTCCCAAACTCCACCGTGGCGTCACAGTTTAGGAGGGCAACTCAGTTTGAAATAAACCCTAAGTTTCAAAGAGGATTGTGGTGGTGCACTTTGGAAAGGCGGCTAGGTTTGGAATTTAAACCCTAATTACAAACTACACCGTGATGGTGCTACTTACGACTACGACACAAGTTTGAGGCTGTGCAACGCTGATTTGAACTTTCCAGCAGCACTATATTGGACCGCTCCTAGAAACCTAGTTTCCTAAGCTATTAAATGCACACGAAAATTGAAAAACGAAGTTGGGTCAAGTTGACTCACCGGTGCTCCAGTGCCGGGCAACCTCTAGTGTGTTCGTACTCGATCTGAAATGTTTTGAGGAAACTGTCATTGCGCCATCTCTCCAAAGGGTCAGAGCTCAAAACTATAAAATCTCTAAAGGCTGAAAGTGAAAATGAATTGGAAGTGGTCCCTCAAGGCCTATTTAAGCCTAAAAGTTAGGGGTTTTTGACCCCGTTTAGCTGTCCTGCTAGGGTTTTGGTCCCCTCGATCTTGTTTTCGCCCGACCGGAGGCTATTTTGTATCATTTTTTGTGTTTTGTCTCATTTTTTGGCATGCGGGAGCCTTTTTGGACCTGTCAGGCACCTTGTCCTCTTTCTTTTGTGAGATCACTCAAAAAATTGAAATTTTTGTCCAATCTCTCAAGGGGGCAGTATAGCAACATGTTTTGTCCGCTGGGGCAGCATTGGGGCATTTTTAAAAATTGATTTTTTTTAGCTTTTTGGTCGAGACAGTTTATATTTCGAAACAACACAACAAGTGCATCACTTCAAAGAGGGGAAAAATGTAGACACGTAAAATGTACTAATTAATGCTACACATTTGATCCTGATTTTACTAACACCGCGTCATCCTAAATCATCCCTTTGTCTAACCATTTAATTGAATAACCTTTATTTGATTATATTCATCAAGTTTCATCCTTTAATTAAATAAATAATCATTTATCTGATTAAGTGATTCTCTCTTGTTAATTAAATCAATCAATCCGATCTAATTAACCCTATATCTTTATTTAATTAAATAATTCATTTTATTTGATTAAATATCTAAAGTCACTCTATTAAATTAAATAAATTAAAACCTTATTTGATTTAATCTAACCATCATCCCCTTTAGTTAAATACATCAAATCAATTATTTAATTAAATCTAAATCACATTCTTCTCATCTTTTGATTTAAATCAACTCATAAATCTAAATCAAATAGTCACATCATCTAATCCCTCATTAAATTAATTAAACCTTGATTAATTTACTCCTAATCTCCAAATTTCTCTAGCTTTTGCCACTTGCACATGAAAATACATTTAATTCATTTATTAAATCCCTATTTTCTTTCAACATGGCATAAAAGAGGAATATTCCTTCAAATTTGAAATCCTTCCAAGTGGACTTTGTCCTTCCAACAAGACATTTATTTCATCTTACATGTCCTTGTGCATTGAGCCAAGTGGCATTTAAGTCATTCTTTTTTCCCTCTTACATGTCATTTCACTATTTTCAAATTCCAGCTAATTGCATTTATGGGAACATTCATGAAAATGTGCACATCCTTTGCCCATTCACATCTTGACAAGTGGCATTTGGCCATTGGTTGAAAGTTAGTCCCACATTGCTTCATTTTGGGAATTTCTCCATCTTGTCTTTCTATAAATAAGAGGTTTATCTCCTCATTTGATCATCCACAATTTAAGCAAACTTATTATACTCAATTTCATCTTCAAGCATCTCTATTTTCATCCATTTTATCAAAGTCTTAGCTAGGTTATGCAAGTTTTTCATCATGGAGCTCAATTGAATCTTCAACAAAGTGGATCAATCTTCATCACTCATCAATATTGCATCATTGGAGTTGGGAAAGGGCCAATTTTCACATAAAATTGGCACCAATTCCCCCATGGGATCAAGAGTTTGCTTGCTTAATTAGGATTTCATTACCTTTTCATTGTGTTCTTCATTCTTGCTTCCTATTTTGAGCATTGCTAATGGATTTCATGGGGAATATTATAAATTATTTCTTGCATTTGACCTAACTATGTGTTTGTTTCTTGTGTTTTGCAGGTATTAGGATTGGGGTTCTACACCATGTATATCTGGTGTTATGTGTTGATCTCTGATCTTGTGCTTGTGGTTATTATATTTGTTCATGTTTCAATCTTCACATCTAAGTTTAGGATTGAATCTGCAAAATTATTTAAGAACCAAAATTTTTAATATCTACTGATTCATTCCCCTCTCAGTAGATCATTGTGTTCTAACAACTCTAGGTTCATCCACAACTTCTATTTTCCTGAAGACGTGATCAAGAATATCTTTGACTTCCAAAATAAAGATGATAGGAAGATGAAATGGATTGCCTTCAATAAAATGGAAAAGTAAATGAAATCAAAGGACCCATAGTTCTTGGCTCTTAGAGACATAAAGGATGAAAGTCAAAGAGCTAAATATGTATTTCAAAATTTTGAGCAAATAGTTGGGCTGTTGAAGGAAGAAAGAATAGCTCAGGACAAGGGGAAAGCTTTTTTAGAAGAGGAACAAGGCAAGGGGAAAGGGCCTGTGATGGAGGAGAGACCAACTTACCAGCTCCCAAAAGGAACACTAGTGTTCACAAGGAGGAAACATAAGGTGAAGGAAAATAAAACATTAACTACCTCTTCTCAACAAGAAGGAACAAGAATGCCTTTGCCTATACAAGAAATTCCATCATTATCTCCCCCAAGGTCAACAAGTCTTGAGATTGTTGAATTGGATTCACCACCAAGGGTGTCATCGCCACCAAGGAAGCCACCCCTAAAGAAACAAAAAGTAGAATCAAATGGCTTGGTGGAATATGCTGAGGATTCTGAGGATGAAATATTGGTTACCGAGGAAGAAATGTAACAAGGCATGCCTTCTCTCCCTAGGGAGATGGTATAAAAAAAAATGGGCCTTAGACTAAGTAAGGTGGATCTAACTGACATGAATAACATAGATGATGTCAGGGAAGAGGCTTGCAAATAGTTTATGGATGATGAATCATTCGCCATGTCCTCTTCTTTCATGGAATTTGCATGGAGAGAAAAAAGGGATGAATATGTTAACAATATTTCCAAGAAGAGGAGCCTAAACCTAGAACTACTTGATAAGGTTATATAGGCTCAAGTTATGAAAGAAATGAAAGAAAACTTTCAAGGCATAACAATACAAGAGGGTAGAGAATTAGTAAGAAAAAGTGGTCTCCTCTTGCTTCCAGAGTGGGACCTAGCCTCTGCCATAGCTTTTGACACAGTGTGGAGGTATGGCAGGCCCTTATATGACTCTGAGGAATAAGAAAAAAATGCACTACAAGGGTCTAATTTTAGCGAGCAATGGGACACATTGGAAATTTGGGCCCTAGCCCTTAACACAAAAAATATAGTTGTAGAGCCATCTGTAGATTATAGAGGAGGGTGATTATCAAGAGGGTATTGGATACCTCTACAATTGAAGCAACCACCATGTCCGTAAATGTTGCTTAATTCACAAAGGCAATGGTGGAGTCAGTTACTACTGAGAAAAAAAAGTTCACAAAGATGTATAATGACCTGCTGATTGAATACAAGGGTAAACAAAAGATTATGGAGTTGCCAACAAAAATGACACTATTAAAGAAAATATGCAAAATATGCAAAGAAATGTGTCAATAAAAAAAGACTCTACTTCTCCTTCTTCACCACAAGCACAAACACCTTATGCCCCTGCTCCTCCCATAGATACTTCATTGGAAATTGTGCCATATGATATGGGAAATGTGCCTATATCAATTGAAGAACCAAGCACTTCATGTGCACACTAAAATGAGGAGGTTAGCAAGGAATAATTGCTTGAAAAGTCCAATATATATGAAGAAAGATGCAAGCAACAAGGAAGATCGATCCTTACTAGCAATTTGAAGATTGTGAACATCAGTGTTGGAGCATCTTAATAGGGGAATTAAAAAGAGGTTGATTAATATCCATGCTAATTACTCATCCATGTTTGATGTTGTCAAGAATTTTGATAGAGACAAGGAAGTGGCTATCCCACTCATGGAGAGATGGATTCCAAGATACCAGGACCTCACGCTCATGGTTGTTAAATCAAAGCATGATGTTAATAAGCCATAAAACATTCAGCCTACCCTTAGGATTGTAAGTGGAATCCAAGAGTTCCAAGGAAAGATTGAGCCATTAGAGGAAAAAATAAGGGAGTTAGGTTAAGGGGTTTGATGAAATGAATTTTGATCTACTGATGCTTCCAAACATCCTAAACTCAAGCAACCATAATCTGTGAAGAAGCTGAAATGTGAATGCTAAAGAGCAATATGGATATGCTTACCCAAGCAGGGATTGCCCTGGAGGAGGTTAAAAAAGAATCCAACCAAGTGGTGACCAAATATGCACCATACAGGGAAAATCTTGACAATGTCATTAGATTCAATTGGCCTTCGAAAAAGGAGTTTTAGTCATGGAAAGAAAAATATCTTGATGTCTTGGAGGATAAGGTAGTTGATGTGGGGGGTGGTTAGTGCACTTTTGGTCTTAAGTCTGCAACAATGGACAATAACAGTAGGGAGAATACAATACATGGCCTAGAACCAATACAGATTAGGCCTTTGACAAAGTAATGTTAAAATATTGTATTCTCTCCAGTTTAAAATTGATGTCAGGGATGCAGACGTGGAGGTCCTTTGTCCTTTTCCTTTTTCTTCATTTTATGCTTTTCTTCTTTCGAGCTTGGTGTACATGGAATTTTTTTTGGAAGCATGTGGATAAACTACTGCAACTAAAAGGTTCCTTTTAGAAGGTGGGACAAATCTTCATTGATACCACATGATATTTCCCTCCTTTGAATTGCAAATATGACTGCATTGGGAAATTTATTTTATATCGGTCAAATAGGAAATGGACAAGTGTACATTTTGGCCTAAGGCTTGTTTGCTCCTTTGTTTATATAAGAAGGAATTCACAACCAAATGCATAGTTTGTTGATTGATCATAGAGAAAATTTTGTAATGAGAATATAAAGAACAGTTTAGAGTTTTATCTTAGGTTTTTGAGTCTAGTTGATATGCAAATGTAATTTTGATAACAGTACTAGAATTTTGAATAGAAAATGGTGCAAATTCAAATCCATTTCTCTCCTAGTGTATTCATTTCATGAACTATTAATAAAATTATCAAGGGTTGTTTTGTTAATCTTCATTGTGTTCCAATACTTAAGTGTATTTCTTTAATTTTGAATATCGACCTATCTTGCTCTCTAGTATTGTATTCACAATCTTTTGACTCAAAATAATCAAGGGTTATTTATAAGTTTTCATATCACATCACGTGTTTATGTTATGGATGTTAAAATATTAGCTTTTGTTCAAGGAATGGATTAATATTCCTTTCAGTTATTTATCAAATATTGTGTGAATAGAAATGAAATAGGAATTTATAAGTAGTGTGATAAGTGTTGTTCTTTAAAAATAATTTAGAATCACATATCAAATTCAATATCATGGAATACAATATAAAATATAAAATATCACAATTTCATGGAATACAATATAAAATATCATCAACTATAGTTTGGAATATGATTCATGAAGTGCAATATAAAATAAAATATAATGAAGTGCACTGATTCACAATTTTATGGTCCATGGAATACAATATAAAATATCATCAACTATAGTTTAGAAAATGATTCATGAAGTGCAGTATAAATACCTAAAATCTGCTAATTCACTTTCATTTCCTAAATGGAGTCAAGGTCCTGAAATTGACGTTCAACTTGAGATAAAGTAAAAGAGTCATCTTGATTCTGAGTCTGGTCTTCATTTTCTTTGCCCTGCGTCTCAAATTCAACATTCATTGTGTCATAGTCATTTGTCCCACTACCAGTGCCACCAGTACCAATGTTTGGGGTTTTGCACAACCCTCTTCTTTCACATATAGACCTCCAAATTGTGAGTGCCCTTTCAAAAGGAAGTTTTTTGAAATTATACGTAGTTCCTTTCACCCTCAAGCAATTTTCCAAATTCTTGTCTAGTTTTTTTCTTATCTTTGATTTTAAAAACACCAATGAACTAAAAACTCTCTCATCCTGCACCGACCCCAATATCATTGTTTGACATAAATCAACAAGTTTGAAATATTATGATATCGAACCATGCAATATTTCACTTTGACCTAAGTTTGTCCAAGCCTTTGTTATTGATCCCGGTTCAAAGGGATTCTCCATGGAATCAAACTGGTCCATCATACTTCTTGCAAAATTCTTACGTTGTTGTCTAAGCTTATCTCCATTTATAATTCCTTCTATTTTTTGCTAATTGTATTTTACACTTTTTGAAAAGTGTTCGACCAAGATTTTTACTTTATCATGAAAATAGGTTAGGCTATCTTGGTTTATCCAAAATTGAGGATACACAATACCCATGGATTCAAGTATTTCTTATCGAGGGAATCTATCATAAATATCTGTGGAAAGACATTTTGCAATTTCCTTCAAATTATCACTAACAAATTTAACAATGTCGCTAAAATCTTCCTTTGTAACAAATACTTCTTTGATAGAGTGCCTGACTGTCATACAATGGTACATTGGTATCTCAAATCCACGTACATAGATACATAAGTACCTGCTTGCATTAAACTTTAAATAATTATCAAGCTGATTCAAATATGTAATTTTCTACCACATGAAAAAAAGGGCTTTTAGAAGTTAGTTCTTTGATATGTAGCTCCAACGTTCTTCAAACCGAATGGCATGATGTTCCAACAGTAAGTCCCCCAAGGACATGTGAAAGCTTTTTTGTCATGGTCTTTAGGTGCAATCTTGATTTGGTTATAACCAGAAAAACCATCGATTAGTGAATACATGGAATGGCCAACCATTAGATCAACTATAGTATCAATGCTTGGAAGAGGAAAATCATCCTTAGGACATGCCTTATGAAGATCTCTGAAATATTTGCACACTCAAACACTTTTGTCAGGCTTGGATACATGAACAATGTTAGAGATCCATTCTGGATAATCAATTGATCTTATAAATACCACATCAAGGAGTTTCCTAAGTTCTTCTTTAACTAGTAGTGCCACATGAGGGTGCATCTTTCTGAGTTTTTTTTTCATAGGTTTTGCTCCTGGTTTAATGGACAAGTGATGCATTATAAGATTGGGATGAAGACCTGGCATATCTGTATAAGACCAAGCGAAATTGACTTGATTTTCTCAAAGAAATTCCATGAACTCAGGTACTTCTTTATCTGTCATTGATGCGGCCAACTGTAGAATCCTTGGTTTATCTGTAGTTTCAAGATTAACTGCTTTGGTAGGTTCAATCAAGATAGGCAATCGTTCATGATAGTGCTCCAGGAGAGTGTCAAGTATCCCATCATTTGGTGCCTTAAAAATGTTTTCATCATCTGATACGCTCATTGTTTTATTTTTTGTTTGATCTAATACTGCCAGATTCTGGTTTTCACCATTAGAACTTTCTTTTTGATTTGTATTTTTGCAGCTAGGACACTTGACACCCTCCTGACTAAGGATCTCATGTCAAATTTTACCAGTGAAACAATCATTTACGTCATCTGCGGAAAGGAAGTTTATGATAGATTCGTCATTGGGAAACATAGGTATAAGAGGTTCAGATAGATCCCAATCGATGAGATCAGGATGTATTAGTGGTAGTGGGTCATTAGGTTGTATGAAATCGGCTATGGTTAAAGTTATAACGGAGGAATTCGTAGGATCCAAAATATGAGGTATGTCAATGATGGTACTGTCCTCATGATAGTCTTGTTCGATTAAATCTGACTCAGTATCACTAGAATCATAGTTATGTTGTAGTTCAAATTCTCGTGGTTGGGTCCCTGAACTTTCTCCTTTGATTAGAGTAGGTGTATACTTGTGTATCACATCAACCTATTTGTCCCTCCAGATTTCATCATTATGGATGGTATCCCATTCGTATTCTCCAGAGTCTATGTTAGAATTATTGTTAATGAAATTCTGAATTGCTGTTAAGCTTGCTTCCCTTGGATCAAAAATTTATTGTAATGTGAGTACAATATCATTCAATTGTTTGGATTTTGTTTCTTTCAAGTTAGTATCATAGCCTAGTCCTGTTTTATCTTTTGCAGCAAGTCTTGGAGGATCAATAGGCTCAACTACTCCTTTTCTTTTTCCGATAGGACCATTACCCTCATAGCCCATCTTTTGCATGATTGAGTATCCCTTACCATATTTATCAGTTGGTAATTTAACATTTAGAGCTATATCATCTTTGTTTTCATCTCTATAGAGCCATTTTAGCATTTCACTATCCTCAGGATCTTCCATCGGAAATTTCTCTTTGATAAATTATCCATTGAACTTTGTGATTGGTTCTATTGCTGATTGTGTTGATGTTGACGTTGCATATATCTGATGTTGTGTTATAGAAGGTTGTCCATGTGACTGAGGTGACGCAAGAAGATTATCCAGACAAAGAGAATATTCTCCGGCTCCATTATCCTTGAACCGTAGTTTCTTTTCAAAGCTTTTGGTCACTTGACTGATTTGTGTATCAAATTTTGGAGAAGTGCTAGTAGTCGCTTCTCGATTGTTAGGAACCAAAGTGTCTTGAATAGCTTTGATAGTAGCAAAAGTTTGATTGTGAGAATAATCAGCTGATATCGTGATCTCATATCCATCATACAAAAACTTAAGACACTGATGATATGTAGATGGTACAACTTGCATGTCATGGATCCAAGGGTGACCCAACAAGATGTTGTATGCAAGATCACGGTCTAATACTTGACAGAAAATATTTTTGATAACAAGTCCCACTCTGATGGGTAACATGATTAAACCTTTGGATGCTCTTTCCTCATCATCATAGGATTTAATGGTGATATTTCTTCTGGGATCAATGGAATCCTTAGAAAATCCTAAGGCCCTAATTAATTTCATGGTGCATATGTTCAAACCTGCACCTCCATCTATTAGGAAACGTTTGACACGAAACTTGTGGATCATGATTTCTAAGTATAGTGATGAGTTATGGGGATGTGTCATGGAAACATCATCTTTTTCAAAAAATGAGAGGCATGTGGGTGAAGATAAATGTCCCACCATGGCTTGAAATTGATCCACATTCAGATCATCAAATACAGTTGTTTCAATGAGGGCTTTGTCTAGAATTTCCTTATGCGCTGGGGAAATCTTCAGAAGTTCTAAGATAGAGATTTGAGCAGAAGTTTTTCCAAGTTGATTGATTAAATCATATTGATGTGGAGGCGGTGGCACAATGGTTTTTGAAGGAGTGCCTTTTAGGACAACTTTAGCTTGTGCCCTTGTTGTTACATTAACTTCTCGATACTCTGCCTTCTCTTTGACTTTTATAACACTAACCCACTCATCATCAGTGTAGATATGATTGATTATATGTTCATCAACATGATTCACATTCTTTGCAGAAGACTCACCCTTTTGATAGTTTGGAAAAGGGTTTCGAAATGCTTGGTGGTCTTCGTTTGATTGTTGGTTCCCTTCTATTGTGACAATGTCTTTGTCGATTAAATCTTGAATAGCGTTTTTCAAGGCTTGGCAATTGTTCGTTCGATGGACTTTACATCTATGATATTCACAATAGTATGCATCATTCCATGATGGTGGCTTCACACTAGGTTCGAAGTTACATTGAGGCGGTAGGGTGATAACGTTCTTTGCCATCAAGTCTTTAAGGGCAGATTCTAGAGATTGCCCTAATGGGGTAAAAGTTCTTTTGTTGGAAAAAAATGAAGATCGCTGTGGATTCGCGTTTGATGTATTTCCTAAGGTGTTACTGTTGTTGTTTCCACGATACCCTTGATTGTTGGTATTATTCTGATTTGGAACAAAAGTTGGATTTTTGTTATTTCTCAGAGGAGGGGAGTTGTTTCCCTGATTTGTAACCGAGTTGACATTGTTGTAGTTGTTGTTGCGAGGAATGCTAAGAAAAACTAGATTAGCTAAGACATGATGTGCATCCACAACACCATCATTCAACACATTCTTGTTGCGAGTCCAAAACTTAGATTTGTCATTGTGGTGATTAGAAGACCTAGGATTGTCTCTATCAAGTTTGATTATCCCCCTCTGGACTAGTGCATTTTCAATTGTGATTGCATTTTCAATCATTTTCTGAAAAGAGGGAGGACAATGAAGATTTAAACAATAACTCGTCTCTTGATCCAAGCTATTTATGAATGTAGTGATCTTTTCCTTTTCAGGAACATGACGTGGATATCTAGCGAATAATCTTCTCCATCTCTGAAGAAATGTGATGAATGGTTCACCAGGTTTTTGCTTAGCCTTGCATAAGTCAATCATGGTTATTTGGTGTTGTATGTTATAGGAATATTTTGAGATAAACTCGTTGATCAATTCTTCAAATGTTTTGACAGGCGGTGTAATTTTTGATAACCATTCCATAGATTGGCCTCCAAGACTTCATGGGAACAAACACATTAAGTATGTATCCTCATGAGAAAATTCTAAAGTCATGTTTCAAAAGTCTCTAATATGGCGAATTGGTTCTGATTTCCCGTTATAACGATCAAACTTTTGAATTTCAGAATGCTTAGGAAACGGGATCATGTTGAGACGTCGATCAAAAGGATATGGACAAATATCATCAAGAGCGTATGTCTTTGTTGTGGCTCCTCCTTCTAGAACTTTAACTTTTGCTTCCAATGTTTTAATTGTTTTAGTCATGGTACCAAAATCCGAGAAGGGTGTTTCATCAGGATTACTCTTTATGTTTGCAATATCAAAATCGTGAGGTAATTTGGCTCCTTTGTTGGCCAAGAATAGGAAATATTTTTGTTTGTCGCGTGCTACAAGCTTTTCTACCGCCCTAAGAAATTTAGGATCTTTCTCGGCTTCTTTAAGGTGACGTTCTTCTTCTTGTTCATCTTCACTATCCTCCAAGGTTTTTCTCATATCTTTGTCGGAAGTAAACGAATCCTTTGCTTCTTCAGTCATGTTGTCTTCAAAAAGGGGATTTCGACTTACTTTATAAAGGGGATCACTAATTTTACCTTCTTATTGAGTTGTTTGAATATCTTCCTTGAGTTTGTTGTATTGTGATAATGTAAAAATAGGCATATGATTTCAAGATGTTCTCCTAAACCTAGATCATAGTTTGATAATTTCAATCAATGATGATGTTTTAATTTGATAAGATGAAAATATTATGATATGATCAAAACTATGTTTTCCTAATTTGTGGTTGTGGCTTCCAATGATAAAGGATGTTAGAATCCTGCTGGGAGAAGTTGAACCAAGAATTTAGAAGTTTGTGATGGATGGTGTACTTGTAAGATTTGATCCTTGTTTCTGAAGAATGATCAATATATCATATGGCCTATCTCAACTCACTGGAGTATTTGACTAGGATGTGTCAAATATTCGATAGAAGGTTGTGGTATGTATTTGAAATCAAGAGGTTGATTTTGATTATGTCATTGAGAAAGAGATCTTCTTTGAAAATAGGCTCGTGAATCTAGAGGGACCACAACATATTCGTCAGTAAATCCTCTACAAAATCTTGGTATCTATGGAGAAATTTGCGATAATGGAGCAAGACGTGTCGAATCTTGTATAGAAACTTCCTTCATTGTAAACTCTTCTTGTAGCCTAGAGGTTTCTTGGGTTTCCTGATCCTATTGGTAATTGACTTCTTGAAAAACTTGGTAGATTTCCACTCCCTAAGCATGAGAGAAAAATGTTGATATGCTACTGAAACGAGAATGCTATAAACTCAGATCTGTCAAAATCAAGGATTCAGGAAAAGTGAAAGATGCACTTTTCTATTGCCTTTATGTGCTTTAGAAACAAGGGTATGTGCCAGAGGAATGGTCAGATGCGCTTTGATATGTCCTAGATGCACTACTCTGTGTCCTATATGCGCTTCATAAAATGTTTTGATAGTGACCCAAAACTGTTTGTAGAATACCTGGCCTATGCGCTAAAACAGACTCCAAATGCGCTGAAACAGACCCTAAAAGCACTGATTTAACTAGTGAATGTGCTAAAACAGACCTTATACGCTCCAGAATACACCCTAGATGCGCTAAGTCAGTTTGCCCAAGGAATTTTCTTGAACAGTTTGTGAGTAGGTTCAGCTAAAATTTGACATGTTCATTTCAAATGATCTTTTATCTGAATTGTTGTGATTGAAAACACCGTAAACACTCTAAAAATAGTTGTTCTTAATCCCTATACTAAACAAAAAGTGTATGTTCAAAAAGTGTTTTCACAGGTTTTTGCACATGATAAACAATTTAGACAGACTTACTCTTAGTACTCAAGTAGGTCATCATAATAATCATAACCCACATCTTAGAACTACGTTGACTCACACAGCTGTGTCACCCCCGAAGGGGCGCCCACGTTTTTGTCTTTTCCAGGCACGTACTCAGAGTGACGGAAGTGTTTACCAGATCCCCTGAGCAAATGGTCCTTGGCAGTTATATGGTGAGTATCTTGGGGGCAGATTCTTCCCTCCCCTTGCACTGTAATTATTAGGATGTTTGGATACTGACACGGTTGGCTACTACACTAGGTTCGTACTAAGGGTTTCCGTTCGGTGTGGCAATAATATACTCCCTCAGGAAACCTCCCAACCTTTAGAACAAAGGCTTTGGGAATGGTTATCTTGCACACTATTGGAAAAAGAGGATTTCTCCTGATTTGCTTTAAATTTTATAGTGGGGCGGAATAGCCTGGCTTTGGCTTGAAACCACTTGAGTCGTTCCTCTTGGGTGAGTACTTTTTCCCACAAGAGCAGGCCCTCTACAGGATGTAATAAAGCAATAAAATTGCATGAATGAAAAAGGCAAGTCTGGTATTCTGGTCACCCAGTTAAGGGGAGAGCATAGACCTATTGCCACAAGCACAGTAGACAATGTTCCTTTTAAAACCCAAATCACAATGATCTAAACTATGTGAAGATGTTGCTTCACAAAAAGCATGGGATTCATTTTAACTGCAAAATCAATGTGTGGTGACTATCCTAGATTGCTTCATTTTAAATCCATGTCTATCCTAGGGTTGCTTCTTTTTAAAACCAAATGTGACTATCCTAGATTGGTTCTTTTTAAGCCAGAAAAAGGTTCTGTCTGCGGAAGGCATCAGACTTAGAAACCTATTTAGTTACAACCTGTATGTGCCACAAAAACAAGTAAATGAGCTAAAACAGATAGTAAATGCGCTACAAAAAATCTTAAATGCGCTACGAAAACTCCTAAATGCAGTAAAACAAAATGCAGCTGAATTTCTTTTTTTGTTTTTCAGAAATTTTAACAAATTAAATCGAGTATATGCGCCCTTCTGTTCTGTAGATGCACCAAAATAGTTACTGGATGCGCCGAAACAGTCCCTAGATGCGCCAAAGTACCTACAAAAGCGCTGAAAGAAGCCTCAGATGCGCTTCAAAAACTGTCATATGAGCTAAAACGAAAAATTTCGTCGAAAATCCAAATTCCAAAATGCGAGATCCTATGAAAAAACCTGCAAGTAGATGTTAAAAGCAGGGCAAGGCCGCACGGTGGGTGCCAATAATGTGTGGTCGATTTTGTGAGCGTTAAATATGTAAAAATGAAATGAATCAATCACACCAATAAGACATTATATCGAAAACAAAATATTAAAGTAATAAAGATTGCAAACTCAATATCCTGTTGTCGATGCCGTCCTATCATCCTCTATCTTTAGTATTTTCATTGATTCCAATTGGCTCTCAGATTGTATGTTAGACTCAATGAACAGTCTTCCTAAAGAACGAGATTGATTATGAAATGCACGTAATTTCTAATGCTAAGACATGATTTGCTGAAAATAAAAGACTATTGATGATGCTATGAATAATAAAATTAGAATGCTATAATGCTAGAATGCAATTAATCTCTAATTATTCTGATATGTGTTGTGTAACCCTTGCTTGGATTGGCTGTGCTATTTATAGAGATTTTGAAAGCTCTTGATTGGATGATATGATCAACGATTGTGAAAATTCCTGGCAGATTGAACGGTTGAGAGTGGATAAGACTGCAAAAAATAGAAGAAAGCAGAAAGCAAGATTTGTTTTGTTTTTTTTGTAAAAGCGGTAAGATAAGATGATAAAGATGAATTGTAAAAAATCATCCTTTTTGTGAGATTATGGAAAGATTTTGAAGAATATAAATAATGAATTATTAAATTCAATTATTTATTTATGGGTGACACAAAGATTCTTCTTAAAATAAAATATTTACCCTAGATTTGAAGAATAATGGAAGATTTTATAATTAAATAAAATATTTAATTATGATTTTGAAAGATATGGAAGATATTTAATTAAACTTTTTAAGAAATGGTATGCAAATGAAATTAATTAAATAAGACATTTAATTAACTAGAAGAAAGATTTGAAGAGAAATATTTAAATTTAATTAAATAAAAAAGGCTTAATTAAATTCAAAAAGTGATAATTAATTAAAATAAATAAAGTGTATTTATTTAATTAATCAAGTTGACATTTGAATGTGAAATAATTAAATAAAAATTGATTCATTTAATTATCATAGAAGAATAAATTGAATGAACAATATAATTAAATTAATAAAATTTAATCATATGTAGAAGACTTTAGAGAAATTAATTAAATAATAAATATTTAATTAAATGCCATGATTAATCAGATATGACCAATTTTATGCATCTACACAATGAAGTTTGAATCTCTTACGTTCTCCTTTAAATATTTATTTTCCACTCCAACAAGATAGTTTTCCCATTCCCATCCAACGTTTACTGACCAATGTGTGCTAGGAAAGTGAGGAACACCCAAAAAAGATAATAAATTAAAATATTCAGGGTAGTTTGTCATAGGATGCCCTCTGGACAAAATATGAAAAATAACACGCATTTGAACAATTTTTGCCAGTTGTGCTCCTTCCATTACTTTTCCAAATTGAGCCTCAATTGTACCCAACATGCAACAAGCTTCAACATTCTTTTCTTATGCTCTTCATATTCTAGGACATACTTAACATGAATACATTCTTCCTTTGATTTACATCATACTACTGATTGTGAATTTTTTTCGTAAACTTTACCGATATGCTTTTCTATAGTGTCAAGCTTTAGCTACAACTTCTTGTCTCTTTTACATTTCCAACTAAAAATCATAAACTTGCATTCTATTGGAGATTCATCTTAGTTTTCTTTCTCCACTAGTACAATGAATGGGTACTTTGACACCCAATCAAGATGAAAATTCCTTGTCATTTCCCACTCGTGCCCCACTTTTGATTTTCGTTTTCTTTTCTTGCTACCAACATCATCCAAGTCAATTATCTCATTCTAGCTAACTAGGTATCCCTTGGAACATATTCTATGGTATTGCCATCCTCATTTGACTCATTTAACTCAATGAAAATCCCACTATGACCTTCTGGTGGCGATGAGGTATTGTGAATGCTTTCTTCATTAATATTTGGTGGAAGAGTTGATGATGTAGCTCCATCTTGATCTGATGGATCAAAAGCATTGCCAATTCCAAAGTAAGAATATATGGCAACTCTACATTTTGGGAATTTTGATGGCCTCCCAATCTCTTCACCACCCCAAGGAGTCCTACCCTTGTTGCAATTGCTACTCAACATATTGATCTCTCACTTCAAATAAAAGATGGAAAAAAATGTCTTGTTTAAGAAGGACAAAGAATATCGATCCCATTCCCTACTCAATATAATCTTTAAGATTGAAGCAAGAATGGAAAAGAGATAAAGAAATATTATAACACTATGAAGAAATGATCAGTCACCTTTAAGTTTAGGTTTTGAATGAATTGCAATTCGTTAATGCAGGAATGCTTGTGTTGTAAGTTTGTGACTTGCATACGATCAACTTCAAGGTTCCAAGTCCAACTTCCTAATTGAGAGCTCAAAAGTTTAAAACTAAAGAAAATGTGTAAGAATAAATGACAATTTGGATTGTATTTATATCTGTAGTCATCCAAATTTGACCACTCTCACATGGTCAAACTCGTCTACTCTATTCGTCTATTTCATCAATATTAATTAAATGATTTATTTAATTAATATCTCACCTTCTTCCTAAGGCTCCTAAAGTGTTTAATTCAACAAATAAATACTTTACCTTGCACCTTTTCCTCTCTAAATTAAATAAACATATCAATTTATTTAATTTAGTAATTTAACCCTTTTGAATAAAATGAATTTTAAATTCTCCTTTTTCTCTCTCCTTGTCACATCCTCCATAACCCTCTTCTAATATGGATTAATTTAATTAATCCATGATTAGGATGTGCACACCTTAATCAGGATTAATGTCACATCCTCCATATTCTCCCACTTGCTTCTAACCTCATTATTTTTCTTAATCATGTATTTGCAGAACCTTAATCTAATCCCCTTACTACATTTAGCATACCTTTTTGGTCAACCTTCACATTTTCCATATTTGGCATAGACTCTCTTCCCCATGTGAATTTAAAATTCACTGTTTATTCCTCCAAGGACTCTCCTCTTCCCCATGTGATCATTGAAAGGTCACATCAAGTCACATGAAGCCAAGAACCTTCTATTATAGGGACCTTGTTTTATCCACAAGGTACTTTTCAACCTCCCTCATAAGAACCTTGTCTTATCCACAAGGTTCTTATCATATGAATTTAAAATTCATATTTATTCTTCCAACCACTTTATCCACTCCAATCATATGAATTTCTAATTCCCATTTATTCCTCCAACCACTTTACTCTTTCCCATAGAGATTTTTTGAGGAATACTAAAATTCCTCATATGTCACTTTCATTCTCACTTGGGGACAAAAAACTCATTTTTGAGGAAATCTTCTCATCTCCCAAGGTACTTTCAAAGTACTTGTCCTTCCTCCACATCACTTGTACTTCCTTCACATCATTTGTACCCTTTCCATGTCCTTTGGACACTTTATCATCCACATGTCAAGATGTGAGGGCTTGTGAGTCCTCAACTCACCATAGCCCTCCATCTAGGCCATGGTGGCTCAATCCTGACCATTGAATTCTCTAGAGAATTCAATGTCCTCTATAAATACCCCCCCTTTCTCATGCATTGATACAACTTAGGCATTTTTAGCACCCTTATGCTCTCAAATTCTCAAGCCAACATTAAGCATATCCTTTTGCATTTTAGAATTTGCACTAGCTCTCATCATCCACATTGCTCATTTTATCAGATACCCACCTTGCATCCATTTTCCATCACATTTCCATCAAAGGAGCACACACATCAAGCTTCAATCAAGGGCCAACCAAGGAGATCGACACAGATAAAGGTATATCACTCTTTGTTTTATCTTTCTTTTATTTGTGCTTAACTTAGGCTAATTTCGAAGTGGTCTTGTGTTTCTTTACATTGCATTTGTAGTTAGTTTTGCATATTTAGGAGTAGAAATACTTGCACACATTTCTAGAATGCCCGGTGGGACCTGCAAATAGGTCCTTTTTATTTTCATGTTTGCTATTTTTTTTCATATTTTTTAGGTTTAGGTGACATAGAGGGGCGACCAGGACCACAAAGGGGTGGCCAGGACCTATAAAGTGGTGGCCAGGACCTCCAGGGACACCTGTTTGAGATAGAAACTATAGTTTAGCTCTTTTTTTTTACTAGAAGGGAGGCTACGACCTGACAGGGGCGACTAGGACATGTAGGGACGCCTGTCTGAGACAAAAGCTACACTTTAGCTCTCTGTTTTCACCAGAGGGGTGGTAAAGACCTGTAAAGGGGTGGCCAGGACTTGACAGAGGGGTGGCTAGGACTTGACGGGGGTGGCCATGACTAACAGAGGGGAAGCCAGGCCTAGAAAGAGTCTTCTGTAAGGTAAAAACAACATTCTAAATTAGTTTTTACAAATTGTTTTATGTCATTTTGGTTATTACTGACCCCCTAACTTGTGTTGTTGGTGATTGTGAGGATTTTTTACTAATGTTAGTGCATCTATTTCATGCTTGGTGAAGAACAGTGGTCAAAAAATACTAACACGTTTGTTGCAGGATGAAAGGGCCAAGATTTCTAGTTAGTTGTTTGTTTTCATTTTCATACTAATTAGACACATAGTCTAAGTAGGGGAGTCAAAACATTGTTTTCTATGTTTGTAAGTAAGCTATTGACATATTCAATCCCCTTGCACCATTTGGTGATCCTGGGTAAAGAGAAATCGTAGCTTACTTAAGTCCTTTGTGTTACCCAAGGAGGCGTTACATCATTCAAGCTTTCCCTTTGCATTTCGTGTGAGCCTGGGGAGAAGCCAAAAATGGTTAACATTCTCTTCTTAGTGGGACCTGCTTGGGGATTTCATCACCCCAATGGACAATCCCAACCAAATTTGTACGCCAATCTAGTCACGTTGTGTTTGGAAGAGCGCCGAAGCTAGGGTGATACCTAGATAGACATGAAGAGTTGGTTCAAGCCTTTAGTATCTCGCTAGGGTTCCTGACTCACGCTTGTGACGGGCTAGTGTTCATGGTTGTGCCTCACATACCGAGTGTATATTGAGGACTCCCTAGATCACCTTGTTTAGCCTAGTTAGAGAACTGTGTCGGTCATACCCCTCATACTAATCTTAAGATTGTGATATTTGAACTGTCTTTTCTATGAAAAACTAGTGCATATCTTACTAGTTAAGCCAATCTTGCCTTGTGCTTGTTGTTTGAAGTGTTTTCTATCTTTTTCCATAGTCATTTTTCCTTAGTCAAGTTCAGGACTATTGATAGAGGCGAGCACGCCCTGACTAGGGGTGACCTCGACCTAAGAGGGGCGACCCCGCCCTCTGTCTCAGACATTTTCCAATCTGTTTGAGTCAAAATTGTCCATATTTCACCCAGAGGGGTAACCAGGCCCAGTCTAAGGGTGGCCAGGACTAGTGCAGGGGTGGCCATGACCTATCCAAGGGCAACCACGCCAAAATAGGTATTTTTTTACATCTTAAATAGTCAATTCTGAGCATTCGATCCATCATTCCATCAATCCATTTTCCCATTTTGAGCATCCATTTCATCATTCCATAAATCCATTTTCCCTTTCCAAGTGTCTATTCTGTTAGTCCATTTCCCCATTCAAAGAGTTCATTCTCCCTTTCCATAAACCCGTTCATCCATTTAGAGAGTTCGTTGGCCATCTGGGAAACCCATTTCATCGTTTGGGGAACCCGTTTTTCCATTCAGAGAATCTGTTTCATTGTTTAGGAATCATCTAGTAATTTCATCACTTGTTAGGCTTGTTTTCCCATTCTGATAACTGGTTTGATCTCATTTATGCTTTAAACAAGTCCAAAATCTAGTTAGGCAACAAGACCTAGGAACAGGCGACCAGGACCTGGGAACAGGTGACCAGGCCCTAGGAATAGGAAACCACACCCAATGAACATGCGACCTCACCCCTTGAATAGGCAACCCGACTCAATCCAGAAAATTAAACAATTAGGGATCTAAAACCTTGTCATTTGCTGTTATCTAAACACTTTCATCCCCTTCCGTTCGCTCGTAATTGATCCTTTAGTCCATTTTCACTTTCCAAAGGTCATTCAGTCATCACTCGTATCATATAGGCACTCTTATAACATCTTTAGGTTGCATTGTTCATCATCTTTCTCTTGATCCAAATCCCCTAAACCTTATTTTAAAAGTTATTATCCAAATTGACCTAGGCGTCTGAATCCGATCGTTATCCTACACATCAGTCATTGTCTTTGTCCCAATCAATCCACTTCCATCTTGAGGTGGATTTGATGTCGTAAGTCATCATCCTCAATCCAATCAATCCATTTCCATCTTGAGGTGGATTTAGTGTCGTGATCATCTATCTGTCCTTCAATCCGATCAACCAACGCCTTAAGTCACCTAGGGTGATTTTTGAACTAGGTTTAGAATACCTTACATCATCCATCATCTAATATTGTCGGTCGTTTCATCAACCGATCTTGATCCATCATCTAATCCTATCCAATCATCCAATCAATCCTACCCAATCGTCCAAATCAATCCTTATCCAAATATCTGATCTCATCATCTAATCAATCAATCCTTTATCCAATCCAATCAATCTTCTAACCATCATTTAGGTCATGCTTGCATTAAGTCTAGTCTTATCTCAGTCCACCAAGTAGTTTTACATTTTCATGCCCATTCAGACAAGATCACAAACCAAGAAGAAAATGGCACAACAACAAGGTCAAGGTTCCCAGTCGAACATCCCTCAAGATCCTAACAACAGGGCAAACATCTCTCAAGATCCTAACAACAGGGAAAACATCTCTCAGGATCCTAACAATGTTGTGAACATCCCTCAAGACCCTCATAACGGTGCTTCATCACAAACTAACACCAACGGTCAAAAATACTTCACTACCCAATGATGAAAACATGATCAATCAACCTGAAGTCACCGTTGATGAATACCTAAGCAATCCCACTAACGTTTAGATGATAGATTTCCTCCTCGACGAGCGTGGGGATAAGATCCTCACCACTCTACTCATGAAGGTAGTCAAACTGCCATATGGTTTTGACATGTCACAGTACATCAACACCCGACCCCCTCTAGTGCATCAAGACTGGCAGAATGTTCCTGGAAATTCCTATGTTCCTGAGGGTACACCCATAGATAACTGGTATCATCCTAAGTTTGGAAACGCTATGATACATCAAGTTGCCAATTATACTCCCCTTTCATCCACAACCTTTACGACACCATCTGATCCTTATGATCCCTATGCCTATGGCGTGCCACAAAAAATCCCATCTGCTCCACCACTCCCACCTCAGTATCCTGGTCAACCATGCATCAACACTAGGGGAAATCCCTTCCTCGCGTCGACGCCACCACCAAGATCTGTACCCATAGGAAATATCCTACCGTCCCCTCAGGGTAATAATCCTCATCAATCCATTGCTTCAAAAACACCGCCGCAAAATCCAAGTATCCCCTCACAAGCACCACCCCAACATACTGCTATGTTTCCATTCCCATGCAACAACATCATCAACAACCTCCACAATAAAAAAATTCAATTCCGCAACAGAACATGCCGCAACAAAATGTTTCGAACCCACAGTAGCATACTATCACTTATATACAAACTCCACATCAAACAATGCAAACTGCATCACACCCTCAACAACCACCTCATGGTGCTTCTGCAACAGTCCCACAAAAACAACACATCCCATCTCGCCCTCCTTATCAACAATCGCATACTCACATTTCCACACAAACACAACATAATCCTCTCACGCAATATCTCTACCATCCATCCAACACATACACTACTTATGCTAATCGGAACATCTATGTGACTGCTGATAATCCACCATAGACGCAACCACCTCCTTACACAAATACCCTACAATTATACGCCAACCCATACCAGAACAGTCTAATCCACAATAGCCTCCGTACGTCATGCCACAACCCAATGTCGCATATAATTACCAAACCAATCCCTGTTATGCTCAGCAACAACCTTTACACCAACAAGGTGCCTCATCCACATCTTACGTGCAACAACAACCACCTCATTATATGGGTGCACAATCTACCTCTTATTATAAAAAACAACCACCTTATCAACAAGGGGCATCCATGTCATCATACTACCAAGCTCCTCACAATACCCCATCCACTTCATATTATCAGTAGCAACCACCTCAACAATAGGCACCCTCTGCCTCTTATTACCAAAATCCCTCGTCATCCTATCCGCCTGACGTTAATCCATAACCCACTTATGCTAATCAGTATCAACCTACACCCACATATGATCCCAATGCTTCCGTACATCAACAATATTCACCCCATCCGTTTAATCCAACCCCACCTACCAATAAAGAGCTAGAGGAGCTTAAAGTTGAATTAAAAGAACTACAAGCAGGTATGCCCAAAAAATCCTTCAAGTTTGAGGAGATTTTCCCATATCCATTGGATTTATCAATTTCACTCATCCCCTTTCCGAAGCATTTTGAGATACCCAAGTTTGAAAGTATAAGGGAACTAAAGATCCTAAGGCCCATGTGCAGGAGTTCTATGCACAATGTCAGGATGTCCAACATAATGACAATTATCTCCTACGCTTGTTCCCTAGAAGCTTAGGAGGGCAGACCTTAAATTGGTTGATGGGTCTCAAGAAGGGGATAGTTTCTTCCTTCACTGATCTTTATGAACAGTTTTTCAAACAATTCTCCTTTAATCTGGAGGACATTGACACTCTAGACCTCTTGAATGAAAAGCAACGTGATGGGGAAAATTTTGCTAAATACCTACAAAGGTGGCGAGCTGTAGCTAGATTTATGAAATCCCCTCCCAGCGAGAAAGAAATGGTCACCCTTTTTGTGGCTAATGCTCATCCCAAAATGGCACTTTCTCTTAATATTCATTGTGTCACAACCTTCGCAGAGGTTATCAAAAAGGGCCCCATCATTGAGAGAGTGCATATTGCTAAAGGACACATTAAACTGTACAACTCGGATAAGGACAAGTCATCTGGTGACAAATCTCATTACTAGAATAAGAAAAAGAATGCAGTCAACGATGGCATCACTGATACTAAACATGTTCAAGTGGCCAATACCTCCCAGAGACAACAACCATCCATGCCCAATGCCATATCCGTGCCACAGGGGGCACCTTGAGCCCCTCAACATACCAATCAAGGGAACGGTAAACGTGAATACACTCAATTAGGAGAACCCTTGAGCGATGTCTTCAATAGGTTGTTATAGGCCAATTATCCAATTACGTATCCTATGACCAAGCCACTTGATGAATGCAAGCCTAAACCAACCTGGTTTAAAGAAAATGAATATTGTGAGTTTCATAAGATTAAAGGACATACCCTAAATAAGTGTTAGAGTCTAAAAACATACATCTAGGATCTCATAGATTGGGGTGACATACATGTGGATGCCAACATGGGACCTTTGTCCAATGCTCAGTTACAGATATATCAAAATGCTTTCCCTAAGCATAATCAAGGTCCTAGCACATCCAATACATATCCTAGACCTAGTAACAATAACAACTAGGATAACAACACTAATAATATCACCTACAAGAATGTCCCGCTTAACTATGAGACTCTCATCACGCATATTGGGCAAGCGGAACCACGTATGTCTATGATACATGTCAAATGAAAGGAGCTTCAATGTACTATTACCACTCACCGCACTCGCATTATTGTCCCTGGAGCCTTCACGTCAACCCCATCACCTCCTGTGAGCTCTCAATATAACATCCTTGACCATCTAGGAAAGACTGCAACACAAATATCTATCCTAGATTTGCTAAAGTCTTCTCCTGTATATTAGGAAATCTTGATGAAAGCTTTATAGGATGCCTGTGTCCGCAATGACATTGACCCTACACAATTCCAAGCTTTGGTAGGTGTATAAGAGTAAATTTTCACCCTAGGTGCAATTCCCCTTTTTTCCTTATTGCACTTTAGAAAACCTAAGTTGGAGGCTTAAATTCACTTAAGCCTGCTGATGGCAGTCCAATTGGTGCCTATTTTATGTGTCGGTGGAGACATTTCTATCGGGGATGCCCGTGCGGCGCGCTTATGTCCCTGGCAGATTCTATCGGCTGATCCAGCAGAGATGTTACTCTTCTCATTGGTAGTGAAGTTGTAACGCCTCCTTCGGCCACCCGACCTGAATATGGTCATTTCCTTTCTCATTCCTTGATATTCAGCCTTTGAACTTGCATTTGGAGGTTGGAAGATTGTTGGATGAAAGATTGGAAAGAACTCCACACTATCAAGCTCTCATATTCTCATTCACAAGCTCATTTCCACTCACTTCCAAGCATTCAAGCATCCCATTGCAAGAACATCAACACTCCACCACATCAGTAGAGCAGTTTTGGGACCACACCATTGCAATAGAGGCTTGAGTTCCTCTCATTTCTCCTACAAGCAACCTTGAGTGCTCTTGGTGGAGGTGGTAAGATTCCCTCTCCTCTCCTCTATCATCATAGTACTGTTTGTAGTGCTTGTGTTTTTATTACTTCTTTATCTCTTTTCCTTTGGATGTTCGTGGAGGTGGGAATACCTAAACGAGGGTTTGACTAAGCTAGACCCCTATACAGCCACCCCCAAACATTCTCTCTCTTACTGTGTGTAGGTGGACACACTTCATGGAGCTAGCTGGCGAACATGGTCTTCTACGAGATTTTCTTCGTCACCTTGACCTTGGTATATCTATTTTATCACCTTCACTTGCACTTCTCATATTTTATGGTGTTAGTTTGTTCCCTTAGAAGCTGTTAAGCTAGGCTGTTAGTCATTTTGATGAGTCCAAACTTGTCTCTGTTGTGATCTGGCCGTACGAACCACAACACATTTCTAAGATGCTAGTGTGCCACACTATCGTCCGAAATCCGCACTGACATCCTCAGGTAGAGAGCTCCTTGAGGTGGAGAGTTGGACCTAAAAATTGACTCACCTAGCAGCCCCACCTTGAAACCCAGGATTGTAGAGTGATCGTAGGACCCAAAAATCCTCATCATTCTCATCCTCATACCCTAAACAATACATTTAGTTGAGGTAAGTTAGGGCAGCCTGTCACGTCTTGATCCTCCATGACCTCAAGTCTTTCATGTGGTGGTCCCCCTCTCTTACATTTTTGGTGAACCCGACGTGAACCAATGTCTGTTCATTCGTTGGTGTTAAAACTCCCTTTAGATATTTTGTGGTTGTTGTGACCCCGCGTGTTGTGAAGGTTTATGAGATTCACAACCCAGTCCACAACTTATGGGCATATCATGAGGAGAAGCATACGACACCTCCTGATGGATAGAATGAAGGTATCACTTGGTCTCTCTATGAGTCTCTTCTTTGGTACCACCGTTATTTGGCCATGTAGGAACAATTATCGAGGAATGAGATGGGGTTCGTTGATGAAACTGATCACGTTCCCACTCCTCCTACATCTCCCACGCCATCATCGGTGGACGAGCATGAGGCTATTCAAATTCTTTCTGATTATGTGTCCGCCCTCACTAAAGGGTTGGGAAACCTTGAAAACCACTTGGAAATCAATCCGAAGATGGCTAGGGCCACTCAGGTTGTTAGCGAATTAAGAAATATGATGGGAAAGGATCAAACAGGTATAGAGCTTCTGAGTAGTCTCTTCGGTATCACCGAAGCATGTGCTCCTTCATGCAACTCTGGTGTTGCACAAGGAGTCACCATCGGAGAGCCCGAGAGACAATTAGGAGTATCAATGCCTCCTATTTCTGTCTAGATGACCAACGTGACCCCTTCTATTAACATCCCTTCCACCCCTAATCAACTGGAAACTATCAAAGTGAATAAGGTCCCATTGGGCTTTAGCTTCACCCCTTCTATCACCTCAGGTGGTGGAGGTTTTGGCGGAGCAGGTGGTGGAGGCTTTGGTAGCGGCGGTGGATTCAGTAGCGAAGGTGGTGTTGGTGGAAGTGGTTCTGGTGGAGGTCGTGGTGGTGGTTCTGACAGTAGCCCTACTGGTGGCGATGACTCTGGTAGTGGTTCTAGTGGAAGACACACCGGTGGTAGTTCTGGAAATGGGCCTAGCGGTGGTTCTTGAGGAGGTGGTTCCTTTGGCCCTCTATCTTCTAATGACCCTATTTTGAATACTCTACTTCAGAATATGGGTAAGATGTAGATTTAGTTAGCGAGCCTCTCCTAGGCCTCTTCCCAACCTATTTTCCAACCTTTCTTCTGACATAGCCTATTTTTGATCGCTATCTTAAACACTCCCTTCCCTTAGGGAATGGAGATTCTGAAGTTTGAGAAATTCGGTGGCAAGGGGGATCCACAGATAAACATGTTTTCCTTCAACGCTCTCTACACTGATTTCTTCCATCATGATGCTTGATGGCTAAACTATTTCCCCGATCTCTCAAGAACACAACACTCGAGTGGTACTGTTCCTTACCTCATAATTCTATCTTCTCATTCGATCAGCTTGTTATCCAATTCCTTAGGAAGTTCCAAGCAAACATTGGGCTGAAGATGATCTTCTTGGATCTCGTCCGATGTAAGAAAGGAGACAATGAAAAGATCACTGATTTCATAGCATGTTATCAAGCAATTCTTTCACAAATCTCATATCAGTTGCCCAATTTTGATGTCCAGAAGGTATTCATAGGAAACTTACAAAACCCTTGGAAAGAGAAGTTCACCTTGATGAAGTGTCCCTCTTTTGTGCATCTGTGTGCAACTTTACGAGAGTACCAACAGATAGTTTCTTAGTTTGGGGGATATTCCACATGCTCCTGTTCTGAAGGGAAATCCATTGTATCGACCTTCGGAAAAGGAAAAGACATTGCGAATGTAGTAGCCGCTGCTAATGACAATGACCTCAAACGCATCTGGAAGTTCATAAATTTATCAGAATCTTATACCTCCGTCTTAAAAAAGTTGCTAAGGGATAAGATCATAACTTTTCCATCTCCTAATCCCATTAAGGAACCTTACCCTAACTGGTATGATGGGAGTACCTACTGTCAGTGCCATCATGTTAATGAACATGATACCGAACACTGTATGCGGTTGCGTCATGAAATACAAGACCGCATCGAGGACGGTAGCATTCGTCTCAATGGGAATAAACAAAATACTAACAAATCAGTGGCAAAAGAAAATAGTGAATTGCAAATATACACAGACCCATTTCCATTGCATTCTGCTAACATGATTATCGATCCCACTGATTCTGCTTCTCAACCCAGGGCCTATGTAAATATGGTCACGATAACTTCCACTGTTTCACCCGCACCCGGTTCGTCGAACATTACATTTACAATGCAGGTTCTACCTTTGAACAACAAGCCCTCACCTCTTTACATTCCCGCTCGTATAAATGGTAACATTGTGATAGGAGTCTTGATAGACCCCGCGAGCCATGTGAATGTTATTATGGAGGAAACATTAGTATTAAACTCACTGCAAAAATAAAAATATAAAGATACAAGATCTACCATCCACACCCACGATGTTATGAATCTCAAACCTTATGGCTTGATCACCTGTCCATCCTAGTTGGACCTAGGACTGTTGACATGGTCTTCAACGTCATTCTAGCATTAGACCTATTTAGAGTGAAGCTAGGCATTCCTTGGCTGGCTTCCATGAATGGGGTTGCCTTCGTTATCCATAAATGTTTAAAGTTCTCTCACGAGGGTGTCACGCATGTAGTTCATGATACCGGATATCAACCTTTGGTATCTCATTATGGATATTCCTTGGATCACTTTTGGCCCTCTCAAGTTGGTATGCTTCCTTCAAGAATGGACCTACTTTACAAGAACTATGTGAAGTATAAAACTAGAGGCAAAGGGGAGCTAAAGCTGATCCTTCCTATAACAGAGCAACCGGTTACCTCCTCTTCCCGGGAAGAGAAGAAGAAGCTCGTGCTTATGACTATTCCCTCTTCGAGAGAGAAAGAGAAGTCAACGCTGATCCCTTCTCCTTCTCGTGAAGGTAAAGGGAAGGTTACACCGTCCACTCCCTCTTCCCTAAAAAAGGAGGAGAAGCCCATGGCGGCTCCCTTTTCTTCCCATAAGGGGAAAGGGAAGATGATCCTTTCACAGACTGCTCCATCCTCTCCCCTTTCCTAGGAAGAGTACTGGATGAGAAAGCTTGGTGGCTACCCATTAAATTCGATGATTCCCCCTTTGGCATAGGCCTAAGATCAGGATCGCGGACCTTCCTAATGAATTTCCAGGACCATGGTACTACTTATATGGTAGAAAGAATGGTTTTCACAAAGAATTCCATCCGTGACCTCCTACTGCTGCTGCCCCTAGGGAAGTGAGTAGAAAGAGGCCCGCTGTTGAGGCTCTTGAGTCAAATCCTCTCATCACTCCTCAGCCTGCTCCCCCTGCTCCTGCATAAGAACCCATTCCTCCACTAGAAACGGTCGTAGTGGACATTCCTATGATCGAGCAGGAAAATCTCACCCCTTCGCAAGCTCTGGCTTCTAACTCCAAGAGCCGTAGAAATTGACTTGCACGAGAGCACAAGTGTCAATGAAAGGATCTCCTAGCCGAGCAAGACACTTCACAACAGAAGGAGGAAGAAACAACCGCCCTTGCTTCAAGGCCCTCTACAACGTCTTCTTCCTCCCCTCCTGTTGTGACTCTTCTGCCTGATTCACTCTTGGCTTTTGTTGCGAGCACAAACACACCTAACCTTAAATGGGTACAAGTGTTTATCGCTCCTTTGGCAGAGCTGACTTTGTTGATGACCGTCCGGATATTCAACCCTTCACTAGACCTATGGATATGGTTAACACTTTGGTCGTATCCCTTACGGTTCTATCCTCCTCTTCTTCTACACCTCTACCTTCATCTGTGGGGAGTTTATCTCCTCCTACGAAGAAAGAGGTAGAGGCTAGTCCTTCTCGCAATAAAGGTCATAGAAGGAGCCCACCTTTGCGAGGTGGCCTTGTGATGACTTGTTTTGTCCTTGTGACAAGAATCAGTCCCACCCTCTCCTGAGTTTGTCATCGCTCCCGAATCATTCAGTGAGCCTAGCAGTGGATCTTAGGTACAACTTGTCCCATTTGCTGAGGTAAGACATAGCACTCCCATGGGGTACATGTTTAACTCTGTGGATGAGGTCCTGACCTTGTCAGTGATCTTTGCAAAATCATTGGTCTTGACTCCACAAGAGCTCGGCGGAGAGGACCTCGAGGGGCCCTCTTCCTTGGCCCTTGTTGCGGGAGGGCTTGACCCCCCTCCTCTTAACATTCCACCCTTGCAGGCTCATCCTCCTTCCTCTTATGCAGATCTATATTGGGAAGCAGATGACCTTTTGAATGATCAACGTTAGAAGGAGGTCACCCTTTCTTGATCTTATGTGCCTGTGTGCATGTTTTGTAATGTGTTCCCCCATACTTGTGCTATGTGTGGCTGGATGACCCTCGTCACCCTTTTTGGTGCATGGATACAGGCATGGATTTTGTGTCGTAAACCTTCTTCTATTTGTGCCATCATTATTCCATGTTTTTGCTTGATTTTTGTTAAATTGGGGATGATGCAAAGCGTTGGGGGCATTTAGGCTTCCCTTCCACATTGATCCAATTTTTTAGTTTTACTTTTCTTTTCATGCATTCTTCCTGATCTGGTTGGGGATTGATGATATTTCGCCTTGCATTGTGGTTACCTACTATTATATGAGCTTAGACAGATTTGACCCGCTAATCCAGATCCCCTTGTGCCCTTTGTTTGTGCTTTTTGATTTTTGTTTATCTTTCTCTCTTCTTTGCTTGAGTTGTACCTCCTATGTGTGATGATGTCCTTTAACACTTCAACTTTCAGAAAATGAATTCGCCACCAACGAATCTTTTCTTGAAATTCCTCACAATACCTTTTCCTTGGAAGCACATTCTCAACTTAGAACCCTAACATAATGTGTTTCCTTCATCACATATTCGTAAAGAGAGAATTTGAAGACCTTCCTCCGAAGTGGGAACTACTTTGACTTCCCCTCACGTGGGGGCATGGCCTTCCTTTCAAATTCCTTGATGAAGTGAGCATCTTTTGAAATGATCCTTTGATGATGAATCACTCTAGGATGGCAAGTTTTGAATTACGTGTCTTTTGAGTGGACCCCCTTATACTTCATGGCAGGGTCCTCAAGAAACCTTTCTTTGAAAGCATTTGTAACAAATGGACTCTTGCATGTCTAGCCTGGGGGCAACCTGACTAGAATCTTTCCATTCGTCCTTTTTGTGTCTAGCTTGGGGGAAGCCTGACTAGACCTTACTTTTGAAACAGTGCGTCCCGTGACTGGACCCCTTATACTTCATGGTGGGTTCCTTAAGGACCCTTTCTTTGAAATCCTTTTTAATGAATGGACTCTTGCACGTCTAGCCTGGGGGCAGCCTGACTAGACTCTTTCCATTCATCCTTTCAGGTCTAGCTTGGGGGAAGCCTGACTAGACTTTAATTTTTCAAATAGTGAGTCCCTTGAGTGGACCCCTCTCCTTTTGAAGGGTTCCCGAGGGATCCCTTTGAAAGTCTTTTGGTCTACGTGACCGACCGCTTTTTAGACATGTTTTGTCTGCGGAATAGACATGTTGCCGCTTTTAGATAAGTTCTATCTACGGATAGACGTATCGATGCTTTAGACATGTCCTATCTGCGGGTAGACATGTCACTGCTTTTAGATGCATTCTATTTGCAGGTAGAAGTATCGACGCTTTAGACATGTTCTATCTATGAGTAGACATGTTGTCACTTTTGACATGTTCTATCTGCAGGTAGACATGTCGTCATTCCTAACTCTGCAGAGTTTGCTTCCTTGGGGCTTCCTCCATGTGAGAGATCTTAGGGTTTACCTCCTTGTAGGTCTGTAGTCCTGTAAGGCACTTTTTTGTTCCAACAACATAGTTCTGAGCAGCTATGGAGTCCTTTGTTTTCCTTGCATCCTTAGGTTTTCCAGATTGCGGTCTACTTCCTCAATGATTCAGGTATAATTTTCTAACCCTACTCTCTTCTTGATCTACTTTACCAAGCACTCATCAGTACTTGTGCTCGCTAAAGTGGGGGAAAAATGTATAAGAGCGAATTTGCACCCTAGGTGCAATTCCCCATTTTTCCTTATTGCACTTTAGAAAACCTAAGTCAGAGGCTTAAATTCACTTAAGCCTATTGATGAAAGTCCACTTGGTGCCTGTTTTGTGTGTCAGTGGAGGAATTTCTATCGGGGACACTCGTGCGACATGCAGACATCCATGCGGTACACTTACGTTCCTGGTAGATTCTTGCGGTTGAGCTAGCAAAGACATTAGTCTTCTCATTGGCAACGAAGTTGTAACACCTCCTTCGGCCACCCGACTCGAATATGGCCATTTCCTTTCTCATTCCTTGATATTCAACCTTTGAAGTTGCATTTGGAGGTTGGAAGATTGTTGGATGAAAGACTGGAAAGAACTCCACACCATCAAGCTCTCATATTCTCATTCACAAGCTCATTTCCACTCACTTCCAAGTATTCAAGCATCCCATTGTAGCAACATCAACACTCCACCACGTCGGTAGAGAAAGTTTGGGACCATGCCATTATAATAGAGGCTTGAGTTCCTCTCATTTCTCCTGCAAGAAACCTTGAGTGCTCTTGGTGCAGGTGGTAAGCTTCCCTCTCCTCTCCTCTGTCATCATAGTACTGTTTGTAGTGCTTGCATTTTATTATTTATTTATCTATTTTCCTTTAGCTGTCTGTGGAGGTGGGAACACCTAAATGGGGGTCTGACTAAGGTAGAACCCTATACAGCCACCCCCCAACATTCTCTCTCTTGCTGTGTGTAGGTGGATGCACTTTGTGGAGCTAGCTGGCGAATAGGGTCTTCTACGAGATTGTTTTCATCACCTTGACCTTGGTATATCTATTTTATCACCTTTGCTTGTACTTCTCATATTTTATGGTGTTATTTTGTTCCCTTAGAAGCTGTTAAGCTAGGCTGTTAGTCATTTTGACAAGTCCAACCTTGTCTCTATTGTGATCTGGCTGTATAGACTACAACACATTTCTGAGACTCCAACGCGTCGTGCTGTCGTCCAAATTCTGTGTTGACGTCCTTGGGTAGAGAGCTCCCTGAGGTGCAGAGTTGGACCTAAAAATTGACTCGCCTAGCCCCACCTTGAAACTCGGGATTGTAGAATGATCGTAGGACCCAAAAATCCTCATCATTCTCATCCTCATACCCTAAACAATACATTGAGCTGAGGTAGGCTAGGGAAGCCTCTTGTGTCTTGACCCTCCGGTGACCTGGGGTCTTGCATGCGGTGGTCCCTCTCTCTTACAGTAGGATACCTTTCATCAACTTACCAACTAGGTTTTCACCAAAATGACATCCCTACCATCAATTCCATTCACAATCGACCCCTCCATATATAGGTTCTAGTTGCTCAACATAAAGTAAGGAGGTTCTTGATAGATAATGGCTCTACTCTCAATATCTGTACATTAATGTTCATAAAGCAGGTAGGATATACCCATGCTGATTTAAGCAATCAGATCATCACTATAAAGGCTTATGATAATGCAAAAAGGGATTACGAAGGGGTTATTAATCTTGCAATTCAAGTTGGTCTAGTTATACAATACACCACTTGTCATGTCCTTGATCTAGACCTCCCCTACAACCGTCTTCTTGGCTGACCATGGATCCACGCCATGCAAGCCGTCTCATCTACCTATCATTAATGCTTGAAGTTCCTGTTTAATGGAATGTAAGTTACGATACAAGCTGATCCCTAGCCATTTGAATACATTTGTTCACTCAAAGCTTCTTTCCTTCATTCCCATTATTGTCCAGGAATGGAAATGGGACCACCACTAGCATTCTTATCACCCACCACCTCATCTGCTCCATCACCCACCACCTCATCCGCTCCGTCTTCTACATCTGATTCCATTATCACCAAGGTCCAGATCATCGACAAGGAATGTGGTGAGTATGAGATGCGTACTGCTTTGAATGTGGAAACCATTGCACCCTCACCACACACATATGGTCAACCCTCTGAATCTACACCAAAGGAAGAAAAAAAGGTAGTTACCTTTAGCTCCAAAAATGTGGGAACCAACACTTATGTATCTCCCTTGTTACCACAATATACGCCTAAAGATGATATAAGTCAGTGGATATATCGTGAAGAACCTAAAACCACTCCCCCTTTAAAGGAATATTTTCAAGAGATGTATCCTTGTCCCTCTAAGTACATTGAGAAATGCGATTATCAGGGGGGAGGTCTTGGTCCAAAAGAGCTAAGAAGAAAGCAACTGATTGACACTTCCATACATCCAAAGAATTCAGGCTTAGGCTATGACAAAAAGAAAAAGGGTCCCACAACGTCGACTAGTACTTCTAACAACGTCAGTGAAGATGATGTTCTTTTGGAAGATATACCAGAGGAAGCACATACAATGATGTAGATCACGTAGACCTTTCCACCATGTTCAAATGCCTATCCGTTTGCACCATCAACCTTTCCCTTTGCCATCCTGAATTCATAGATTGGGACCTACGTGAAAGAAAACCTATCAACTTACTTACCTTAGTGGATACCAATGTACACCTCATGGGATTGGGGGAAGATGAATGACCTAGTACAAAAATAAGAAAAAGAAAAATTGAAAAGGGTCACCTAGTGAAAACCTCCTAGAGGCACTTCTTGGCTCAGAAAAAGTCAAAACAAAGGACGTATCTGACAATGAAAACCTCAGTGAGGCGCTGGAAGATGGGGACGTTCATCTTCCCCATGTGGGAACACAATGGTCTAAATGATCATCCATTCTGATAGAGGAAACACAAGAAATCAATTTGGGAACTGAAGAGGATCCCAAAATTACCTATGTAGCCAAGGCATTATTAGAAGAAGAGTATTCTACTATCTCCAAGCTTCTTAAGGAAAGCAAGATCAATTTCACATGGGCATATTCAGACATGCTCGGGTTAGACCCTGCCTTGGTAGTACACCATCTAGATGTGTTGGTTCTCAGTTGTAATCATATGGTTTGTCCTTGATGACAAAATCCCTTTCAGTTGATTCTACTTGTTGACAGTTTCAGATTGGTTTCTCATGCTTTATCTTGGTACAGTTTTGGTCTATATGGTTTACTTGTCTTGGCATTCAGTGGACAGTTTACATTCAAAAATTTAATATCTTATGGTATTGATCAGTTTGAGCTTCGTGCAGTCTCAACTTATCTTTTTTGTACATTGTTTCAGTGACAGAAAAAGAACATATCGGCGTGAGAATGCCAGGGTCTCCCCGATCCATTTTTTCTGATAAACATCTGTGTTGCCTATCGGCAAGACGTTTTTGATGTCATGAAGATTGGATTTTACATACAGGAAGCTTTTGGCAGGACTTCTCCATGGTTTCGGCGATAGAGGGTGTTCCTTATCGGCAGGAGTTATACCGTCGGTATGAAGTCACAGCGAGATTGTTATGTCTCACTGACCGGAGGTTGAATGGGAACACATCGGCAAGACTTGCAGCATCGATATAATGTCATAGTGAACCTTGTGGGTCTCACCGATGGAATACATATGGACCTTGTCGGCATAGGCATTGAGTTGTCTCAGAAAACAAGAATAATCACGTGGGCTTTCGGTAAGACACAGGATGCTCTACGAGAAGTCACCCCGACTATGCATTGTCTTAGTGAAGGCAGATGAAGGATACATCTCGGTGATCAAGTCTGTATCGCGGGGTGTTTTGGTATGACTCAATGAATTCGTTGGAACCTCTCCTCGATTATGAATTGTCTCAGCGACACCGGATGAAAGGATGACTTTCGGTAAAGCAAAGCATTATCTACAAAATGTCTCCACGACAGCAGAATGTCATAGCGACAAACAGAGGGATGACTGATGGCGATAAAGTTGCCTTCAGCATAACATTACATCGATGGAAAGGAGAGAATAGGGCAAAGATGAAATTCATTTTTGTTTCAGCAATGAATGGTATGGCTGCTATGTTTGGTGAGCCTCACTAGCTGGAAGCTCGACAGTGGTTGAAGGAAATCATGGGAGCAACAATTCTGACTGGTATTTATTTGTATTTCATACTGCTAAACAGGTATCACATCCATCATTTGATTTTCATGGCAGTTATTGTCTTTGTTCGAATCAAGAATTTGAATAAAAAAATGAAAGAGGAGATAAATGGGTTCTTGTGTTATCTCTGACAATTTTGGCATGATAAGATTTTGGTTACCCTGACAATTGCTGTGATATTCTTTTATTTCTATCAGCGTGGTAAAGTGGGTTGTGAAGATAAAATGGTGCTTTGTTCCCACCTGTCACTTGTTACCATCAAAGTATTTGTTTTACCTCAAATCTTCGTTGAAGGCTCTTAAAAGCAAAATATTTTTTTTGCATTGAGGTTTTATGAATTTCTGTTAATGGGCAGTCGTGAATCTTGAAAGATCTGCCAGTTTCATTACTGACACATTACATTCGTTACAAATTGATGGATTTTGCATATGGGTATTCTAAAAATAGTTTCAAATGAGTATTTTGTTTTAATGAAGCATCTAGTTTTTTTGAAAGGCATTTGCAGTTTCAAAAAGGAACTTTGATTTATGATTGTCAGTTTATTGACAACCTATTGCACAGGCGTTACTCTTGCAAACATTTTTTTTTCTGGCATCCTTTTTCCTGAAAATAGAAAGGAGGTTTCAACTCTCCTTTGACCTCGAATCTCTTTGAAGACTACACACTGGAAAAGATGTATAAAACGCAGTGTTGTGAATATTGAAAGATTTTCTGGTTGTAATTCTAAGACAATTATTTTGGCTGTATCAAGAGATGTATTGAAAAACTCTGTAATACAAAAATTTGGAAAACATGATGCAAAACAGAGTTGTAATTCTTTTCTATTTAATATTTTAAGGATTCAAATAGTTGGATTCAGGTAGATAAGAGTTGGATTCTTAGGGTATTAGGTAGATAAGAGTGTTGAGTTTCTTGAGCTTACTTGAAAACAAAGAGATCCTCTGATATTATTATTGTTCTAAAAATAATTTGAGGGGTTGGTGCTCCTTGAAATTGGTGTTTCAAAATGAGGGGTTGGTGCTCCTTGAGTTGGTGCTCAGAAATTAGCCTATAAGGCATTGTTAACAGTGGTTTTTGAAGATTAAGCCAGTAAGGCAGTTTAGGAGTGGTTTTTCTACCCCAGGAGGGTTTTCCACTCGGCAAATCCTTTGTCTTATGGTCTCTTTGTTTTGATGTCATAATGTTTCTTGATTGTGATAATTTTTATCAGTCTGAGCATTTTTGAATGATAGTTCCTTCATATTTCAAATATTTAGTTCAAATATCTTGCACAAGTCATTGCTAAAGAGTCTAATTCAAAAGGAAGCTTAAAACTTCTCATTTGATTCATTACTCAAGAATAGTTATAATTTGCTAAAGGTGTTTGTTGTCTCAATACATTTCTTGTCTTTAAGGCTGCATTCAAATCAATTGTTTAAGAAGTGAGTCAATAATGTTGCTCATCATTTGCACAGTCTTATGAGTTGCACCTGCACTGTCATCATGCTTTGATTGTTAATCAATGTCAGCCATAACTGTTTTGGAAAATGCAAGATATCTCACTCAAATCATATTTTCATAAGTTGTCTAATAGACTGAGTTAATGTTGTCATATCTTTGTGCTTTCAAAGTGATTACTATACTCTATTGTTGAAAGATAAGGAAATCAGAATTAAAAATCTTGGTCGAAGTTGAAAAAGTTTAGACACTGATTCACCCCCCCCTCTCAGTGTTTGTCCATAACTCCAACAAGATGTTCATCCTGATGCAAAACCAGTTAAGCACAAGCTTTGCAAAATGCACCCGCAAGTTTCCCTATTGGTCAAGAAAGAATTAGAGAAGTTGTTGGAGGCAAAATTTATAAGACCCATTGATTACTCCAAGTGGATCTCCAACGTCGTCTAGTAGCCAAGCCCAATGGGGATTTCAGAGTATGTATAGAATTCCATGACCTCACCAAGGCTCGTCCTAAAGGTTACTTTCCTTTTCCAAACATAGATATGCTAGTTGATTTAACTGTAGGACACGAGATGCTGTCCCTCATGGATGGATTTTCTAGATACAATCAGATCAGGATTGCACCTGAAGATCAACATAAGACAACCTTTTCCACACCTTGGGGTACATTCTATTATAATGTTATGCTCTTCGGCCTTAAGAATGCGGGGGCAACCTACCGATGCATAATGACCATCATATTTCATGAACTTATCCACATCATCATGGAATATTATGTTAAGGATTTGATAGTAAAATCAAGAGCTAGAGCAGAACACCCTGTAGTCCTAAGGAAGATCTTTGAATGACTAGAGTACTATAGGTTGTGCCTCAATCAAAAAAAGTGTGTTCGGGGTTACATTAGGAAAGTTGTTGGGCTTCATTGTCTCCAGAAGAGGTATAGAAGTAGATCTAGCCATGGTCAAAGAAATTATGGATATGCCTCCACCTTGCAACCTGAAATAGTTAAGGAGTCTCTAGGGTAAACTACAGTCCATCAAAAGGTTCATAGCATAGTTAGCTAACAAGTGTCAACCATTCACCCACCTCCTGAAAAAGAATACATCCTTCAAGTGGGATCTTATGTGTCAGCAAGGTTTTTACAAGATTAAGGAATACTTGGCTCATCCTCCTATCCTTATGCCTTCGATCCCAGGGAAGCCAATTTTATTGTACATCTCAGCTACTTCAGTGGCATTGGGGGCACTGCTAGCACAACATGATGATTCATCCAAAGAATGAGCAATCTACTATATCAGTCGAACCTTAGTTGGCTATGAGCTTAACTATTCTTCAATGGAGAAGGCCTTCCTAGCTGTAGTTTTCTGTTCACAAAAGCTTAGACATTACATGCTTAGTTATCTAGTCAGGTTAATATCAAATTTTGACCCGCTTAAGTATTTTCTATCCAGAATAACTTTGATTGGTCGAATGGCTAAATGGGTCATGTTACTGAGTGAGTTTGACATAGAATATGTGGACCACAAAGCTATCAAGGGATAGGAGATAGCAAATTAGTTAGCCGATGCTCCCTTAGTTGATGCACATCCTTTGGTAACAAAATTTCCTGATGAAGAGGTCTTTACAGTAGCCGAAGCCACCACATGGACACTATACTTTGATAGGTCATACACACATAATGGATCGGGGGTAGGTATCTTGTTTGTCATCCCCCAAGGTGAATGCATCCGAAAATCATTCAGATTGGCCTTTCCACGCACAAACAATATAGCTGAATACGAAGCTCTTCTCACCGGCCTTAGAATCATAATCAAATGGAATATAACTCACTTAAGAGTCTTCGACGATTCACAATTAGTCATCAAACAGGTCAATGATGAATTTTTAACAAAGGATGAGAAGTTGTTTCCTTATAAATGCATGGTCGATGACTTTAAGAATTCTTTCACCTCTATTCAGTTTGACTAGACCCCTAGAATACATAACAAAGCTGCTGATGTGATGGCTATAATTGGTTCCTTAATTGACATGCCCAAGGATCGGACAAAGTGTGAATTCCTAGTTGAATTTTTTTTAATCCCTGCATATGACGTTCCTGAGAATGAGATGGTGTGCGAAATCATAGGTCCTGCCTCGCCATGGTATCATGAGATCTTTGCTTATCTTCACGACAACATCTTACCTGCTGACCTTACCCGAAATCAACGCAAGTCATTCATCCAACATACATTCTGATACACCATCGTAGGTGATACTCTTTATCATCATGGATATGATGGAACTCTTCTTCAGTGTCTAAACGAGACCGAAGCTCACATTGCGTTAACATAAGTACATAGCGGTGTTTGTGGGCCCCACTCAAATGGCATGGCCTTAGCTAAGAAGATTCTCAGGGATAGTTACTATTGGCCTACATTGGAGCATGATTCTTGTGACTTCATGAAGAAATTATTACCTTGCCAACAACATGCGGACCTGATACATGCTCCTACTCAAGATCTACAACCCATCGTAGCACCATGGCCTTTTTCTCAATGGGGTTTTGATTTAGTCAGCAAGATATATCCTCCATCCTCCGATGGCCACACCTTCATTATCATTTCCACTGAGTACTTCACTAAGTGGGTGGAAGCCATACCACTCTCCCAGATAATGGGTACTGAGATATCCAAATTCATCCTTTACCATATTATCTCCAGATATGGCATCCCTTCCACCATCATTTCTGAAAAGGGAAAACCATTAAAAAAAAGGCTGTAAAAGAGCTATGTGACACCTTCCATATCTAACATTGGTGGTCCATGCCCTATTATCCTCAAGGTAACGGACAAGAGGAAGCCACTAAAAAAACTTTGATTAAAATATTGAAAAAGGTTGTCAATAGTACTAGTTGAGATTGGTACCTCCACATCCACCTTGCCCTTTGGGATTATCACACATCCATCTGTACTCTCACTAGCACCATTCCATATTCCCTTGTTTATGGTGTTGAAGCCATCTTTCTGATTGAAGTTGAGATCCCATCCTTGAGAATATCTTTGAAGAATCTCATCACTGAAGAAGACTCACGGGTTGCTCGCCTCACTCAATTGGAGCTCACCTCACTCAATTGGAGCTCTTAGATGAAAAGAGGATCAAACAATACAATCATCTTCAGGTGTATCAGAATCATCTTAAAATAAGTTACAAAAAGAAAGTTCTTCCCCACCAATTTAACATTGGAGATCTAGTCCTTAAAGAGAATCAACGTACCCAACAGGACCGAGACAAGAAGGGAAAGTTTGAACCAAATTGGTTGGGTCCTTATGTTATTACAAAAAAGTATGGATCATGGGTGTACCACATTGCCACACCTGAAGGGGATCCCCTCAAAGAGCCTATCAACATCATGCACCTGAAGAGGTTCTACACCTAAATCAGCTGGGGTATCCTATCTTGTCAAAATCTAAAAAATTAAAAAAAAAATTAAAAAAATAGAAAAATCTAAAAAAATAGTAAAGAGATAAATTCGTCCTATGGTGAAAACCACCCTTGCTGGCACCTTGGATAAGTACGGTTGGTGAAAACCTAGTAACAGGCATCATCTTTAGAGAGCTTAATCATTATCTACCTTGTGTCCTAGTTGCTGCGTGTGTCTATCCATCCTATCCTTACATCCAATTCCTAACATCTTATCCTATCCTATCACTTCATTCGCATCCCATCCTTGGCCGATTGGTATGTTTTGATTGAGCATTGGACGATTGTCAACTATCTATAATCCTAAGATTTTTTCATCCTAATATGAGCTTATGTCAGTTTCACGTCATCATCTCGAGTCCCTCATCATGTCAGTTATCAATTTTTCCTTCGTTTGTCCCTCCTCGCTTTGTCGTGTTGGTCTTTCACCTTTCATCATTTGTCTTTGTTGAACTATGTTGCCCCTACTCTTTCACGTGGGCAAGGTTGATCATTTGATTCACCCCTGAGGCATTTTTACCGTCTTGTTTTGGTCATCCATCAACTATCTCTATTGTCCCCTTTTCGTTCTTATCCATGGTTAGTCATTGTTTGTCCTTTCCGAACTACGTTGCCCCTACACTTTCATGTAGGCAAGGTCGATCTTTTGATCCACCCTCGGGGCTTTGTTTCCTTTTTGATCGTTCTTCCATCGCTCGTCTCCATTGGTCATCTTTCCGATTTTATCCATGGTCTTTTCTGAACTACGAGGGCTCTGCGCTTTCATGTAGGCAAGGCTAATCTTTGATTGACCCCCAAGCCCCTAGGTCATTAGGGTGTCTGGTGTCTTGTGCCTTGTATCGCATTGTCAAGTGTGTCCCTATCTCGTGGTTCTTCACAAACGAGATCCTCTAGTATCGAGAGATTTGATTAGTATCAAATATCCCGCGTCATGTGGGTCATCTTAGTTAGTTTCCATTGTCGGTCTCAACAGGATGCATCCTTCCTAACATACCTCATCGATCCCATCCATCCCCTTTGATCCTATGGCAAAGGACGTTTGAAATTGATTGTGATTCTTTTGAATTTTGTTTATTGTTTGAGCTCCCTATTACAACTAGTCAAGGTTGCCATAATCTATCATATTATGGTGTGTTTTGATTGGTTAACATAGGGGCATATCTTGATAATTTATTGTTGTTGTCTGCATGGTTGTCCGACGTAGTACCCACTAGGGTCTCCGAGATCTTGTGTTACACTGGGACATCCCTTTGTGCTTGTGGTTATCCCAATACTTGGCCTGACCAAAGTCTTTGTCACTTTGGGGTGTTGGGATAACCTTCTTTTTTTTGTGTTTGTTTTATGCATTAGACGCTAACTTTCCTTGGTTTCATATACCCTGGCACCTGGCGTCTTACACTATAGAAAAAATCAGTGCTCCGAAGATGGCAAATTAAATTAAGATTGCATTTCATAATCAATTCTATTGCATTGCATTCATCCCTATCCATTAACCTATGATTTTGGTTGTGCAAATATTCACCTTCTCTCTATCGTTCTTCTTAGGATATCAATGGTTTTTGAAAGTGCAGTTTCACACCATCTACCCATATTCCCATGCAAGTCCTTATTGACACTTATGTTCATTGTATGTTGCATTATAGGTTTATTGCATTCTATGCCGTTTGCATTATCATCTCATATTAGGTTGTTTGGTTCTCCTAGGCATCTTAGATTCAATTTTATATATATCCATACATTTCCATATCATTAAAATTATTATATGTATCACATCCTGCATCAAAAATTGTTAGGTCCATATCCATCATAGATAAAATCATTAAAACATGCATCACATCCTGCATTACACATGTTAGTTGCATCCATATAAGCATCAACATATAATATCATAAACATATACATGTATTACATCATCATGATCACCCATCATAAAATCATAAACATACACATATGCATAAATAGAATCATCCATCTTATACATAACATGGTGCCAATAAGGGCTTTCGCATATCATATAAATATCAAAATCAAATTTCCATCACATAGTCCATAATAATGTCCATCAATATAATCAAAATACATGCCCATTGTATACATCATAATCACAAAATAAAGTACATGTAAAAGGATTTGAATTAGATGTAACCACTGCTACTCTATACTATCCATCCACCCTGCACCTATCAAAATCTGATATGCTATCATCTTCCAAAAGAGCTGACCACATTTGACCTATGGGGAGAATTGGGCACTATCCCTCTGCGAGGGATGGTTGCCTGAGAGTCACTGTATCCTCGGGTCCATGTCCCTAGTGACTAGGATGGTGCGGGCATCTGAGGAGCCTGTCAGACAAAATGAAAAGTATGTTGTGTAGGATCAAGAACCGCATGCTGATAAGAGACCATCTAGAAAGACCCCTCCCTCATGTACTCATCTCTATCCACATCCTGATACTTGACTGCATTTCACTCATGTTCGTATCTATCTCAATCTCTACTAATGAGTCTCTTTTCCATTGTCCACACCTCATGGGCCATCCTTAGCTGATCGATCTCCACCTGTAGATGATCTCTCACCTCCTCAGCAACCACTACTCATGCTTGTGTGGCATCCCTCTCTCTCTACAGTCTTTGTACCTCTACCCTTGTCCCATCACTACCACTCTTTCATGTCACTATTTGTGACCATGCAACATCGCTCTCCCCCTGCATAGCTTGAGCCTGTGCCTATGCAACATCCCTCTCCCCTTGCATCACCTGTACCTATGTTTGCACTCTGTTTCTCTCATCCTAGAGGGCCTACACCTCTGCATGCACCGTGTCCCTCTCTCTTTGCACAATCTCTAACTGGGCCTCTGCTGCCTCTTCCCTCGACCTAACATCCCCAAGTGTTGTCTCTGCCAGAAACACCCTGTCCTAGAGTTCAGTCCTCTCCCTCAACAACCTTGTCACCTGTACCCTCAACTCCTCCATCTCCCTCTCAACCCACTACCAACCCTCTGCTCATACGCGATCTGCTGCCCCTCTGAGCTCCTACTGTCCCCTAGCCTGTAATATTGTCATAGTTTCCTGTAGTCTATCCCTATCCCAGGTCACCCTGGCTAGCTCACCGCGTACTCCCTGCACCTCTGCTCGTAGGTCATCTCTCTCCCTCTTTGCATCTCGTGCCTATGAGGTTAGGAGGTCAACAATGAAGCCATAATCCCTATGTCCCTCAGCTTGTAACCTAGCTACCTCAGCTTGAATCCTACTCCCCTTAGCCCCAAGTTTGCGTAGCTCAGCCTCTACAACCCTCAGCCTCTGCTCTATCATCCGTAGCCTCACCTGGGCCCCCCTCAATAATACGATAGGATCCTCAAGTGGTACATATGTTATCATTGCCAATGGATCCACCACAAGAACATCCACATCCATAGCATCCTTCTGCGGCTCACGCTCCTGCTCAACCCCGATAGGCACCCGAATTCTCCTCAGCTATCCCCTCCTCCCCACCCTCATCTACCATCCTACAAACTTCACCTCCCCCTCAGGCTCATCAGGCTCCTGATTCGCTTTGACCTCCACTTGGGTCCTCCTCTATTATCTGCTCCTCCTTGCCACCCTCATTGGATGTTGTGTGGCCCCTACCCCCTCCTGACCTTGCTCCTACGAATATCTCTCCTGCCTCACCTCCATCTCTGCCTCATCATGCTCCTACTCGACCTTGATCTCTACCTGAGCTCTCCTCGGTTGTCCCCTGCTCCTTGCCCTCATCTACTATCCTACAAATCTTGCCTCCATGCCATGATCCTCTCTCTCCTACTCAAGCACCACCCACTCCATGCTCCGCTATCTACTCCTCCTTGCTGTCCTCATCGGCTATCCTGCAGCCCCTGCCTCTTGTTGCCCTGCCACCCTACCTACCTCCTGACCTCCCCTCTACTAGGCTCTACCCCTCCCTCTCCTCTATGCTGCTAGCCTCCGCTCATCCTCAGATCCAAAGCCCAGTGCCTCTGTAATGGGCTCCTCTAGTGTAATCCTCTCCCATTGATGGTTGCAGAACCTTCTGGAATATTGACCTGTCACTCCTACCACCTGCTCACCTCTGATCCTCCCTAGGTAGGGCACTAGCTGCAATGTATCCTAGTGATTTATGGAAAATCTTGGTGAAATTAGTTCCCCCCATGGTCGCTCTCGTGTGATCCGTTGAAACATGTCTAGACCCTACAAAATATCTTGTACCTCCCCAAACTATCTGACTTGTGTGCCTCCACTATGCGAGACTCCATCCTGACTAGAAAACACACCTAGTGTTGAAGTAGCCCCTATGTCTTTCCTCCCCTACCCTCCACCCAATAAACCGCCGATACATATATGACCGCCACACTATGTGATCCTCTCGTAGCTCATATGTGATCCTCCATCTATCCAAATCCCTGAGGCCATCATAGTTCAAACCCAGCCATACTCGGTCTCGTACCACCATGCTATGGGTGCTGCCTCATCCGTTGTCCCTGCTCTCACTACTCCTGGCCTGGCAACACTAATATGCTGCTAGGCCCATACCTGCAACAGGGTCACTTGTGTCAAGCTAAGCACCCCTCGATAACACACCATGTGTATGTCTCTATACAACTGTGCTAGTACGTATGTCCCCCATGAGAACTACCCCTCTCTTCCCTTGACAATATGTTGAATAATCTCCATATACCTCAGGCTGTAGAACCGCCCGCTCCTATCTAGTATCAGTAAGCTACTGATCAACCCGCATAAATAGAGTGGTAGTCCTAGCACCCCCACCATCAAACAACGATCCACATCTAACCCATTCTTCTGAATAGGAAGGTCCTCTCATCCAAACAACATGTGTAGTGTCTGATCCAGCTCCTCCCCCATCGACGTCAACTCACTCACTAGACACCCTACTATAGGGAGCCTCAAAATTTGCCATACATCCTCCAATGTCACCGTCATCTCCCCTGTCGGAAGATGGAAGGTCGACGTCTCTGAGATCCATCACTCTATCAACGCTATCAGTAGCACTCGATGCACTCTAACTGTCGGATATCCTAGTAGATGTCACAATCCGGCCAATTCTAGAGCTTGGTGATCCGCTCCGGTCATGGCCACCATCGTCGTCGCCAGCACCTCAGACCATCTCTCTCGTGTCCATAGCCGCTCAAATCACTACATCCACACCCCAATGATATGTTAGTCATTTCATCTCTTCTTTCTCGGCCTCGAGTTATCTTCTTACTAACTATTCCCTCTCGTTTTGTCCGTGTTCTCCAATTTTCCTAATTTACCTTCATTTTCCCTTTGGCCCTTTCCTCCTTTTTGGGTGGGGCCGCCCCTTTTTGGGTGTTGTCACCCCTTCTGGGAAGCGGCCGCCCCTTTCGAGGTGGGGCTACCCCTTGTGGGGCGGTGTTGCCCCTCAAGGGGTGGGGCTACCCCTTGTGCGGCGAGGCCGCCCCTTGTGGGGCGCATCCACCTCTTGTGGGGTGGGGCCATCCCTCAAGGGGCATGGCCACCCCTTCAAGTGGTGCAACCACCTTTTTAGGGGCATGGCCACCCCTCTACGACCACTTGGTTTTCTTTAGGTGGACTCAACTTGGGTCGATCCCGGGGTAAGTCTGCCCTTCCCTTTTCTCCCCCCAGCCAATTTCAGGCCTCTTTTTTTTAATTTTTGGGGACAATTTACCCACTAATTAGGTAACTTCCTCCCCCCCTCCCATGGCCTCTAATAGCCTATTCCACCTACCCCGTTGGTGAAATCCCAATTTCGTCCCCAACCCATTTTCCTAAACTAACCCGAAAACAAAACCCATATTTTCAAAAAAGCATAAACACTACAAAATACATCAAAAATGCTTAAAATGATAGAGTGGGTTTTGATTCTAACCTGGCGTAGAATCGCACGTGCGTGGAAGAGCTCCCACACCTCGTCCGCCCGATGGATGATGTCATCATCTTAGTCGTTTGGCATCCTTGTCCCCTCCTCTCCTCAGCTCCTCCTTATCTCCTCTCGCTCTCTCTCTTTTTCAACTACCAGGTGTGCAAATGAGGAATAGTAAGTCTAAAATTACTATAAGTAATTTTTCCCCTCATTTTTAAATCACTTTAAGTGAGGGGTATTTTTCCTTTTTATTTAACTTTTTAGGCCCTAATTAATTCCAAAACTTATGTGGGCCGCCATTTGCACACCGTGTGTCCGGTCGACTCTGTTCAAAATCAAAACCTGCCTAGATTTTTGTGCTCTATCCAACCATTCCTTCCATTTCCTCATATTGAGAAGTCGTCTAGGGCCCCTTTTTCTTCCCCAATCGCCCTCTCGAGGGGCCATACCCTACCATTTTCCTCTATTCCTCTGTCACAGTCATTTTCTTGTGAGATCGGGGCATTCCCCTTCACTTCCCTCCATTTGGGTAGCTCATGCAACTTCTTCCATGCTGAGGCATCATTTTCTAGTCGCTTCCTATATAGAGTCATCTACATTTTATTTTCTTTGAAACACTGTTATTCTAACAATATTTTGAAGAGGGGAAAATGTAGACATCCAAATTTGACCACTTGCACATGGTCAAACTCGTCTACTCTATTCGTCTATTTTGTCAATATTAATTAAATGATTTATTTAATTAATATTTCACCTTTTCCCTAAGGCTCCTAACGTGTTTAATTCAACAATTAAATACTTTACCTTACACCTTTTCCTCTCTAAATTAAATAAACATATCAATTTATTTAATTTAGTAATTTGACCCTTTCGAATAAAATCAATTTTAAATTCTCCTTTTTCTCTCTCCTTGTGACATCCTCCATAACCCTCTTCTAATCTGGATTAATTTAATTAATCCATGATTAGGATGCGCACACATTAATCAAGATTAATGTCACATCCTCCATATTCTCCCACTTGCTTCTAATCTCTCATTATTTTTCTTAATCATGTATTTGCACAACCTTAATCTAATCCCTTGCTACATTTAGCATACCGTTTTGGTCAACCTTCACATTTTCCATATTTGGCATAGACCCTCTTCCGCATATGAATTTAAAATTAACTTTTTATTCCTCCAAGGATTCTCCTCTTCCCCATGTGATCATTGAAAGGTCATATCAAGTCACATGAAGCCAAAAAATTTCTATTATAGGGACCTTGTTTTATCCACAAGGTACTTTTCAACCTCCCTCATAAGAACCTTGTCTTATCCACAGTGTGCTTATCATATGAATTTAAAATTCATATTTATTCTTCCAACCACTTTATCCACTCCAATCATGTGAATTTTTAATTCCCATTTATTCCTCCAACCACTTTCCTCTTCCCCATGGAGATTTTTTGAGGAATACTAAAATTCCTCATATGTCACTTTCATTCTCACTCGGGTACAAGAAGGTCATTTTTGAGAAAATATTCTCATCTCCCAAGGTACTTTCAAAGTACTTTTCCTTCCTCCACATCATTTGTACCCTTTCCATTTCACCATGTCCTTTGGACACTTCATCCTCCACATGTCAAGATGTGAGGGCTTGTGAGTCCTCAACTCACCATAGCCATCCATTTTGGCCATGGTGGCTCAATCCTGACCATTGAATTCTCTATAGAATTCAATGTACTCTATAAATACCCCCCCTTTCTCATGCATTGATACAATTTAGGCATTTTTAGCACCGTTATGCTCTCAAATTCTCAAGCCATCATCAAACATATCCTTTTGTATTGTAGAACTTGCACTAGCTCTCATCCTCATTGCATCCACATTGCACCCATTTTCCATCACATTTACATCAAAGGAGCACACACATCAAGCTTCAATCAAGGGCCAACCAAGGAGATCAACACAGATAAAGGTATATCACTCTTTGTTTCATCTTTCTTTTATTTGTGCTTAACTTAGGCTAATTTCGAAGTGGTGTTGTGTTTCTTTAGATTTCATTTGTAGTTAGTTTTGCATATTTAGGAGTAGAAACACTTGCACACAATATCAATCCACATTTGACGAATTTCACAGGATTTTTAAATGGTATATTAAAAAGTTGGCGAATCCTGTGTGATTATACAATGATATGTTGTAATTTTCAAGGAAATTATGGCCCTACAATTAGCATGGAGGTGTCATGGAAATTGGTGAAATGTGTCCTCAAATGTAATTATTTTTTAATGTTATTGGAAAATTGGGTCCTCATAAGCAACTATTTGTAAATTTTAATTGGCGAAAAGGTTCCTTACAAGAAACTATTTGTAAATTTTAATTGGAAAAATAGGTCATGATACATAATGTTGTTTTAATAGTATTGGAAAATATGTAGGTGATTTATTACATGCTTCCAAGATTTCAAGCAAAAATATTAATCGGTCCATTTGAAATGTGTAGTTTGTTATGGAAAATTGATTACTTAAATATGCCTCATAAAATAAATAAATGGAAAATGGACATGCATTGGATTGATAATTCATAAAATCTAGGTGATTTGGCCACCTATTGGGTGTGATTAATTTTCCAATTTTGACTTAGACGATATCTAATATTTTCCAATTGGTGAAGATTTGCCACTAAATTTTTCCCTATTCCTCATCTTCTATTTCAGTAATTTATGGGGATGAAGGACCATCTAGTGTTTTTCCCGACCTAAGGTGGACATCACTCACCTCTACCCCATAGGTGGGGTATTGCATAACCTCATTAGTATAAGCTTGTTGGATAGGCTTGTTGTTAAGGTTAGGTGCACGTTGGGAAGGTAACTGTGGTGCTCTTGGTGGCTGAGATGTTGGATTGGATGGATTAGGAATAATGGCTTGTTGTTGTGGTTGAGGAGGGAGTAAAGGCTACTAGTAATTCATGTTTTGCTACTACCACTACTGGTCTTTTTGCCATTGTGGCTGCCACTAGTTTTGTTGTGCTGGCCATTGAGGATTATAACTTGAACCTTGAAGTTTTTTTTGTGACCATGCATTTGGTTGTTGCTGGTTCTAGTTTTGCTGAGGTTGTTGCCATTATTGATGGTTTTTCCATTGATTTGGTTATTTGGCTAGGGTTGTGAATTTCAAACAGAAAAATTATGATTTCCAACTAGAAAAGATGAATTGAAATTTAGAGGATCCTATGGCATACCTTGTCTTTTTTGCTATGGAATTATTTGAGCTATGTAAAATAGTTGTCCATCCTCTCCTTCAAGCGACTAGAAATCAAGTTTCTCTATTTTGTCTTCTTTAATGCTAGCTACCCTCTTGCATTTACAATTTTATTTCCTTTTTCTACAGCTAGGGAAATATTTAGTGAGCATTGCTTTAGCCTCCTCTTACTTCTTCTTAATATGGACACTGAGTGTCCAACTGAGTTTCTAGATGATTGATATTGTCTGCCTTCATGTTGGACAATAAATTTCTTAACTCTATCTTTGAAACCCCAGTATATGATTTACTAATTGTGGATTTCCTCTCTCCCCTTGGCTTCTTAGTGAGGGTCTTGGAGTAATTTCTACAAACCCTGTCGATTTATTCAAATGGTAGTTGAGAAACATCCCCTTGTCCAATAAGATTGAGGGAATCCATACAGGCTTCATTGACTCAAGTAAACAATACTAACTTGAGGGATTCTTTAGATAGCTTGTTCTGTGAGTTTTTCTTCAAAGAGAATTGGAATCTCTCAACATAGTCCATTAATGGCTCATCCTCCTTCTATGACATTATGAAAATGTCATCTCTCCTCCTATCAAGTCCTCTAGAATAGTCTTGGTATTTCTCCAAGAATAATGTTTTCATGGTATCCCAATCTGGAATAACATCCTTGGCTAATCCCATAAACCATCTTAGGGAAACATATTTTAAAGTGGCATGGAATAGCTTGAGCCTATGTGCATCAAAGGTATAGTCATAGATCCTACATAGGACATCAAACTCAAATAAAAATGTGTATGGATCTTCAATCACCAAACGATAAAAGAATGGTAATGCTAAAGGAGGGATATTCTTCAGCACAATAGCCTTTTCCTAGTTGGTTATTGGGAACTCAAAGGTCACATGTTCAAGTGGATCATCCACTGCATCACCCATGGTGTGGTATGTACCCTCTATGGGTGTAGTAGATATTGGTGAAAGGAAAGTTTCTTCTTCAGTAATACCCTCGCTCTAAGTATTGGAGTCACCACTATCTTCTCTAGCTTGTTTACTTGTAGAGGGGAGGAACCTTCCCAATGTGTCTCTTTTCCTCCATATATAATAGATAAAACTTTGTATAGAAATGGCCCTGCACAATGATAGTATAATATTTTGGCATTTTGGTAAGTTTAAACGTAACATTCCTAATGCTGAAAAAAAGTATAAACTACAAAAGCTTGGAAAAATAAGTCTACGAAGATAGCACCATCCCTGGCGATTGCAAAAAAAGTGTAGATTCCATTCTAATTCCTAATAAACTTTGTGGAAATCACTCAATTCAGGGGAAAAATTGGCTGAATAATCCACTTGACATTGAAAATACCTTCATTAGATTATCAACCAGGGCTAGTAGGATTGTGATGGTACTAGCACTGTATGTGCATCCAAAGACCCGTGGTTACTTGAATTATCCTAGTGCAGGTATTATACTTCTTGGAAATCATAAAAATTCATGACAATAAAAGAAGTGAAGTTATTTCTTTAGCTATGGGTACCTACAACATAGTCTATGACTGAACTATTGTTGTAAGGTAAAATGCTGAAACTAACTGGAAACTAATGACTAAATCTATTCTACACTTTGGAGTACTACAAGTTAATCAATTCAATTGTGAATATGAACAAAAATTATTGATAACTTGATATTAGAATTTGTCTTAAATTATTTTGTAATTATGAAGTAACTACTTAAAAAAAATAAAAAAACTATAAATATAGTGAAGAGCAGTACCTAAGTGGCCCTTACTTAGGTGGTTGTCTCCACTTAAACTAAATCAAATCTAAATCTTCAGATTTAATTTAATCATATCAATTCAAGAGCATTCATTGCACATTTCAAAATATCACATGAATTCTTGCTCAAAGATTGTATTAAGAAAAACCATGTTTGAACAATCAACATGTCTATGTAATAATAACTGAAAACTAAAAAGTGTTTGATAACCAAATCCACAACTAAGAGATTAATCAACTCCTATTCTAAAGACTCAACCATTGACTATATACATGCATGGGGGAGTTTATTCAGAACACAACTCTAAACATAAATTATTAATCACAACTCTCCTATATGTTAGAGCGTAATTAAGATTCAGCTATCCTATCTGCAACTGAAAAGAAATAAAAATCCAAATAGGATTATAACTCTGCAATAACAAAACTAAAATGTGGAACATAAGATCAGTTATGCTAGAATCCTAATAATAACTGGGTTCTCCTTCTTCAATTCCTTTATTGTTGTCATAATGATGCACAATTGTCTCTATTAGGTGTCTCCATGTTGTAGTTATTGTGTTCAAAGTATTTAAGAACATCCCCTATTTCGTTGTCGAAGAACTCCTTCGACTGTGGGTTGTATTCTATAGTTGCCGTGGGCTACAATATCTACTCAGGCTGCAAGGGATTAGTCCATAAAACACATACACAATACTAACTACCATGATTAAACACATATATCAATCATAATGCATACATATTCACATATAAATCAAACAACACCATTATATCATAACTGCATTTCCATATACTTTAACCAAGTTCAAGGTTTGCATGATAAATATAAAGGATGTCATACTATAGGAATAATTGTCTTAGGAATGTCTTATATGTCACATAAAAATAAAAAAAAACTAGCTAATAAATGGGCTCATCAATCCACACAAAGAATTGACGTGCAACCCTTAGGTGAGTCAATTCAATGAGGATCTATTGATTTCCTTATGATTGAGGACATGGGTATCAGCCTAAACAACACTTTTATGAGAAAAAATAAAAAAATATTAAATCAACTCAATCATGCCCATTCAAACTTGAAACATCAATTTAAAGCATAATATAGACAAAAATAACAAAGTTTTGATAGATTTGGAAATGGTAGAGTGATGTGTACCTGTCACAAAAATGTAGATTCTGAAGGCTGACTAGGACTAATTCACCTATAGGTAAATGGGTCTTTGTGTAGAGGTTTCAAACAATTTTTGGGATCCTCTGGTGTCAATTTGTAGCCTATGTTTGATCTGGGTTTCAATATCAAAAAGTCAGAAATAATATATTTAGGTGAGATTTCGTGAATTGACAACAACTTTGACAACTTTTCTAATTTTTATCTTCAAGATATGTTCAATCCTTCTTCAACCTAAGATCTGCAACACAAACACAAGAGGGAAAAAAATGTTTGTTTTTGGTGAATGGGGGTTTGCCTTGGTCAAACCTTGTTTGGGCAATTAAACCTTGAATTGAAATAATGAAACATAAAATGAAGGATGAATGTACAATGTTATGTTGCAACTCACCAAACCCTTGAATAAACCTTTGGAGGGTTGAAATCTTGATCTTGATCTTTTGGGATTAAGGTGTCTCAACCTTAGAGTCCTAACATTGATTTATTTGATGTAATTTAATGTATTTATTTGTATTATTTAAATTCCTATGGTGACATGTCACTAATTGGAACCCACCAGCTAGGTGGCATCCTCGTTGGAGGTGACTGGATGACACATCATCAGCCCAAGTGGACAAAGGCGTCCCACTTTGGAATCTATGACATATGACAGATTCTATGACACATCATAAGGCATCTTTGAATGAATGGGTGAAAGTTGGTGCCCAAGTTGGGTTATGATAGGATGTAAGAGAATCAACTATTTTTAGCCAGTTATGACAGATTCTCTTACAGTTGTAAGTGCTATCAACTATGATAGATTCTACGACAGCTGTAAGATCTATAAGGCATCTGTCATAAGCTATTTTTAGCATATTCTAGGTGCCCAAGTTTGGAAGAAGACTATTTGCATGTTTAACAAGTGTATGGGGTGTAAGGGAATGTTGTACAAGTTTCCAAATGCATGTCTAAGGCATTGAATAGTGTGCCTTTTGGATTTGGTCGTCCCTCACCTTCAATATGCTTCTTGAAGCTTGTATCACTCTATTTATTAAGTGCCTTGAGTTGTAGAATGCATAGTTTATTTGCAGGTAACAAAGTGCTGCCGATATTACTCCAAAATAGGTGTTCATGTTGAAGCACTTGTTGAAGAAGCTTGTACTTGGTGATATCTTGTATTCATTATTTGAAATAATAAAGATAGTACTGTGATTTTGGAGGGTGGGGTTTTTTACCCGAAAGGGTTTTCCCCACGTATATTTGGTGTCACTGTTTTATGCTTTCTTGCTATTCTACTTCCATTATTCTATGTATGTGATTCTCTTATTGTAACAATAAAAATGTGTTAAACAATTTTTTTTGTAACTCTTCCTTGCTTAGATTCGTGTAGGAAGTTGTTTCTGCTCACCCGACTTCCTTTCATGATCTTGTATGAAACAAATTTAATGGATGTGGATCTTGATACTTGAAATTTGACTTGAATGTTTTCTTGGATCTTTGAAACCTACATCACAATCTTAGCTCCAAAAACATGCATGATTGCAAGAGACTTTGACATGATGCTTGCGATCTTGATTGTTTCAATAAATCATTGATAAATTTGCTCTTGAATTCCCTTGATCATAAGCTTTTCTCTATTTTTGCTTGCTTGAATTTCTTAGGCTTGAAAAACTTCTTCTTAAAAACTTCTTAGACTTGATTTGATAAAAAGACCTTGTATTTATAGGTATGTATCCTTAATTTCCCAAAAACTAAACATCACAAGCCAAAATTGAAATTTGAATTTGGGGACATTAAAATACCACAAAAATAATATTTTAAATTTAGGTTCAAAGGCTTAGGGAGGACCCATTTTCCTATGGGAGCATGGGTCCTAGGTCCCTATTCCTAGAACACACATTGCTCAAGGTAAAGTATTATGTGTTGGCATTAATTATTGTCAGGTTTCCCTTCCGAAAAATGTAATTTATTAAGCTTGTAGATATAAAATAGGGCTTATTAAGGAATAATTAAGTCTAATTTAATTGAGGAGACCTAAACAAAGTGTGAAAATGTAAAGGAGTACATTTTTTGACACTACACATAATGGTAATTAGCAATATGAAATTGATTGGTCATGCCTCTAGAGAAATCACACCTTTTGCGAAAGTGTCATGAAGGATCCTTGATCTCTGTAATATCTCAAATTGTAAAAAGCTACTAAGTGTCAAGAGAAAATAAGTGCATTTATTATAGAATAACTAGGGTCAATGCAAAACATATTTAGTTCCTAAATTGAACTAAATTAATCTCATTTTTATTATCAAATGTATGCAAGTGCTAAGGAAGAAGCGAAGAAGACTCTTTGTGTGTGTTGCGAGTAAACCCTAACAATAGTTTTTTAAGTTTTTTTTTTGGTTTTGCTTATATAGAACCCTAGTATCAGAAGTAGTATCATGGTTACGCCAACTGTGATTGATGCTATTGAGAGGCCAAAGCCCAAATACAAGAAATTTCCATTCAAAGCAATGGAGGTGGATAAATATGGGGAATTTTCAAAGATTTTAGTGGGCATTGTGTACTGTGAGGATGTAAGAATTTATATCCATGCTCAGCTAAATGAAATTAAACATACATATTCATTTGAAAGGGTTTGACATGAGCTACTAAATGAGAATGGAGATTACAAGTTGGAGTATGGGAACATCACTATAAAAGGGTTGGACATCTGAAAAGACTTTCCAAAGTTTTTTAAAATTTAGGAATGGGTAAGAATCATCTTGAACTATATTCATGATAATTTCATTTGGTTAGACAAACCCTACTTAATCACCAAGGATTCTATTAGGGTGGTTACTGGTCCTTGTGCCTCTAGACCAACCCCAATATGGAAATATATAAAGAATGAAATTGTTATGGCACTCATTGGTACAAAGTTTGATAAGAGATCCCTAACGGTAAAAGATATAATAGATCTCAGTGTCCAATATGTTTGCAATGGGTATTGTGTACAAAATCTATTTCATAAATAAGGAAGGGTCTGCTACTGCCACAAAAATTCACACCACTCATTAGATGGTGAAAGAAAATTCCAATGTTGACCTATGAGAGATGTTGAGAGAACAATTGATGAAAAACTTGAAAAGAACAAATGAGAACATGTATAACTTCAGGTTTGGTTCCTTGATCATATGTCTTACTTTTTTCTTCCTAAATGAATTACCTGGCTTCAAAGGAAAAATGTGGGATAAATTCAGTCTAGTAGCTAAACAAATCAAGAAGCATATGGATGGTTTTCTAGATGAATGATCATATACTACCTGTTACGGTTTAGACAGACCAAAAAAATATCTAAACTACCTTATGAGGTTGAGGATGAATTTGTGCAAAGTTACATAGATATTTAGTTTTCAAAACCTAGAGATCCTAAAATCAAAATATTTGGTACGTATAGAGAGATCATGGATGAAATATACCAAAAAGAGAGAGAAGAAACTAGTGAAAAGAAAGTTGATGAAGTGTTGAAGGAAATAGATGCCCCGTGTTACTCTAAAATTAAAATAAAAGAGGAGATTTACAAAATACTGGGTACCTCTCCAAGAGGTACATATTATGTTCCCACGGAGGCTTCCAAAGTCAAATCTGGTCTTCTGGAAGCTAGTCTTGGTCCAAGGAGATCAAGTAGAACCTCTCTTGGTGTTACATTTTCTTCGCTGCCTTTTGAATCCACTCAAACAATCGACAATGAAAGAAAAGATCTAGAGAAAAAGGCCACTAAAGATGGACATGCTAGGCATAAAAGAAAGGACAAAAGATAAAATTCAAATGAGGACTTGAGTTAGATGATATTGAGGAGATTGAAGTAGAAGAAGTGAAATCTTCTTTTTAAGAGAAAAGAGAGAAAGGGGAAAGTCAAGGAAAATAAGAAGAGATCTCCTTACAGAAAAAGAAAAGAAAAGGAATTGCTAAAGAAAAGAATGAGAAGGCTCCTCTGACCACACATGACCCCTAGAATTTGGTGCAATAATAAATGGAATCGTGCAGTTTCATTTATTAAATGATACAATGATGTTGCATCATGATGTTTCTCCAAGAGATAAAATGACAATTGAAAAGGTTGTGATTAATATATGTTGACGCAAAACATCCCTTTCAAAGATATTATTGACAAGGTTCTAGATAGCCTTGTTGATGCTCTGAGGAAAAGAAGAGAAGATGCAACTAAAGCTGATGATTATTTGAAACTACAAGCATTTGATAAAAATGGGATCCTTATTTCTCAAGAAGAAAAAGAAGAGATCATCCAAAGATAAGCTAAAGAGCTTCATACTAAGAGGATAATAGATCTTCTAATGAGCCTAGATGAGGATGTACAAAAGAAGTTTCAAAATGAAACTAAAGACACTAAAAGGAAAATAATTGATGAGATGCAAGGTAATGTTGGTGGTGCATCAGAAGATCCTCCAAAAAATATAAATACAAAAGATATATCTGGTCAAAAAGAAATGCAAGGACTCTCTAGACTACGTGAAGGAGAAGGCATATTAGTTTTACATAAAGAGCAAGTGGTGTTCAAAATGGAGATAAAAAAGGAAGAAGAAAAAGGCTCTAAAGAGAAGACAACCAAGATCCTTGAGGAGATGAAGACGAGTATGGGCATACTTATTTAGATGACTCTATCATGTAGGATATTCTTGATGTGTCTACTCAAGACATTGGTCTATCAATTTTTGAAGGTAAGGTGACTATTTATGATAAAAAGAAAAATGAGGAGACTAATTCTTCGGTGATTATAGGTACACATGGCACCGAAAGTCAAGGTGAAGTTGGTGCTCCTCCTCCATAACATAATGTTTCCTCTCCAAAGAATGCAAAAATTAACGAGAAGATAAATGAATATAATCCTAAGATTGTTCAAGATACAAAAGAGAAGGTTGTGAAGAAGCAAGATGCTTCTGTGGGTAAAGTTTAAAGTTTCCCATCTTCAAATTCACTCAAATACCTATTATCTTTACAGATGTAGTTCCAACCTGTAATAAATCCTCAACTTCTACATATCCCCACTCATGAAGGCTAGGTAGATCTATCTAATATGTCTCCCCTTCACAAATTAAATCTTGGTGATATTCTGCATACCTCCACAAGGAAGGAAATCTTACAAGAATATATAATTTTTTTTGAATTGATTGATGTTGTAAGGATCATTTAGGAAGGGTTATCATAAGTAATCATTGATGTTTCTTTATCTCCGAAACAAAAACTAAAGCTTTCAATGGATTCCTTCAAGGATCATTCCTCTCATTTGGAGAAAAAGGCAGAACAAGAGGCCATTAGAAAATTGAATGATAGAAGAATGGCAGAAGTATTTGACTAGTGTGTAGTGCACATAATAAACTACAAGAAAACTTAAAAATGTTTAAAGATTTTATAAATGAAGTGACTACTTTGTATCATTTTTTCTTAAGGTGGCTAAGCTCCACAAAAAATATCAAGGATTACATTGACTCCATTGAGTCACATATTACTAAATTGGCTGAAGTATATGACTTATCAAAGGATATGAATGGATGAATAAGAGATCAAACAAAAAAAATCATTTACAGTTAACATTGCTTCAAGACCAAAGAGTAGTTAAGGAAATAGTTTGGTCAATTGAGGGAAGCATTCAACCTAAGGCTTGCTTCACTATTAGGATTACTTTTGAATGCAGAAAGTGTTGATAAGAAGATGAAGACTCCAAGTAATACAATGTAGGCTGAGGATTTGCACATACAGTGTGAATGTCAAAATAACATTCTTTCTTTAGAAAAAGCAAATTGGGTTGCAACTTTGGTGCAACTCAAAGAAATTCACAAGAAAATATGCCTTCTAAGGAAGGTACAAAGGTATGATCAAGAAAATTTTGGTCTTTATAGAGTATTGTAGTATCTTTTTCATTTTTTTGTTCTGTATATAGCACTAGTTTTTGAGGCATCTCTATCTTAGGGGGAGTATGTAGTAAGGGGGAGCTCATATTTTTTGGAGATGTTGTAAATAAAAGATGTCATTCCCTTTTCCCTTGATGTCAAAGGGAAAGAGGAACATATGGGTGTTGTCATTAATGAAAAAGGGGGAGATTGTTGGAAATAGGTGTTTTCATTGATGCCATATGCATATGATGAAGTCTGTATATATTCCAGAGATAGTGCAAGTGCAAAGATATTGTCAACAATACAGTTAGATGTATGCATGGTGATCAAATTGGTGTCTATGAGTGATGTGATGGTTGGTACACTTGTTATAATATGTTCCCTACATGTCTATGATAATATCATTCCTGATTGGTGTACCACACATTGAGATAAGTTGCAGAATATTGGAAAAGGTATTAACATTGTATTCACTATAATAGAGTCATGACATTTTGGTCCGCATCCTTTTGCAGAGTAAGTTCTTGTCTTCCAGTTCAAGAGTTTAGTTTGCTATTTTGTGAAGGTATTATATCCAAGAAATCAAGTCTTTACACCTTCCGCAGAAAAAGTTAGAGCTAACAGTGTTCCAATCTATGCAATAAAATGTTAAAAGCTTGTTGGAATTCTTTGCATCCCTCTGATGAGATAGATGTGACCATGCAGACTTGGTAATATGTTCACAAAGGTGTATGATTTATTCCTTGTGAATATTAGGTGTTTTAGTGGTCCAAAAGATTAGTTTTCAAATAATAGTTTGCTACAACTTGTCCAAAATGCTTTGTTCTTGTAATTTCAGTGGATTTCTCCTCTTGCACCAACACATTATGATAAGATAATTCAAGAAAAGGTTGAATGAATATCATGCATGGTTTAAAATTCCTACATCCTAGTCTACATAATGATTTTGGTATCTCCCCTAATATGTGAAGACAAACAGTGGTAGTGTTGATAGTATTGATACTATTTGAGCTGACATGACTTGTTTCATTCTTAGCAATTTATCTTGATAAGTTAATTTTTTTTTTGGATAATATATTTAAATTTGTTTGGATCCTATAATACCATGTTCTGATCCACATTTATTTGTCTTGAAAATATTATACATAATTGGAGCCGACCAATGAGATTTCAAGAGTTTCTTCTAAAGGTCATCATGAAGTCGACTTAATAATTTTTTTGAAGTGATGCAGAGTATATATATAGAAGATTAAATTTATTTTTGAAGATGATGATTGCTAGTGATGTGAGATAGAGTAGAACAAAATAGATAAAGTGTTTGAAATTAGTGTGAAGGAAAAATTGTGCGAAATAGTGATTACAATTTCAACATATGTTAAATGATTCCTCAAAGCAATTCATAATCAATATTATCATTCTAATTTTCACGTATCTAGCTCTGAGGCAATGACTCTCATTAGGTCCTCTATATCTTGCTCTAAGGTTGTATACCTTAGTCTGAAAGTCCATATGCAGTATGCCTTAAACATTATAATTCTTGTTAGTAGTGAGCTACATATATTATGAGTTAATCATCACTGTGGTTTTTCCCTTATTGGATTTTCCACATAAAAATCCTAGTGTCTTCATGTGATACATGTGTTATTTTCTATTATTTCCAGTTATGTGATGATTTGTTAATCTACAAATAGAAATGGTTAAGTTATAGTATATGTTGATTCACCCCCCCTCTCAGCACATCATTGTGTGAACAACAAGATGTTGTGGAAGATGATAGGTGATATTTATCAAACTAAAAGTTTGTCTAACAAGTTATATATCAAAAGATGGTTATATTCATTAAAAATGAAAGATGGTGATTATATTATAGACCATTTAATTTCTTTTGATCTGATTATAATTCATCTTGCATTAGTAGATGTTAAATTATAAGATGAAGATAAATGTATCTTATTTTTTTGTTCTTTTCTCGAATCTTGAGAAAATCTAATTGTTTGCATAAGTAGTGGTAATGTAGAGCCAACTATGGACATCATGATTTCCATAATTCTATTAGAGGAGATGAGGTTAAATTCTATTAATGTTGGCTCCCAAGATTTCTTGCATGTGTGAGGAAGGTCCAAAGAGAAAGGGCCTAAAGTGGATTAAAGAGGGACAATAAAGGATTTTCTAAGATCCCCAGAAAGAGTAGAGTAAAGTGTTGGAATTATGGAAAAAGAGTGCATGTGAAGGAGTATAAGAACAAGAAAAATAATGTTGATTCCTCTATGGAAAAGTCCTCTGATGATGATTTTTATTCTTTGTTTGTTTTAGTTAACTCTATTAGTAATGATGTTTGGCTTATTGATTCAGGTTTCTCCTACCACATGACTCCTCACAAAGAGTGGTTTACTACTTAAAAATCATATGATGGGGGATATTTTTTCTTTGGTGATAACAACACTAAGTAGATTGTTGGTAAGGGTAAGGTAAAGTTATGTTTCGGTGATGGGAGGATTAAATCCATCAATGGAATTTTACATATTCTAGGACTTGTGAGAAATTTACTTTCAATATCCAAGTTGAATGATTCTAGAATGTATGTGACATTTGACAAGTCTGGTTGCAGGTTGGTAAGAGGGAGTTTTGTGATAGCTTAAGGATATTGCATAGGAACTTTCTTTAGGCTAATATTATGTAACTCTTCCAATGCAACTAGAATTGAAAATTCATGTGTGTTATGGAACCATAGATTGGGTCACATTGGTGAAAAAGGTCTTAAGATCATTCTTAATAAAAAATTGGTTGTGTTGGTTGTTTTTAAAGAACCAAACTGATCTCCAGAAATACCTATGGACTTTGCCATTTCCAATAATCAGTACTCCAAAGGGATTGGCCAACGAACGGGTGGAAGTTTCAAAAATTCTACTCCTACACTTTGGGCTTTGTGAAACCCGAGAGGCTGATCCCATAATGCATAGTTAGGAATTCATACAATTACAATTAAATACATTGTCAATAATAGATACTTCTCATAAAATGACTCAACAATATAGTACATCAAATAATTTGGCAACTCATTTATCAATGTCCTATACTTGGAGCATGAGAAGGTAGAACTTCAACACAAAACAACTACAATGGTATCCATTTGAGAATTTGCAAATTAAAAGTGATTGGCTAATGAATCAACACAAAAATTGAACCACAAGTACTTTGCACGAACTAGTGCCTTTATACCAAGCAGCGGAGTCAATATCAACCTATATAACCATATAACAACTAAACAACAACAACATACAGTCACAAGAAATACTACATTACAACACTCCCTTATAAAATTCATAATCATTAGTACTTACAAATATCCTAGCACCTGATTTTATGAGTTAACTATTTCATCCAAGCATTTACATTAATTCATTGAATCAATAAGCAAGAATGAAATCGAACATCCATTGAGAAACAATAGAGACAAACAAAAGGAATCCTGAATTGCTTTCATTCATAACTCATAAAACGAGTACAAGGAGAGACAATAGCCATGAAATTGGTATTACTCTATATTGTATTTGCTATAATGTTATCAAAATTACATACATAACACTGAACTCTAACTTAAGAAAAAAACTCTAAAACATACTTAGTATTTTCCTTACAATTCACAGTGTTAATTGCAAAACAAGGAACCCCTACTTTCTGGCCCTGAATTCCTTCTTATAGAAACAAAGGAGAAAAACAAGCCTTAGGACATAAATTACACATGTCAAAAGCCTATTGGACCACTATAAAAAAGATTCTCCCATTCAGTTACAATGCATTCCCAAGAGGTGGGAGACATGTGGAAAAATGGAAGTAGTCCTCATTTGTTGTTGGAGATTTGGTCCAATTTTCAAAATGGATATAACCAAACACTTACCTAAAATTTGTGCCCACACACACAAAGTGAAAGAAGGAAAGCATGAAATAAATAGAAAAGGAAACGCCAAGAGATATTTCCACGTCTACAGCCTTGCCATCAATTAAACTTGGAGTAGATGCACTATATTTTCCATACTTTATCAAAAGCCCAATCTTTACTACATCCAGGCTATGCAGTGCATTCCCATCTATCCATTATTCATCATGACTGTAGATTTCAAAATTTCAAATCACTAACTCACCTCCTTTTATGTCAGACCACCCACTCCTTCCAAGTACCTACCTTTCCATGCTAGGAATTCATCTTCAGTGGGCCAATCGAAATTCATGACTTCATCAACACTCTATCTATAAGGTGCATACTTGGTGACAATCTGGTTAGCTTCCTTATCAAATTCCAGTAGGACAGTCTCAACATGAACTAACATATCCATATTTATCTTCAATGTCTCCATATCAAATTTTTGACAAATTGACATAGCCTGATCTGAAATAACTTGATTTGTTTCATTTTTCCACTCCTATAGAGTCTTAATGCTATTACCATCCCTTAAAATGGATGGAAGAAGGAAATGATGTGATTCATGGAAGGATTTTACCAACTCGTTTATTTTATTCTCCAATGGTTTGATATTTCCCTTGTATCCTTCAATCTTCCCTACAAGAACTACAATAGGTTTAAAATTTTTAGGTGGATTGGGATCCTGCTTAACTCCAATTCCCATCAATATCAAATCCTGCTTCCTAGGGATCCAAATTTCCATGAGTGGAATGGATCTTTCTTTGTCAATGTCAAAATTCCTGATAGCATCCATCATAGATGAATAATTGTAGTGAATAGTATTCAACTTGTTATTCACTCCTCTGTTCAAGTGTTCTAGCACTGTTGTGACAATCTTCATATTACTCTTGAAAGTATCATCATGATTGCCACATTTCTCTATGTACTCATTTAGCTTCCTAAGCAACTCATCTCTATTGATATCCATTTCAGCTTGTGGCCCTTCTGATGTTCCAGGTTCTACTATTGAAATGGGCACACTCCCCATGTTATATGGCACAATGGCCCATGAAGAACTTACTTCAGTAGTAAACTCTGGGGGTACAACTTCTTGTGAAGTAGTGGGGGAGTCAACATCATTCTGCTTAAGCTTTCTAGGTTGCCATCTTTGCGACATATCCTCCAATAATGCTACCTTTTTCTACAACTGCATATTATCCCGCTCAAGGTCTCCATATTTAACTAACAAGTTATTGCATTCTATCCTGAGCTTATCCTTTTCTACAGTCACAGACTCTATAGTGGCCCTTGTGAATTGTGCAACATGAACTGACATATTTGTAGCTTCTAAGGCCGATGTTTCTGACACTCTTTTTATTATTAGGCCTCCATTGTATTTAGGTGTAGACTCAACAATATCAGGCTTTCTTGTGCTTGGGGCTAAAGACCATATAGCCAAGGCTTCCTAATCTTCACTGTAAGCAAACCCCTATAATGCAAGTGCAACTTCTTCTTATGTTTCATAGAGATGCCTGCCACATTTCTTTATTGTGTCAAAAGCTATGGTAGAAGCAAGATCCCATTCTGGTAACAACAAAATGCCACTAGTCCTTACCAATTCTTGACCCTCCTTTGTAGTCATTTTTTGGAATCTAGTTCTCATTTCATTTAACACTTTTTTCTAGATGATACCATCTAGAAATTTAGGGTGAAGGCTTCTTTCTATAGCCAATTTTTTTACATATTCATCTCTTTTAGCCCTATATGCAAATTCCAAAAAAGCTTGAGTCTTTATGAAAGAGTCATCATCTAAGAACTTTACACATCCTTCCACCCACATATCATCTCTCCCATTGAGTCCAGTGAGATCAACTTTACTCAATATTGTTTCCAATTGATATGTTGCCCTTACTATAGGTGCAGTGGGAACTACTTCTTGCATTTCCTGCTCTGACACCCAAATATCATCATCTAAGCCTTCATCATCATAGTCCACTAGACTAGTGGCTTCAACCTTTTTCCTTTTTAATGGTGGCTTCCTTAATGGAAATTCACTAGGTGGTGGTGAATCAATGTTCACAATTTCAAGCTCTACCAACCTCAGTGGAGATGGAAGTGGTACTTGTGGCACAAGAGGAGGCTTTTTTTCCTCTTTCTGAGAGGGAGTAGGGGCTTCATCAATTTTCTTTGCTTTACTCTTTCTCCTTACAAAGAATTTTATTATTGGTTCCTCAGGGGCTTGTGATGTAGATTCTTCTCCTATAGTAGGGATTTATCATCCACTCAGTCCTTCTGAAATTGGATCTTTTCCTTTATCTTTACATATTACCCCTTTAGTTTCAAGGTGGCCCACTATTGAATCAAAATTCCTTGCTACATGCTCCACCTTTTGTATTATATCTTCAGCCTCTGGAAGAATTTTGAAATCATGTTCTTCTTGCTTTATTTTTCTCTGCATTTTATTGAATGCAATCCATCTTGCTAGCCTTTTCTCCCGCTCCAAAGTGTCAGACACATTTCTTATTACATCTTCGGGATACTAGAAAATGTGGACAAATTTGTAGCTCTTGTTTCTTTCTTTCAGCCAAGCCATAAAACCTTCAGGGTCATATTTGATCCTCTCAATTAACCTTCGCATGCGGTAGGTTTTGAGTATATGAAGGATGTTATTCCAACCTCCCTTTGTCATTAGAAAATCAGAAAAACAAGTGTACAAAGGAAATAAAGTTCCTTTTCCTTGATTCAATAAGTGTTCATTTTCTACACTTCCTAGTTGCCACATAATCTCAAGGAAACCAATTCTTTCTGGCACAAAATTTGGCAACAAGTGAGGTACTACCATGGAACCATATACTCTTAAGATAGTATAATCAGGGTATGAGATAACATCTCCCCAATTATGATCAACTCCTAGCTTAGGCTTTCTCTCCTTGGATCTTAAGAAATCATGTAGAGCTATGGGAATTCTTGGTAAATTCACAATCAAGACCCTCTTTAGTTTAGAAGAAAATAAATTCTGGAATGTCACATAGCCATATTTCCTATCATCTTTGTCCAAGACTGTGGTCCAACATTGGATGGGAAGATCCAAGTTACTCACCTTTCTTTCCAAGACAATATTATGTCTAAAGTAAACTACACCCTTATACAGAAACATGTGCATCAACAATGAATACCAATTGAATCTCACTCTTGATTCACCCTTCTTCAACCTTGTTATTCCTTCATACATTATTTATGAAAGAAACCCCACATAATCATATACTGCACAATACTGGGGGTGCTAGATATCGACAGCCATATACATCCATTCCATTAGCATTCTAGAGATAGGATGATAACCAATTATTTGAAAAATGAAATAGAAAGTCCTTTTGAAGTAGGAAACAAAATAGTTAACTGGAAAAAGGCTCTTTTATCATGTGGTCCTATTAAAATATTTTGACCTACAATTTCTGCTAAGAATCTCGGCAGGACATGGACTCTGAATGAAATCCTGGTTTTATCATACTCTTGCTTAAGAGTGTCTTCATTCATCTTATGCATTTCATCACTCCATCTAGTGAGCTTGAAAACAAAACCCAATTCCTCCTTAGTGATTCTGACCATTTCCTTCCCATCATATGTTCTTATAGTCCTTGTGACTGGGTCATAATTACCTGCTATTGCATTAAGCAAGTCAACATCCATATAAACATTTGGCACAATCAACTTTCCTAGGTCATAGTTCCAAGGGTTTCCTACTGGGATACCCATATTTCTATTCCTTAAAAAGCTATAAAATAGTTCCCATCCAGTATAAGGTAATTTGGCATCTCTGATAGAAAATCTCTTGTCAAACAAACCCCCTGCTACTTGCGGACCTTTGGGAATCAATTGGCCTTTAGGTTTGTCACTGGTTTAGGGTGGTAATTGATCCATGAGGTCTTTATTTAAAGGTCTTTTGGGAGTAGAAGCTTCCCCTTTAGATGAAGACACTTTTATTTTAGGAGCCATAACACAAGAGGTAGTACAAGGAAGGGCTTTTGGTTTATCTGAACAAGGCCTACAACTTTTATGAGGGTTTGACATGAATTATGCAAATGCAAAATTAACAAATTCTTCTTTATGAATGTCAAACCTTAAAAATGCTGAACCAAGAAAACCCTAACAAACTCAAGCTTGAAAAACCACAACTTATCAATAATGCTAGAGAGAGGGCAACAATTCACTTACTAGTTCTCTTAATAGGTTGACAACCCTGGTTCCGACGTCAGAAAATGTTGCGAGACCACAATATGAGCTCCTTGAGTGTGTCGAGTATATTTTTCAATGCTGAATTATGCCTTTAAGATAAATATTAATAATTATGCAGCTCCTTACTTTGGTAGATCAATGTCCTTTCAGTTATTAAGGCTCCCTCATGTGAACCAGAATGACTCACTTTCCCTCAATTGAGTTTTGAATGCCAGTTGTTGATCCTTTTGGAGTGTTAACTAATTGGCGATCCATATTTGACCAGCTTATTATAAAAGATATGGATGTACATAGTGACAATAACTACCAAATGACATGAGACCACATGGAACCACTTGTTAGTAGTATGCGGGCACCGCCATCTCTTTGTCACTATAGCCCTGATCCACGTGTCCTTTTCCCCTCATCCCCATGAGTCATAACTCATGTGCAACTTCCATCAATGGGGAGACGAGGAGAGGCTAAGATTAGATCTCTCGACTTCTTCATGCACACTTCTTAGTTATCCAAAACTTTATCCTTCATACAACATCCATGACTCAGATTAAAAGGAATTTAAGCACATGCAACATATCTGCATTAGTAACGCACACTTTATTTTCCATGCCCTGTATGGAGTTATTTAATTAAATATTTTTTCATACGAAAATGCTTCCACGTCCTTTGTTTTACTCCATGTGGTAGATGCCCACTCCCCCGTTGGGCATCTGGTAGGAAAGGTAGGACCCACATGGGATAGCAGGGAGCGGTCAAGATTAATCCACGTCACCCACTATCGATCATTGATTCCTTTGACAACTTAACAATACCAACCATTTGAAACCATCGGGCCCATCGTCAAAGGAGACATGTGGAAACCGCCCGCCAACCCATGCAATTATTTTTATAAGCAAGAAGAACAAACGGGTGCGCAGGGAATGGTCCAGATGCGGCCACCTCAATTATCTCCCACCATTGATTTTCTTCAACAACCATCTGCATGCCTTATCAAAGACATCAGGCCTACCAATCGTTCAAGAAACATGGAATTCGTTCGTGAGCCCGTATGAATAAAATAATGTGAAATAAAATAGAACGAGCGCGTGGTGAATGGTGGCGATCGTCTGCATCAATCAAACGACAGTTAGGGATCCTTATATTTGCACATGTCAAAAACTATTAATCTTTAAAAGCGACCCAACTAGGTTGATGAGACCATACCCGCACCATAAAATGCTTAAGGTTTTTTAGTGGGAAATATTTAGCCTGACTTAGGAAAAATTAAAACAATGTCCAAAACACACATCAACCATTAAAAAAAGACCAGAGGGCCGGTTACTCAACGGGTTTCGATGGTGTAAGTCGTGAATAAAGGATTGAGAACCGACACAAGGGGTCAACAGAGAAATAAAACCTTGGTGAGGATACAAATCAAAGGGTTTTTTCAAATAAGACCTAAGTAAACTAAAACCCTTATATAGTGATAGGAGACAAAACCCATAGTCTTCAGAACTAAACAAGATTTTGGAGATGGAACATGAAATTTTTTTAGGAGTTCCATCAGGTTGGTGGTATTTCTGATTATTCTGTTGGAAAAATGATTTATGTGAGCATTGTGTGTTTGGTAAATAAAACAGATCTTCATTTCCTAATGGAACTAATAAGGAAAAGGTTTTATTAGAGATCATTCATTCAGATGTATGCGGACTAGTGGATGTTGACTCTTTGGGTAAATCTTGGTATTATGTCTCTTTCATTGATGATGTCTCAAGATACAAATGTATTTATTTTATGCATTCTAAATATAAATTTTTCACTAAGTTTAAGTAGTTTAATACCTTAGTTGAGAACCAATCAAATCATAAGATAAAAGTGTTTAGATCTAATAATGGGGGTGAATTTGTTCCAAGAAATTTGATGATTTATGTAAGCATGTAGGTATTGTTTGATAGAAGACTAATCCTTCACTCCCAAACAAAATGTAGTAGTAGAAAGAATGAACCAAACCTTGATGGAAAGAACTAGGATCATGTTGAGTGGTGCTAAGCTTGATAAATACTTTTGGGTAGAAGTGATTGGTACTACTTGTTATTTGATTAATAGGTATCCTTGTTCAAATATTGTGTATAAAACTCCTCATGAAGTGTGGATAAGTAGAAAGCCTTCTATTTAACACTTAAGGGTCTTTGTTTGTGAGGATTTTTTTCATGTGCCTCAAGAGAAGCGATCTAAACTAGATCCAAAAGCTCAGAAATACATCTTCATTGGTTACAGTGAGAATGTAAAAGGTTATAAGATTTGGAATCCTCTAACCTGTAAATAACATTTTCTAGAGATGTAATTTTCAAGTAGTTTAGAGCTTACTTAGGAGAAGAACAACCAAAGGTGAAAGATAAGACAAAGATAGTGCACTTTGAGACAAAGATTTAGAAGCAAGAATATGCACATGTGGATGACAGGTAGAGCCCATTACTCCTACCTTGAGGAGGTCCAAAGGACAACACAATCTATTTGACAAGTATATCCCATTAGATTACCATTTTGTATTTGATTTTTTTGAGTATTGATGATGAACCTAGATCTTTCAGGGATGCTCTCTCTTTAGAGGAAAGTGAGTCTTGGTTGTAGGTGATGCAAGAGAATATTATGGATTTGGATAGTTGTGACACCTGATATCTTGTTAGTTTTCCCAAAGGAAGGAATCCCATTGGATGCAAGTGGGTATTTAAAAAGAAATTTGGATAAGATGATTGGTTAGAGTGGTACACGCTAGATTAGTGGATAAGGGCTACTCTTAGAGAGAGGGAGTTGATTTTGGTAAAATTTCTTCTCTTGTTGCTAAATTGAATCCTATTAGATTTTGGTTATCTATTGCTATTGCTTGTGATTTTGAGATATAGAAAATAGATGTTAAAACTAATTTCTTTGATGAGGATCTTGAGGAGGAAATTTGTGTGTGATAGCTTGATGGTTTTGTTGCGAAAGAAAAAGAACAATTGGTTTGTAGGTTGAAGAGATCTTTGTATGGTTTGAAACAATCACCCAAGATGTGGCACTAGAAATTTGATTATTTTGCATTGAAGTTGGGATTTATTAGGATCAGGGAGGATCATTGTTTTTACATTAAGGTTATTGATGATTATATTCTAATTATTGTCTTGTATGTTGATGATATGTTGTTTATTGATAACAGCAAGGTTATATTAGTAAGCTCAAGACACAACTTTCTGGCACATTTGATATGAAGGACTTGGGGGCTACAAAATATATTCTTGGGATGGAGATCAATAGAGTTTAGGTTCACATAAATCTTTTGTTAAGTCAAAGTAAGTATGTTGATACCATTTTGTAGAGGTTTAATATGAATGCTTGTAAGTGAGTTAGTATTCCATTTTTAGTTGGTACTAAGTTGAGCTTAGATATGTGTCCTAATTTTGATGATGATTATGAGGATATGTCTATGGTGAACATTATGCTAGTATCATTGGTAGTTTAATGTATTCAATATTTTTCAATAGATCATATATAGCCCAAGCGATGGGAGTTCTAAGCAAGTTTATGTCTGACCCTAGTAGAGAGAATTGGAATTTTGTTAAGAGGGTATTTAGATATTTGAAATGTATTTCTAATTAATATTTGGTTTATCATGGTATTGATGATGAGGTCAAGTCATTAGACATATAGGAATTTGTTGATGCAGATTGGGTAGGTGACTTAGATAGTTGAAGGTCAACTAGTGGCTATGTATTTACTTTGTTTAGAGGTGCAGTGAGTTGGATGAGTAAGAGGCAGCCTAAATTTTCATTGTCTACCATTGAAGAAGAGTACACGACTACTACACATGCCTCTAAGGAGGTAGTATGGTTACAAAGTCTTGGTAATGATATTGGTTTTTATTGTAGGATAGTGAGGATTGGATGTGACCATCAAAGTGTTATTTGTTTGATAAAAATCCTATGTATCATGCTCACACTAAGCATGTTGATGTTTAGTATCAATTTGTGTGAGAAATGGTTGAGAATAGTAAGGTATTTATTGAAAAGGTTGACACTTTGGATAATGTTGTAGATTCTCTTACAAAGCCAACGACCATAGATAAGTTCTCTTACTGCAGGAAGGCCATGGGCCTTGATCACTATACTTGATTTTATTATTTGTATTTCTTGGATGTAATTAAAATGTATAAAGTAAAGTTGGAGTTAGTATAAGGTGAAATTAACCTCATAATCCTATGTCATTTGTATCTATCCACATTCCATGGAATGTGTTCTAGGGTACATGTGACAAAAGTATTAAATTTTGGCATGTTGTAATTATATTTAAAGAGTGGATTTAATTTCAATGGAGGCTACACATAAAAATGGATAAGGCATATTTCTTAGGCATACATAATGGAATTAGAAGGTCTTGGACTGGGTGTCCAATATTGGAGAAGAAAAGGTGTCCATTGGTGTTTTATTGGGGAGCAGGAAGGTCATTAGAGCATCCAAAAAGTCAAGAGTTGGATAGGCTATGTGATAGGTGCCCATGTAGGAGTCTTGTAATTCCATTTAATATTTTATTATGTCTTTTAGCTCTCCATAAAGAGGGGTGTGGGTTTTTGTAGGTGGTTTTGTACCTTTTGTTTTGGTTTACCATTCATGGTTTTACTTCCCACAATTTCTATAAATTAGAGGCATGAGATGGTAGTTTCATGTTGAGTTATTGCAAGTGGTAGGGTGTTGTTGTGTTGATAAAAGATCAATAGTGAAGTGTATTATTATGTACTCTCATCCAAATATTAATAATATACTTTCCATCTTTTCTTTTGTGTATTTTTTTCTCGAAAGGGTTTCTCCATGTAAATCCAGTGTCACATTTTGTTTGCTGACTTTTATATTGTGATGTATGTTGTAATCACATGTTTAAATATGCTTTGGTAATTTTATTTTCAGATCTAAATTCACTTGCATAAGTCCATATTGTAGCTTTCCTTCACCTTGTTTTCAACAGTATAAGGGGTTGGTGATATGCATAGAGAATGTGGGAGCCTAAGTATGTATGGGTGATATTGACACTTATGTGGAATTAGTAGGAATAACTATTTGTGGGATGTTTGCAACAATTTGTGAGGAATTAATAGGAGGATTGTTAGGGGGTTCTGCAGTGAGGTTGTTATTTGGTTGTAGAGAAGGTGGTATGGAGTCATTGGAACTAGTTTCCCCTAAGGTCAAGGATGGAACATTATTAGTGACATTTTGGATACATATTATGTCAAATGTGGGTGGAAATTTATCTCCCTATTCGGAAAGCAACAAGAAGTATTGATCTAGACTGGCTTCTATAATCATTCCAACTAGTTTCATTGCATTAGGGTCTTGTTGGGCTTTAACCAACTCTTTGGGTGTTACATCCCATATGAACCCATCAATGTTGGGACTGTGTCTAGGACTTAATAGAGGTGGTGTCTCACAATCCCTTGGTCCATACATGTGTGAATGTTCATTATTTGTCTCTTGGAATGAATTTACATTTGTGTTTGTCATGTTGGAATCTAAGTGTTGTAATTTATTTTTGACTTGAGACCTTATTTATACTAGCATATAAGAGATGCTAAGACCTAATTTGAGTGAGATGGATGAATGAGGTAGACATGACCAAGAAGTATAACTAGATCTTAGGATTTGATGATCAAGATTTGGATAAAATGTGTTAAGTTTTGGACTAGACTTGTGAATCCAAAAGTCAACAAATTTGGGATGAGGGTGGAATAGGTTAACTTAGAAGCTCCTAAGTCAAACTACCCACATATAAGATAAATTAATATTCTACCTTGAGAAGGAAAACTTTCAAGGGAAAATATTAAACTAACATGTATATGAACACAAAATCTAGGTAGACTAAATGAATTTTATTTTGGGATACCTAAAAATATGGTGATAGTGGGGATGTGGTAAATCAAGCCTAAATATAAATCTACAATTTAATTGATGAGATGCAAAGGATGAAAATGGATGAGATAAATGATCTAATGTGAGGTCTGACTTTGTGTAAACCAACGATTATCAATTTTGGTTTGATTAAGGTCTATTTATAAGATAGTAAGGTATAATGACAATAAGTGGTCTATCTAACAAATAAATTATGCACACATATAGAGCAATTGCAACATAGAATAGAAAAATTGTGTTAATTTGAGTTTCTAATGCGGTATCCTAAGAAGAAGCAGATGATTTTTTAGTTTTTGTAACATATTTGGGTTTCTGATAGTCATAGGAAATTGTACCACTCTACATGGTAGATGTTCCCAAATAAGTAGCAATTGTACACATATAGAAAATAATTGCACACAAAAAAGCAAAAATTACACCTAAATAAGAAAAAATTGCTCACAGGTAAACATCAATTACATATAGATAAGTGGAAATTGCACCATAGAGAGATGTAATTGGCCTTAACAAAATAGTTGCAACCTAGGACTACACAATTTTGAAACTCTGATCTAAAACTAGGTTTTCTAACTTTGATTTGATAGACAACTGCACATAATGATAATCAATTGCATAATAGGATAGACAAATGCAAGATTATAAGGTTTAATTATGTTATTCTGATAGGTTTTGGTGTAATCTAAATGTATTGAGAAAATTTTGCAGGAAAAAACTTCAAACAATATACATGACATATGTAGAAATTTTTCAAGGTGACAAGGCTAAATAGTTTTATTGGTCTAGAAAAGTAAGACACTCAAAGCACATTAACAACCTAGTTGTAGTAAAGGTGTGATGACTTAGTTCAGGCCCACTCGTTGAAGCACAATACAATAAAATGAATAGGAGAATAGGGTATGTTAAGTTCATGTACCATCTTAACACCCCTTACCTTAGAAGGATGAGGTCCTAAAAAGGAGTATATGTCACCTCAATAAGAGAAGAGTACATGGAGAGTAACTTCAAGCATGATATTGTACTCTACACCACAATAAGTCAATGAATGAAGGTCTCAAATACTTCTAAATAAAAAGGTTCATAGTGGGACCATGAATAGTGGACCCATCCAAGGATACCCGAGTCAAGGGGGTATCCCTTCTCCTCCTCACCTATACAAGTCTTGGTGGACCGAGGGTCTTGAGGCTTGGCTCAAAGGATGTTGGTCACACCTTGGGTATCAATTTTGTTCTCCCCTTTATATACCCTATCGGAAAATGTGGTTGAGGTCATCCTTGGGGTGATGAAATCCCCAATTAGGCCTCCTAATATAAAAAAAATGGATATATGATGTTGTTTTTGATTCCCAAGATCATTCTTAAGAGTTGCGAGGGAAGAGCATATGCAGACAATCAAATCCTCAAGTAAACAAATAAAATGAAAATCCTAGGTTATTTTTGATCTCCAAGTTTACACTAGGCACAAGGAGAGAGCATATGTACCTAAGGAATTACCAGACACATCAAACAATGTTCATTCACTTTATGAAATTGAAGTGTTCCTAATTTATAAAAATCAAGCACAAAATCCCTACAACAAATAATGTTAGTAGTTTAGCGTTTGGTATTCAATTCCAACAAATGCCATAAGCTTCTCGACAAATAGATCAATAAACCTAAAATTTAACAAAAAATTATCCCAAAGTAACTGAAAACTAATTAAAAGTTGATTATACCTTCCTTCTTAGATGCACAATTATGAGCAATAGATGTACCCATCTTTTTGCATAGATGCACCACACAAAGCCTCAAATGTGTCACACATAGCTTCAATTGAATAACTCTACATAAAACATAAAATGTACAAAATTAGAGCCAAAAGACCTAATATGAAGGATTAATTCATTAGTCTAGTGTTAGAAAATTTCAAAATAGAGGTTATCAATCAACTAACACACAAAAATATAAAAATCACATAAAATCACAAAGAAACAATTGTTCCTATCTAAGATATAGATGCACCATTTTGAGACACATTTTCACCTTTATGTGAAGAAAATGTGCCCCATTGTGCCATAGTTGTGCCTAGGTTTTAGTTAGCTATTAAGATTCAAGAAGATTGGAGCAATAAACATTAACAATTATAAGTAGATTAAATAACCTAGAAATAACAATGAAGAATAACACAAAAGAGATCAACACAAAAATTTAATGTGGTTCACCCAATATGGGCTACATCCACAAAAAATTAGCCACCCAATGATTTTATTATCCAGTGCAAAAAAAATTATAATCTAGTGAATCATACACACCACAACTTACATCCCAACCGCTTGTAACAAGCTTTTTGGAAGCTTCTATAATTAGGGTTTTACAAAATCATTTTTTCATTTGAATTGTTAATGGGAAAACCTTGACGTGTTAGTGGGAAAACCTTGACATGTTAACGAGAAAAAAAAATTTGGGGGCTGCCGCCCCTGAATCCCAATGAGGATACATTATGAGTGTAGAATATTTGCATGATCAATCACCACATACCAACAATCTCCCACTTGGAGACTGATCTTGGATGACACTGCTGCACTTGCAGCTCCCACTGGATTACAGGTTTGGCTGGCTTCTTATCCACCATTATTGGTCGTGAAGGCCAACAAAAAATAATGAGGAAATTAGTTTCTGCCATGTAACTACCTTTGTGAACATATTTGTAGGATTCTCACTTGTGTGAATTTTCTCTAGCTTCAATTGTCCATCCTCTAGATCTGATGGATGGAGTGATATCTGAGCTGTATGTGCTTATTTTTTGAATGCAAAGCTAAATTCTTAGCAAGATGAATGTCACTCTGGCTATCAGTGTACAAAGGGCTATCTTCTTGTCATTGTCCCAATTCCTCTAGAAAATGTTGTAACCAAATCATCTCCTTGCTAGCTTTCTTGGTAGCAACATACTCAACTTCAGTTTTTGAAATCACAACAACCTTTTGTAGCCTTGAAATCCAACTGAATGCAGTACCTCCTACAGTAAAAAAATACCCTGTAGTACTCTTCCTGCTATCAATATCACCCGACATATCAAAGTCAATGTATCCTCTTAGAGCAGAATTTGTTCCTCCAAAACATAGTTTCTTTGAAGTAGTACCTCTTAAATATCAGAGAATCCATTTTATCGCATTCCAATGTTCCATTCCTAGATTGCTCATATACCTACTCACAACTCCCACTGCATGTGTAATATCTAGCCTTGTGCATACCATTGCATACATCAAGCTATCAACTGCTGATGCATATGGTATTTTAGTCTTTTTTTCTTCCTCCTCTTATGTATTTGGACACATCTCCATAGTCAACATAAAATGACTAGGCAAAGGTGTACTAACTAATTTTTGCATTCTGCATGATAAACCTTTTCAACACCTTCTCTACATACTCACTTTGAGACAAAAATAATTTTTTGTTTGTCTTGTCCCATATGATCCTCATACCAAGGATTTGTTTTGCTACACCCAAATCCTTCATAGCAAATGAATTTGCTAATTTCTGCTTAAGTTCATTAATATGTTGCATGTTAGACCCAACATAAAGCAATAGGATAATATAGCTACCATTACCCAATTTATTAAAATAAACACAATAATCAAAATGACATCTTTTGTAACCTTGTTCAACCATAAAACTATCAAATTTCAAATACCATTGTTGAGGTGCTTGCTTCAAGCCATACAAACTCTTCTTTAACTTGCACAAAAATTCCTCCTTACCCTTGACCTCATATCCATGTGGTTGCTACATGTATATTTCCTCTTCCAAATCCCCATGGAAATGTTGTTTTCACATCTAGCTGTTCTTGATACAAGTCTTCCATAGCCACAAGACTTAGAATAGTTCTAATAAAAGTCATCTTAACAACCGGAGAAAATATTTCATGAGAATCTATACCTTTTTTCTATGTAAAAATTTTTACCATGAGTTTGGCTTTATATCTTTTCTTTCCTCCATCTTCTTCCTTCAACCTATAAACCCATTTATTTGGCAATGCTCTTTTACCTACAAGAAATTGGACTAATTCCCAAGTCTGATTCTGCAACAAGGAATCTATTTACTCTTTCATTCCTAGTACCACTGCTTTTTGATATTTACCTACATTGCTTCTTCATAACTTTTAGGTTCACCAGAATCAATTAATAATATAGAATATAATGATGGAGAAAATATTTATGGAGGTCTAGTTATCCTTGTAGAATGTCTAACACTTGTAGGAGTCTGTGGGATAACTTTTTGTTGCTGAGCATCAAGTACCACTGGCATTTTATTTTCTGGAATCTCATCCAACACCACATATCCCTTTTTGGCTTGTTCATGCTTCTTTTCTTGTAGCTGATCCTTATACATGACCTTCTCATTGAATATAACATCCCTAATGATAATGATTTTATGATTTTCATAATCCCATAACTGATAACCAGATTCATCTACTACATATCCAATAAAGGTACATTTTTTAGACTTACCCTCAAGCTTGGTTCTATTTTCAATATCATTATCGATAAAAGCTTCACAACCAAAGGTTTTCAGAAATGAATAGTTTACCTTTTTACTCATCCAAGCCTCGTCTAGAATGCCACCATCCAAAGGATTTGAAGGTCCCCTATTTATTAAATATATAATGGTATGTACAACATCTGCCCAAAAGTGTAAGGGTAGTCCAACATGCAATCTCATGATCCTTGCACACTCCATAATGGTCCTATTCATCCTCTTAGACACACCATTTTCTTGTGAGGTTCTAGGAACCATTTTTTGCCTATAGATTCCATTGCATGAATAGTAATTTTTCAAATTCTCTACTGCAATACTCGCCTCCATTATCAGATCTGTGACACTTCAATTTTTTTCTTGTATCATTCTCAACCATAGCTTTCCACATTTTAAAAGTTTCAAATAATTCTGATTTTTGTTTTAGAAAATACATCCATGTTTTCCTAGTTGCATCATCAATAAAAGTAACATAATAACAAGAGCCACCAAGATAAGATACCCGAGCTGGTACCCATACATCTGAATGCACAAGCTCTAATTTCTCACTCTTCTTATCTTTCTCAACTTTGAGAAATTGAACTCTTTTCTGTTTTCCATAAACACAATTTTCACATAACTCCAAGTCAATCTGCTTTAGACCTGGTAGCAACTTTTTGAAGTGAAGGATCTTCATCCCTTTCTCACTCATGTACCCAAGTCTATGGTGCCACAATTATGTTTTTGTCCCTATAGCAAGTGCTATAATTGTATCAGTAGCAACTATTTTTGTAGCAGCTAAGGTAGAGTAAGCATTGCCAATACACAAATACAATGTGCCTACCTTTTCACCTTTTGCTACTATTAATGGACCTCTAGTGACCTTCTAGACTTTTTCTTGAAAGGTAACCATGCAGCCTTCACTATCTAGTTGTCCTGTAGAAATTAAATTCCTTCTCAAATTTGGAACATTCCTTACCTCCTGTAGCAACCATTCATTTCCATTCTACAACTTGAATTTTATCTTTCCTTTTCCAACAATCTGACAGGGTTCATCATCACCCAAATATACTTGTCCAAAATCACCTTGAACATAATCTACAAAAATATTTCCTATGGGGTGTGGCATGAAATGAAGCCCCTAAATCTATTACCCATAAATCATTAGCATTATCTAAACATAGAATTAAAGCATCCTGAAATTTATTACTTGCAACATTAGCTTCCTTATTGCCATCATGTTGTTCATCTCCTTGCTTTCCGTTTTGAGACCAAAAATCCTTCTCCAAGTGTCCTAGCTTTCCATAGTGCCAACAATCCATTTTTCCTCTAGATTTAGATCTTCCTTTCTTTGACTTCCCACAATTTGTTGGGATTTTTCTTCTCTCCTTTGTTCTTCCCTTATTCTCTACAGTCAAATCATTACCCAATGTTGAACTCTCACTTGTGCTTTTCTGCCACATTTCCTCGCTAAGGATAACACCACCAACATCATCAAATTTCAATGTATTTGAACTAGAGACAAAGTTACTTACAACCATTACCAAGCTATTCCAACTTTATGGCAACAAACATAAAATCAAGAGATCCGTCACCTCTTCCTCAAAATTCACTTTTACAGAAGTTAACTGACTAGTAATCATATTAAATTCATTTAAATGATCTATCACATATCCACCTTCAATCATTTTCAGATTAAACAAACTCTTCATGAAAAATACCTTATTTGAGGCTGATGATTTTTCATACAATTTAGCCAAAGCTTTCATAAGTCCTATGTTGTCTTTCCTTCTGTTATATTGAATGCCACAGATGGTGCCAGGCACAACCGAATGGTTCCCAATGCCTTTTTATCCAGAATCTCCCATTCTTCATCGGACATCGTAGCATCTTTCTTTGATTTTCCTTACAATGGCTGCCATAGATCCTTTTGATACAAATAATCTTCCATCTGCATCTTCCATAATTGATAATTTTGGCCATTGAACTGCTCAACTTTGAATTTTCCTTCTTCCATTGCTCCCACTCAAATCTAGAGGTTTCCTTCCAATCGACCAAAATACAAACGGATCTGATACCAATTGTTAGGATTCAGGTAGATTGGAGTAAGAAACATTAACAATTATAAGCAGATTAAATAACCCAAAAATAATAATGAAGAATAACATAAAAGAGATCAACAATTTTTTTTAACATGGTTCACCCAATATGGGCTACATCCACATAAACTCATCCACCCAATGATCTTATTATCTAGTGCAAAATAGATTACAATCTCGTGAATCGCACACACTGAAACTTACATCCTAGTCGCTTATAACAAGATTTTTGGAAGCTTCTATAATTAGGGTTTTACAAATTCATTTTTTCATTTGACGTGTTAACGGAAAAAGAAATCAGGGGCTGCACCCCTGAGCCCCTGCTATCGGGAGCTACTGCCCCCAAACCCCATTCTTAGGGGCTGCCGCCCCCAAACCCTCGCTCGGGGCCCAGCCCAGCCCATAACCCTAGTAGGGATACATTACGAGTGTACAATATTTGCATGATTAGTTGCCACATACCAACATTAGCTACCTCATTCTAGAAATGATTGCATCAAATGAGCTTGTAACATCAAAAAGCACATATAACTCATGAAAAACAAATTAAATCAAGGACAGAGTTGTCCCACTAGGCATGCCAAAATGTATTACCTAGAAATTCAATTGTGAAATTGAAGGATAAAAGCAATAATCAACAAGAAATCATAATCAAAAGATCACAATAAATAAAGAAAATAGAGAAAATTGAATAAAAAAATGTAAACCATGCACACACTGAAACACACAATCTGCTCTAGCATAGCTCCATTGTTCTCCTCTATTCACCTTGGAGAATGGCGTAAGTATTCCTTTGCTCTTAGATTTTAATAGCACAATAGAAATAAAGCATTTTAACAATTCAAGTATAGTTTCTTTGCATGATTTGAGATGTAGAATAAATGATAGGATGGTTTAATTTAATGTTTTTGGTGACACCGATCAATAGTTGAGATTAGAGGAGAGATTAAAAAGATCAATAGTTCAAGATTGATGAGAGGAATTGATTGTCAATTAAGTGACTACATGATTCCAGGTAACTGATTGTATGGATAAATTAAGAGGATTAATTGGAGTGTTAACTAAGACTAACAGTTAGTGGAATGAATTGATAACTGAGTGGACTTTTTCGTGAGTGGGAGTGAAGTGGATTTGATTGATGAGTGGACTGAGAGTAATTCTGAGTCAACAGGTGAGGTGGAATTGCATGAATATTTAAGAATTAAATAAATTTAATTATTATTTACACATGCAAAGTTGAAATTAATAAATAAAATAGATTATTTTAGTAAAAGGATAATGTTGAGAGATAAGTGGATTAATTAAATAATTAAAATAATTATTTAATTTTGGATATGGGAAATGGATAATTTATTAAATAATAATGAATTATTAATTAAACTTTGAAATAGAAGAATAATTAGTAAATTAAATAAATAAATTTAATTATTTAATTAATGTACTTTTTTGCTCGATAAAACATTGCTAAGGGGAAACACCTTGTATTTCTTCAAAAAATAAGAGTTTACATGGATTTATGATCAAAAAAGGATTTCTGTGGTGGCCTTCCCTATCAAAATGGCCCTTCCTACCGAGATTGTATGCATTTACAATTTCAATACAAAATGTCCTGGTTGTGACACAGGTTGTGCTTGCTATCTTGGGACTGACTACTATATGCTAGACCCTAATACTTGCTAACACTGTAATAGAACCTTAGGAAATTTGAGACTATACCAGACTGACACACTTCAATATTCATCATCATCCAACTCTGTGCACTTCATGTAGGTGATGTAATTTGCTACCACAGGGCAGTCCACTCCACATTTCTGATGGGTTGGGCCTTTTTCCTTCTCCTCAGGGTCTCTGGGATCATTCTGGTGTCACTCTTCTCTTGTACCGAAGTCCCATTCATCATCATCCCCTACAACAATTTCCTCTAAGAGCCCTTCGTACTCCACATACCGTGTTTCCCAGCCTCATGGGAGGTTGGTCACCAGCTTGGCTACTTTGAAGAGGAAGATGATGCTCCAGTCCCGTTCAACCCATAATTATTCAAACCCTTTTGGGTCGATGGTTTGAATAAGGGGAAATTTCATTATCTCCCTACCATGCATTCGCATCATGTAGTAGTTATGTGGTATTGTAATTTTCCTTTTCTAGTCGACATTGTCTAGGGCTGCGTCCATGTCTGCCAGCCACACATGGATGAAGACCATCTATGCCAGCTTCTTCCCTATTTCCTTTGAGACACCCATGTGTAGAAGGACGGCCAGGAACTTGGCTATAATATCTGAATTTGATTTGAACCTATGGTATGCTCTTAGGAATTCTAATCCTACAACCTTTTTGGTTTCCCAAAGAACCAATGGGTGGGCAGAGGCCAACAATCCTTGCAACCTCTTATTCATTAATTCACCATGAAAGGATTGTTGTTTTTCTGTGTCCAACGTTAGCAGAGTCTCCATTGAAAAAACACAACCTGACTGCACCACTCCTTAAAGAAAAACTAGCGCTTTCTAATTTTGGAAGGCCACTATTGCGAATGAGCATAAATTACACTAGTTGAGGTTATTTAACAATGAGGGATTTTCTTGCTCATAGTAGCTTCTTTGTGATCGTGCCCTTTGAAGCATGCTAGCTTGCCACCACCTTGTTGGTGGTACGAAGCAAAATTAATGCATGTTAGTATGAGCTCCACTCAACCTTTTCTTTACGTTGGGACTTGTTTGATTTGCTTGCAACTTTACCTTCTATTGATTGCCCCTATCATGTCAAATAAACCACTGGATTTTGTCATTGATAACATGTGTTTTTCTTTTCGCCACCACTTCAAGTGGTGATGATGGGAATTTTCTCCAGTGTCATTTCCCAAATTTTCCTATGTGGAATTCTTTGATGCCTTTTTTGCTAGCTCATTTTCCTTGTCATTTCCTTCCTGGTATATGTGGCTAATTTTGAATGTTTCAAACTTGACCACTAGCTGCTTGAAATTTTGTAGCAGATGGTTGAGTTTCCAGTTTGGGGTGATGCCCCCTCCTAATGGCATTGATTGTGATCATCAAATCTCCTTCCAGATGAATTTGTTTCACTCCCAGGTCGAGCCCTAGCTACAATCCCATGGCTACTACTCTGAACTCTGCTTCATTGTTCATGCAGATGCCAAGAGGTGTGGAACTTATTGCTACAATATTTCCCTGATCATCCCTTGCAATGCAACTGACGCTAGTTGGGCCAGGATTGCCATGGGCTGCCCCATCAAAATTTATATTAATCCATCCTAGGTTTGATGCTTTCCAAGATAACTCCGCTCTATTAGCCTTAGATGACTTGTTTGTTCCATTCCCATTCAACAGAGGAGATTTGATGCCAGCAAATGCTTTAGTTAAGCAATCATCCCAATTTGTGAAAGTTTTCTATTTGCCTCCTTGACTCCGGGCATCGTCGTATACCAGCTCCACAATGGCTCTTTCAATTTTATCCCAGAGTCTATCTTTATTCATCTCTTTCCCTTGAAAGATTCTCCTTTTTCTCTCTTTCCACAACTCCCATATCACAATGGATGGGGTGATTTTCCATATACCTCCAAACAAAGATTTTTTTCCCTTTTGAGGCCACATTCTGAACTAGGATGCTAGTTCTGCTGGCATGGGGTAATGCAGATTCAACTTGCTTCTCACTATGTTCCAACAGTCATTTGCATAGGGACATGTCAGGAGGAGATAGTCTACTGACTCCTCATCCTCTTTGCATAGAGAACATCTTCCCAAGCCTTGTATTCCAAAGGTGGCTAGCCTATCCTCTGTGAGAATCCTTCTCTGGATTACCATCCAAGCAAAAAATCTAGCTTTGGGGAGGCACTTTTTTCCCCAAAATAGTTTGCATGGCCAGTCTTGCCAAGCTATCACCATCTCCTTAATTTTATAGCCAAACTTCACTTTGTATGTGTCAGTTGAAGACCCACACCATCGGATCATGTATTGATCATTGGATGGGACAAAATGCCAGTCTTTGAGGATCCTTTCCAATGCATCTTTTTGTTCTTGAGGAGCATTGAGAGTTCAGAGGTCATTCCAGCTCCAACTGTATGCTCCTTGATTGGCATTCCTACTTCCATAGTTGGGCACCTTGTCTCCTCAGAGCTTTGATGTTTCTTCCTTGATCTCATCCAAGCCCGGGGTACTACTGATGGGTGGTTTTCTGCACCATAAATCATTCCAAAAGGATGCCATATTACCATTTATGACCTCCCACGTTACATGTTGTGCTATTATATCCCTATAGTCCAGTATGAAGTTCCAGATTGTTGATCCTCTTGGGAGGTTAATTGTAGTGAGGATTCTAGTTGGATCATCTGAATCTAAAGACTTCCTCCTTAGGATTCTGACCCAACTTTGTTCACCTTTGGAGTGGATATCCCATGCGAATTTGGCCCCCATGGCCTAATTCATTATGGATAGTTGCATGATCCCTGCTCCACCAGCCTCCTTGTGTTTGCACACCTTATCCCAAGCCAATAATGGAAATTTGATTTTATCGCCTGATCTACTCCAGAAGAATTTCTTGAAAATTTGAGTGGGGGCTTCTTCAACTACCTTGGGTAGTTTTAGGAATGACATTGAATACACTGGGATAGCTGACAAGACTGCTTTGACCATTAGTAATCTTCCTCCTGAGGACAACCACTTGCCTTTCCAAGTTCCCAACCTATTCTTACAACTATTAATTAGGTTTTCCCAATAACACTTTTTATTGATACTTGAAAATAGGGGCATCCCCAAAAAATGACACGACAATGTTGCTATTCTCAAATTTAGGATCCTAGATAAATCTATCTATAGGCTAGGCTGAGTGTTCAAGAAGAATACCTCTGATTTTCCCTAGTTGATGCTCTACCCTGAGGCCTTGTAGTAATCATCTAAAAATATTTTGATGACTCTTGCTTCCCTCCTACTGTCCTCTCCCATCAGGATTGTGTCATCTACAAATTGGAGATGAGATGAAGGTTCCAATCCATTGGCCACATGAACACCTTTCCACTTTCCTTCCCTTCTCAATCTTTGAATTCCTCTTCCAAGCACCTCTTCCATGATTATGAAAAAGAATGGGGATAGTGGATCCCCTTGCCGTAACCCCCTTGAGGAAGGGAAGAAGCCATGTGCTGAACCATTTACTAGTACTGAGAATTTAGCTATGGAGATGCAGTTTTTTACCCACTTGATCCAATTCTCCCCAAATCCAAATTTCCCGAACACCTCTAGGAGAAATTGTCTATCTACCATGTCATAGGCTTTAAGGATATCTAGTTTCAGAATCATGCAAGCCTCTTTATTTTTTTTGGCTGAGTGTATAGTCTCATGGGCTATGATTATTCCTTTCATTATTGATTGCCCTGGAGCAAAGCCACTCTATTCTTCTGAAATCACCTCATTCAAAACCTCCTTGAGTCTGTTTGCTATTATTTTGGTGACCACTTTGTACACTATGTTACACAGTGCAATTAGTATGAAGTCACTCATTATCTGAGGGTCTTTCTTCTTGGGGATTAAAGCCAAAAAGGTGTGGTTCACTTCCCCAAACATTTCCATTCTTCTTCTTGATTCTTCTATAGCCGCTCCTAGATCTTTCCCTATTATGTTCTAGAATCTTTGAAAGAATCCGGCTGGGAATCCATCAAGGCCAAGGGCCTTGTCAGGTTTCATCTGGAATACTACTTTCCTAACTTCTTCCAAGGATATCTTTTGGTATAGGTGCTTATTTTGATCCTCTTTTATGATTGTGGGGATTGCATTCAACAGATTGTCCCTTGTTGTTCTGTTTTCCCGATTTGCACTGTTTAGCATCTCTTCGAAGAATTTAACTTCCTCCTTGTTTACCTCCTCAATGGACTGTACTGATTGACCATTGGTATTCTTGATCTCTGCTATCTTGTTCCTGTTTCTATTGGAAATGGTTGATTTGTGGAAGAACTTGGTATTTCTGTCACCTTCTTTCAACCATGTTTCCCTTGATTTCTATCACCAATAGCACTCGTCCCTCTTCAAGATTTCTGCCAATTCTTCTTTCAGAATTTTCTCATTCTCAAAATCCTCAGCATCCATTCCTTTCTCTATTATGTGTTCATTCAAGACTCTAATTTCTTGTTCCAGTCATTCCTTCTCTTGGAATATGTTTTTGAAATGTGTCTTGTTCCAATCTTTGAGCTTATTCTTGATGTATCCCAATTTTTTGTTTATCTTGAAAAGCTCTGATTTATCTCCAAAAATGATCTCATTCTGCCACTTCTCTATCAGTTCTGGTAGATGATCATCTCTCAACCACATGATTTCAAATTTGAAAGGACTTCCTTTGGGGGGGTAATCTGGCCCAAATGTCAATGAGACTAGGAAATGATCTGATCCTGTGAATGGGAGTATGAGAGCTTCTTGTGTGGCTGCTAATTCTCCCCAATCCCCCTAGATGAGGAATCTGTTTAGTCTCTCAGCTATATTAGTGAAATTCTTCCTCCTATTGGACCATGTGAATATTCCATTCTTGGTCTGCACATCTTTTAAAATATTTGTCTATGAACTCCTAGAAGTCTTTCTATATGGTCATTGTTCTTCCTATGCCACCTTGCTTCTCTTCATTGTTCAAAGTTGCATTGAAGTCTCCAACTATTATTCCCATCTCATCTCTCATATTCTCCAACTCATTTGATATTTTATCCCATACTTGTTTTTTTCCTCCTGTGGCTATTGGACCATATACATTGATGCTAAAGAAGGTGCCACACCTTCTTAGTTCCTTGAATTTGATCACTTGCCAATTTTCCTCTTCTTTTTCTACTTCCCCATTTACTGTAAGAGGGTTCCACATGAATCCCAAACCACCAAATGCTCCTATAGCCTCCTTGAATTGACTTCTCCACTGCCTCTAGTTGCTTAATCTCCTCTACCCTTCTTCCTTACTCCATTTTGATTCTTGGATGAAAACTATGTCTTCTTTTGACTGGTGAATTTGGCGCTTGACCATGCGCCATTTGTCAGGGGCATTGATGTTCATGAAATTCCAAGTTATGATCCTCATTTTTCCATAGGAAGGAGGCTGTCCTTCCGAACAATTAATTTTTTTTGACCAGAGGCATTGCCTGCAATCATCAACTTGGCCTTATTTGTCATCCTGCCCCTTTTGGATTTTTTCTTGATGTTAGGACCATTGATTTTTGACTCTAATTATTCTAGCTACCACATCTCTATCAATTCACCCTCCTTTGCCTCCTCTCAGAGTTCATCTTCTCCTTCTAAGAATTGATCACTCTCCTCTTCTTTAGATTGGGCTAGATCATCCTCTTCTTCCTAAAGAGCATGATTATTCTCTTTGGAAGTCTGTTTATAAAGACTAACCTCCTCTCTTGTTTCCTGGGATTTTGATTCTTCCCTATCTACTTCCTTTGTTATTTTCCAAAGTTGGGTCTTGATTTCCTTCTAGAGTTCTTGTGCATCTTCCATTAGGGTATTGGGTGCTTCCTCCGCTCAAGGGATGCCCATCCCCTGCTTTTCCTTTGTTGGAGTGGAGGAATTTGATGCATTCCTGAGAGGATTCACCAACTTTTTTATGTTCTACATCTATTTTATCCTCCACAGGAGCCTCTTCTGAGAATTCAGTTGCTATTTCTTGTTGAGATCCACCCCCAACTTCTTCCCTCACTTCACTATTTGACTGGGCTTTTGTTCCCCTTAATGAGGTTCCTTCCAAGGTGGAGTCTCTAAAGAGGCATTTCTTGGGTTCTTCTCCCTCCCATATTTCTATCTCTTATTGCCAACTTCCATATTTTTTTAGGATTTCTATGTTTTTGTATAATCCGACCCCTTCATCGACTTCTACTAGTATGCATGCTTTAGCCCCGTCGATTCCATTTATGAAATCCTCATCCACCCCTAGACACACTCCTAGGGCATTGCCCAATCTTACCATAGCCTCTATGTTCCATAATTCTGAGGGTAGGTCTACTAGCTTGATCTAGGTGGGGATTTGGTTTATTTTATAATTCCAGGAATCAAAGCTTGATCTCCAATTTAGGCAATGGAAACTGTGACCATTCATGAACTAAGGTTTTCCTTCCATAATTTCCAGCTTTAATTTTTGGTCTATACATTCTATGAGAAAAAAAGAGTTTGGCAGCTGATGGATGCTTACCCAGTCTTTGTATTTGTTCTTCCACCATGTTTTGATTTCTTCCTTGGGGCAGCTTGGGCCCATCCATTTTGTGAATAGAGCTCTTTCCATTAATTTGAACACTCTTCGTTCGATCATTTCTGAGGGCATCTGGTACAATTTTCTTCCTCGCGGTTGTAGCCGATTGCCACCAACTGTCCTATTTTGGAAGTTTCTCCGGTTTGTTTTTCTCCTAAGAAGATCCTGATCTCTCTCATTCATTCTCCTTCCAAATTCAAATTCTTCACCCATTTTTTGGCTCGACTTTGCCATCATTCCTAGGCTTAGGGTTTTGCAAGCACCTAGCTCTCCATACTTTGTTGGTGCGCTTCTGAATGCAACTGCCTCTGTTGCGCCAGCTAGGGTCCGATGATTTTCCATGGTGATCATTTTCTTGGAACCACCCACGCCTTGGCTCACGCGTGCTCCAACCTTGCCTATTCCTTCGATGTGCCATTTTTTCCAGTTTTTGATCAGGTGCCCACTTCTCATTCCCTCCAATCTAGCCTCTACTTTGGTTGCTTGCTCTGTTCTTCGAGCTCCCGTTCTGGAAATACTACGGGTGGCACTTGTCCACCCATGTTCCATTCACAAATACCCACTGCGGAATGTGATCTGCCATCTGGTGGAAGGTATTTACATATGTCTTCTTTCCTGGTTCGTCCTCTTCCACCATGTCGCTCCATCGACTCTTCTTTGCCTCTACATTTTTTCGCTCTTACTCGCCAACTTGTGGCATAATTATTTAATTAATATAGATGAATAGTGGTGAAATAAATAATTTGAAATTAAAAATAATTAAATAATTATTAAGATCATTTAATTGTCATGATGAAGTGAAAATATCATTAATTTAATCAAATAATTAAATATTTAATTAAATATTGAAGAAAAATTAGTTAGGTCAAATGATGGAAAATGATTCATTTTGGGTAAAATGTGTTTGTAAGAATTAAGTGTCTACATAGACTCTAATAGTATGACTTGTATTCATATGAACAAAATTGAGTTGTTTGTTGCTATTACAAAGAGAAGTTACAACATTCTCTTTCTAAACCTCAAAATACATAACTATACAAGACTTAATTCTATACAAATATTCTGTGTACCTAAGGACTCATAATCCTAAAAATGAGGTTCAAAATTCCCTTTTATAGACACAAGGGAAGCAAAAAGAAAAAACCTCATTCACTGCTTAATTCACTAAAGATAAAATATAAGCAGTGACAGTATTACAAAAGGACAAAATAAATTTATACACAAGGTGTAACCACTCAAAAGTGGTTGAAGATATTTTGAATCATTTACATTGGTGTATAGATTTGATTTCTTCAAAATTTCTTCTTGATGTTATGCTAGTTGGTGATGATAGATTGAGATGCAACTCAAATATCTGCACCATCCTTCTATTTACCTTTATCATGATCTACTGACATGTCACCTCTAGGTGGGAGAAATTGATTAACCTTAACTACATGTTCCTTGTAGTTATCACCTATCAAAACTTGTATCATGTCCAAAAAACCATCATGTTGTACTCTAGGTTGGAGAGTAAATCCATACTTAGGTTTAGTTGTTCTACATCTACTTCTCCATTTTTATTTATCTTAGTATATATAGGAGTGAGAATGTTAGAAAAACTTGACCTCCATGTAGGGATTGATCTCTCCCCCCTCATTCAAAATAGGAGGCATATGGAACTCCTCAAAACCTTCAAAAGTACTGCTATCAAAATTAGAGCTTCTAGCAGTAATTTTCAATAATGTAACTCTAGGCACCTAGTTAATTTGAAAGCACTTTAGCCTAACTCCTATTTGAGTATGGATAGCATATGAATTGCTTAATATTCTATAGCTATCCCAAAACTTCTCTACTTGGAAAAAATATTTGACTTGTGCCCCAAAATATTTTCAACAAAATTAGACACCCTTTTGATTGCTCCCTCCTTGACTTCTCTGGCCTCTTCCTTTCTTTTCTTGAGATTCTCTTTCAATATTCTAACCTCAAGGGCTAATATTTCATTTTCTTGTGATCCTTGGGCCTCAATTACTAGTTGTGGTGGAGATAACAATCTTGTAGCCATATTCAATTATTCTTGCAATTTTAGATTTATGGCATTTTCCCTATCCAAGTCCCCTTGTAACTTATTCACTATTGCTTTAGTGAATAGGTCTAAGTTCACTATGAGGAAATTTTCTTGGGTGGCACTTGTGTCCCCTAATCTTCTGACTATCAAATTTCCAATGAGCTCACTAGGATCATTTATTACTTGGGGGTTTGTTGGTCTCTCATAAAATAGACCAAATTACCAAGGCCTCATGCCTTGGATTGAAACCAAACCCAAAGTAGAGGGCATCAAATTTCTCCTATGAATTCAAAATTGGGTCTTCTCCTCCCTTCCTTCTTATGGTGTCAAATTAAATAATAGATGACATGTCCTATCCTGGTAAGAGAAGGAAAACTACACTCCTCACCAATTGTCTACCCCTCTAAGGGGTCACAGATTCCATTTCCCTTTTCACATTATCCTAAAATTTTGCAATTATTTCCTTTTTCTCCTTCTTTGCGAGGATTTTTTCTAATACCCTATGTTGTATTTCTTCTCCTTTATTCTTAAGGATAAAGTCCTTGAATTCCTTGGTAGTAATAAATCGATCATCTTGCATAAATTCAGTCCAATACTGAGCTCTGATATCATCTACAATTTGTCCACCAGTATCAAAATTTATAAGCAATCTATCATTAGTGGATCTTTTAATTATTACCCTAGGTGGATGATGCATTATCTGTACTATATTTGTATTATCAAAAATTTCATTTAGGCCTATGGGATAATCAACCAAATGTCCAGATGAAGGATTTATTTGTTACAATGGAGTAACATGTTGGGGAATTTGTGGTATATCCCTTTGGGAAATGAAGGAGACAAGAGAACTTAGTGGGGGATATGGCACATTTGAGAGCAATTCATTGACATTATCCAACATGATCATTGTCTTTATTAAGGGATCCTTGATGTGTGAAAATGATCCCTTCAATGATGGATTTTCTTGCTTCCTCTTTGTCTCAGCCATCTGAATCTTTACCCACAAATTTCTTATTTTTTCATCTTCCTTCTCCATGAAAAAATTCTAATCATATCCTCCTTACTATCATACTCATGTGAGAAGGGTGCCAATTTGAAAATGATTCTCTGATAATTGGTGTAACTTTATGGATCACACCTCCTGATCCTGTCTACCCTCATTCTATAAGGTAGTAACTTTCCTAACATCAACTCCATTCCCTCTCTTTATGTCACATGAAAAATATAAAAATACCACTATAGAAGAGAGAATGACATGTTTGTTATTGATCCTAAAATGAGTCTTTTTAGACTCATTTAATTTCCATATGATTTATAAAAAGGAAATTGACTTTGGTACATTTTTGGGGAGCACATGAGATGTAACTGGGGATCCATACACTCTAATTATAGTATCATCTATGTAGTAGAACCAATCACCCTAGTTGTGATCAATCCCCTTCTCTAGGAGAAGGTCCTTTGGCCTCAAAAATCATCTCACCTCATTTAATAGCTTCTAATCCACTAGAAAGCCCAATTTCTTAAGGACTGTTCTAAAAAAAATTCTTCAAAAATAGAGTAGTTGGACTTCCCATAGTCCTTATCCCATATATAAGTCCATTCCTAGATTGGTAATATTCTAAACTGATCATCCATTGCTCTAATTTTCATGTGTGGGGACCATATACCATCTCCATTGAACAAAATAATGTGACACAATAGTGAATACCATTTGAAATTAACTATTCTACTATCCTTCTTGAGTGAGCTCAAGAATTTATGTATTTCTTCTAAAATATAGCCAACTTAGTAATATGGTTTGTTCACATCTTTGCTCTAAATATCCACATCTAATACCATTAGATTCATTGACATCTAAATCTGGTTGTCCAAGACCAAAAACTTGACATAACAAGAAGTATGTCCTCACAAAGTAGTCCTCAAAGATATCATAACCAAAAGGTTCTAGTTCTCCACTAGAAAATCTTCTTAATTCTCTATTAGGCCCTCTAGACCTAAAACATGGAAATCACTTTACTCTACAACTATCCTTGTGCCTATGATATTGTTTGATGAAGGCACCCAAGTCTATAGGTAATTGGGAATTAGAGTTTAGATTGAAAACCTTGCAAAAGTAAACTCTATCCAAGGGAATCAAGAATTTTCCACTTAACAAAAATAATGCCCTCTTCTTAGGGTTGTCTGCTTGTGCAATTTCCCTAATTAGGTCAACATTTACAAATACATTGGGCACCACCAACCTTCCCAACCCTAATCTCCATATATTACAAATAAGTCTATTTTCTAGGGATTTTTGAATGCATGCTTAAATAGGGCATAACCTTGAGCCAAAATTATTGTGTCTTTACAATTATCATTCTTATAAAAAAATCTATCAGCTAAAATCCTAGACCGATGCGCCATTCTAGGACTTTTATAAGATCTTGGAAACTAAGCTATTTTATCATCATCAAGTCCCCTCTTTATACCTCTTAAAATTCCAACCATAGTTTTTCTTATAGGGTTTCAAAACTTGTAAAACCAAGGTTTCTAAATTTTACACTTCAAAGAAGAATTATGTAAAAAATTCATAATGCCACTCTCCCAGAGCTCTAAAGTATCCTTTGAATCCCTAGGACCAGCTAACAATCACCCATTGATGCCCAAAATGCATAGAGATGGTCAAATTTACTTGTTTACCATTAGCTAAAAGTGCTAATTTTTCTATGAAAACCCTTGTTCACCTAGAATTGTGGAGCAATTTTTGTCAGGTATCTATTCTTTATGTTTTGAGTAATGAGGAATGAGGTAATTAAGCTAGTACCTTTGAGAATTTGGTAGACACAAATCAAATCAGCCATCAATTTTCTTGTATGCTTGAATGTGTGATCAATGGTAGCCGTTCTCCATTTTTTGATATGGTTTGTTGATCTCCAAAGATTGAAAGCGATCACATGAATTTGAAATTCATTCTGCAATGAGAAAAATTTCCTTTCACATAGCACCTAGAAATGTGTCACCATTTCAGGGGCTCGTGGGAGTATAAGGAAAATATTTGGCACTTCCTCGATAGTGCTTTCCTCTGTGAAATGTTGGAAGTGACCAAGATTGAACATGTGGCACAATTTTGATATTTCAGGGAAATAAAATTTGAGCTTAACATTGCCTCATGAAGTTATAGCTAGTGCAAAAAGAGAAGACCCGCGTTAACTTCTTAAGATAAAAGCTTTTCACTAATTTGTGGAGGAAAATCTTGTTGAGAAAAAGGCCTCATGAAGCATATATTTTACATGATTTAATAGGGGTTAAAACATAGGTGCTTTGATAAACAACATAAAACCACTATGGAAAAGAGGGGCCAAATAATGAGCGATAGAAGGGGGACTTCACAAGAAGACTCAAGTTATTTGCACAAAAATAAAGCTCATAATTTTATTGGCCAAAGACTCATACATGAAAATATTCTTTGTAGATAAAAAGGTATTGGTAGGTTCATGGGGAGAAAAATAATAACACAAAGAGCCTCAACGAACCAAATAGACTAGACAAAACATTGAAACGTATCATGTTGGACCTAGTAGAGTGTAAATATTTAACGGTAAATTAAAATATAATGTGATGACCTATTTGGTACACTAGCAAAAGGGGATGGTAATTACACATGATGAATGCATCAAAGTTGTAACTTAAAGGATTAGGTAACAGGGACAACCAATCAATGATCAAACATAAGAAAAGTGCAAAGGCATCATGTGGGTCTTAGGGTTTCAACAAGGGTTAGGGTTTTTCAAAGCCCTAATGCATAATTCTTAGTAAAACCTTACAAAATCATAGGTTTTAAGGCATTTTAATGGATCAATTTAACTCAAAGGGGAAAAATTGAATAAGTACTACCAATGGCTCTAGTTGGGGATGCTTGTTTTGCAGAAACAAGGAAAGGGTCCAAGAATCTCTAGTTTCGCATACTAGACAAAGAACTTAGATAAAAGGGCAAGAGATTGTACAAATTTTATGCTAAAATACAATGTGCATGGATATGCCCTAATTTATGAAAAGTAGGGTTTAAGGAATTGTCCATGCATTGGAAATTATAGAACTTCACCATCCATATTCTACAAAAAATAAGAATCTCTCCATGATTGTTAAGCACATCATAAGGGCCTATTCATATGGCTTCAAATTTTCCATGTTTTATTTTATCCTAGATTCTAACATTCCACATTAAGATCAAATCTCCTATCAAGAATTTCCTATCTGATGTATTCTAATCAAATAAGTACTTAACTTTTAATTGTTTCTTAAGATTTATATTATGTGCATCTCTTCTTGATTCATCTAACTCTATAAGTTGATTGATTCTAACCATCATGACATTATTAATATCTTCATCTTATTCTTAGATGAACTTGTAAATCGACAACAAATTATTAATTGGAAATCTTTCATCCAATCCATATACCAACTCATAAGGAGATTTCTTTGTATCCTTTCTTATTATTGTTTTGTCCAATCATAATTCTAATTTTATTTTTGAATCCCAAGACTTCTTATTTTACCAATCACTCTCTTTATGATCCTCATTAAGCTTCTATTACTAGACTTAGCTTGTCCATTTCCTTGGGGATGATATGCAAAGGAACAGGATATGAAAATCCCATAGTTGTAGCAAAAAAAATTGAACTCTTCTAATTTGAAACACATGGAATTATCTACAACCAATTTTGGCAGGAGTTTCAAACTTTATGAAAATATTTTCCATTATAAAGTCCATGAAATTTTTTATAGTAACCTTCTTGGTAGGAATAACTTCTACCCATTTAGTGAAATAGTATGTAGCCACTAGAATCCATTTGTGACCACAACTAGAGATCTTTCAACAAATTCACCAATGAAATATATGCCCCATTGCTAGAAAGGAGCCTATACAGTCAATGTTCTCAATGGTAAGGCACCAAAGTATTGTAAGGAAAGCTAGATGCGGAAGCAACTCTCCTAACGTTAAAACCTCAGGGAAGAATGCAGAGATACCTTTTAAATTTTACAATTACATCCCAATTATGATGCACTAGAAAGAGATTACTGAAATAGAGAAATAGACAAACACATATGAACACCAGATATACGTGGGAAAACCCTTACTGGAGAAAAACCCACCACACCAAGAGAAGTCACTTTGTATTAGAGTAATAAAGATTACAAATAGAGTTCTGACTTATCTTTCTGATGTCAGTTTACAGCAGTATTCACCATGAACAACCTTGTTACAGAACATTCACGTTATAGTCTTTACAGAATAGAATTCATCCACTGATCATACAGTCACACAACAATCGTCAATCCATCGAACCAGACATCATCTTCTACTCCAGACTATATTCATGTCATCCCTGTCTGTCGAGCTTCCTCTCAGAACTATCACAATGAACTGTCTTCCGACGATTCCCATTTGGCTCCTCTGATTGGCCAATGATTCACCATGTAGGATGGTCTTCTCTCGGTCAAAGCGATCAACTTGTGTGGGCATGTTGGTGAGACACTAACCGTGTCTCCCCAATGCCACAAGACTTAACTATCGATGTCGCCAAGAGTCGTTTCCATCGGCAAGAGGTTCCACCGAGCTTACAACTTGTATCGACCTCAGCATGCATATCGGTGAGACTATTTCTTTCGCTAGGACATCCCACCGAAGTCTCAAGTTATACCGAGCGCCAAATAATAGTCGACAAGACTTATCACATTCGTAGAGAGTTCATACCGAGTTCTCAAGTCATACCGACAAATAATTCTTCATCGTTGAGACACACGTCCATCATTGAGACTTTACTCGAAGACTTTAAGTTACATTGAGCACTGAACGGTCGACAAGACTTACCACTCTTGCTGAGAGTTCTTACCGAGTTCTCCAAGTTACCCCAAGACCACTAGTCGCTAGGAGTCATACCGAGAATAAACTACAACATCGGCGAGACATAAACACATCGTCCAGACTTCATACTAGAACATTCATGTTACCCCGATGAACATCGGCAAGAGAAACACATGTCACCAGGAGTTCATAGCGAAGTCACATGCCACACCGAAGACTCCTAAGTGTAACCATTCGGTAAGACATTCACACATCGGTAAGACTTCTTACTGATAGTATCCCTCTCGGCCAAGTCTCCCCGATGACTTCAAAGGTGAAGCTTTCGGCGAGACACTCCACATCGACAAGACTTCTCATTGAAGAATATAAGATACGCCGAAGACCACAAAATGTAACATACTGTCGGTGAGACATATTACTCGATAAGACTTCTCACCGAGCCACCATAGGTTATCCCGATGACTCCAATGTATAAGCATTCAGTGAGACTCCTGCAAGGTCACATCGACCTGAACTTGTTCAACAAGATTCAAGCTGCTAGTCGGCCAGACACAAAAGATGTCACACCGACTTGGCCCTTTTAGAGGTTTCAGCTTGTGGGATTGAGGCACATATTTCCAACAAGTATTTGATTTTTCCTAACTTTTTTTGACAAGCATCACATTTCCTTACCATTTTATGACTTCCAACAAATAGAGAGGGCCACCAATATATAGACCTTAGGATCTTATGGGATGTTGTCTTGGCCATATAATGTCCTCCATAAACTCCACTGTGCATCTCCTTAATAATTATATCAACTTGTTCTTCTTCAACACATTTGAAAAAAATACCATCTTTGTCTCTCTAATGTAAATAATCCTAGAGATTGACATACTTTATGGATTGTAGCTTCAAATTCCTCTTTTGATTACCATTCATGTCCTTTGGAAAATACATGTTCTTTAAATAATACAAAATATCCTTATACCAAGAGAGAAATTGCAAATCACATTCCTTTCGAGGGGTATCCTCCTGCATTTGGTTTACTTGACTTGCATCAAGGTTAGACTGAGCCATGAGCTTAGCTAACCCTTGTCCTCTGACAAGATTGGTTATCTGGATATCTATATTGAACTCTTAGATTTTTTTAATCCATCTGCACCTTCTCCCTTTGACTTATTGTTGGGTGAAGATATCCTTAATTGTAGAGCTAGGAACATAAGAATTTATATTGTCACCCACCAAATAAGATCTAAATTTCTTTACATCCTTGACTAGAGCATAAGATTTTTTCTCTATTATATCATATTTTAATTCTATTGGCTGAAGCAATGCAATGGGTTTTTCATAATCCTCCTCATTTTTTTATAACAACAAAACAACAATTGTGTGGAAAGAAGAAAAATAAAACAACATAAAAGGCTTTGCAAAATCAAGGGATTTTAGCACTAGTTCCTGTTTGATAGCCCTTTTGATATTGTTGAATGCTTGAACAACCTCATCTCCCCATGATATAGGTTGACCCATTTTGAGCATCCTAGATATGGGTTTAGTTGTTTATGCAAAATTAGTGATAAATATTCTAAGAAAGTTGATTTTTCCAAAAAATGACTAGATTCCCTTAACATTTTTGGGAATTGGAATTTTGTCAATTTTCACAACTCTTTTAGGATAAATCCTAATCCCATCTTTTGAAACAATATGACCTAACAATTCACCCTCTATAACCCCAAATATACATTTCTTAGGGTTTAGTGATACGCCATATTAAATGGATTTTGAAATAACCTTTTCAAGATGAGTACAATGTTCTACTCTTTTTGAGAAAGAAGTTAAATCATCTTGTTACACCACCATCATAATATCAATTAAATCTGCAAATGCAACATCCACGACTCTCTAAAAAGTTGCTCCTGCGTTAGTCAACCCAAATGACATCCTAACATAAACATATGTGCCCCATGGCATAGTAAAGGTTGTTTTATATTATTCTTGTTGAATACACTATAGTGTCGAGAGGGAGGGATTGAATTAACATATATTAAAACCTTACCATTCCCATTTTTAGATTAAACATCACACCACATAAGCTAAAATAAGAGTAGAAAAGAAAACATGGACCACACAAGGACACTAATATTTTTACACAAAAAACCGAATGAGGGAAAAACCATAATGAGAGTTAACTCACAATATATGAGGCTCATTGATTACAAAGATTACAATGATGTTTAAGGATCACTGTCTATGGAATTGAAGACTAAGGTGTACAAACTTAGGGAAAGATACAAGAACATGATGATACACTCTATTTCAGATTAGAATACATAAAAATTATAATGAGAACTATGAATATGAACTTCTATAAAGAAGCATCCAACATATGCTGATGTTGCAGTTCCTTTTTCACATAATTAATACTTCACACCAACTTCACACACTTCATCTTCAAAATACTACTCAATCTCAATGCATCATCACTTGATACAATCACAAATGATTTTGATCTTCCATAAATACCTTCCACAACAACACAAAAGTCTAATTAGGTCAGCTCAGGAAGAAGATAAACAATAATCTCAACAAGTCAGACATAAAACATCAATGTGGTCCTATCTAGGGGATAGAGAGGACCAAAGAAAACCTTATTGCATCTTCCAATGTGATCCCAAACAATTCACATGCTAGCACACATCAACCAAGTCGACAACAAGAAAACGTGTAGATGAAACATGAAGCACATAACCAATCGGCCAAAGAACATACTTCCAACTAAATTCACTCAATGAAATTATAACCAAGATAGGTCAGGACCCAAATGTATCACAACACATCATTGAAAAGAAAAATTACTAATAAAGATCAACCACAAATGAAGTAACCAAGCCTATCAGCCCAAACAATGACAACACCACCAAAACTGCCAACTGTTCAACTTTACACCACCAGGAAGAAACCAAAAACATCATACAAATCAAGATGTGAGCATTCTAGTTCATGCATAATATCTCTAACCTTTTCCTAAAGTTTATTATCATCATATGCTAGTGCAACTAAAGAAACCCACTGAATATATATGAATAGAGCATTTCAAACAACCTATAGCAAACTAACATTTGAAAAATATTCTTGCAAACTACCTAAACAATGGATACTACAAAGTAGTACACATTTAACATTATTGATCATGTCTCCAAAAATACAAGTACATCAATTGAATTCCAGAGGAATGTAGAGCATTCCAACATGCCTTCATCAACACTTTACTTGGTCAGAGCACAAACCAAAACTCTTTCAGATATATCTTTTATTGTACAAGGTGTAATGGATTGCATTATTGAATATAACACCTTCACATCTCATCCATCTTATCTTTTGAGCCTCAAGAAAAAATATTACTCTGCAGAAGGGTGCAAACCAAAACAACATGACCTTATCTTAGGGTATACACTATGGATTTCATAGTAAATATTTTTGCAACTTTTTTCCATGTGTTTTACATCAATCTAGAATGATATCAATGCAAACATGTTTTAAAAACATTAGAGCATATGTCTCTACCTCCACATTACACTTAGATGCTAGAATGATCACCATTCTTCCATTTGTTGCATTGCTGACTGTATCAACATATATCATTGCACAAAAACTATCTGTGGAGTATTATACAATCTTCAACATACACAGTTGTCATCAATGACAACCAATATTGGGTTGACATCAGTGACAACACCTATTGCCAATAATCTCCCCCTTTTTCATTGATGGTAACACACATATGTTTCTCTCCCCCTTTGACATCAAGGAAAAAGGGCATGAAATCTCCTATTTACAACACCCCACAAAAATGTATAACTCCCCCTTACTAGATACACTCCCCTTGAGATGGAGAAGCCCCAAAAAATTGATGCTATGTACAAGTATTTTAACCAAAAAGATACTATAATCCTCCAAAAAATTGCACAAATCCAAAATTGTCTTGTCTACACTTTTGCAATTCCTTTGGAAGGTAGAATATTCTTGTAAATTACCTTAAGCTATGTCAGAGTTGCAACCCAATATAATTTTTCTAAAGTGAGAATATTATTTGGCATTCAAACTACGTGCACAAATCCTCAGCCTCCTCCACATTGCTTGGAGTCTTCATTTTTTGATCCACCTACTCTACTTTGGCTAACAACTTGGATAATGATATAAGCCACACATTAATTGCTTCTCTTAGCTAACTAAAATTCTTCTTTATTTTCTCTCTTTGGTCTAGAAGCAAAGATATTTGTAAGTGAATATTTTATACTTGAGCTCTAGTTTCCCCATCCTTATCCTTTGAAAAATCATATGCCTCAACCAACTTAGTGATCTGTGACTCAATAGAGTCAATCTGATCTTTAATGTTCTTAGTGGAGCATGGCCATTTCAAGAAAAACTAATACAAAGCAGTAACTTCATCTACACATTCTTTAAACACTTTTAGATTCTCTTCCAATTTTTTGTGTGCATTGGCACATTGGTTAGATGCATGAACCATCCTTTTATCATTTATCTTCCTTAAGGCCTCTTTTTTTTCCTTTTGCTTTATGGTTAGATGCATGAACACTCCTTTTATCATTTATCTTCCTTAAGGCCTCTTTTTTTTCCTTTTTCTTTATGTGAGATGAATGACCCTTGAAAGAATCCATTAAAAGTTTCAAATTTTTTTTCTAGAGGCAAGAGGAGTCAAAATTTACCTTAGGTTAACCTTCCTGAATGATCTTCACCACATCATCAATCAATCTAATTTTCTTCAAATGTTCTTATAGAATTTTATTTTTTGGAAGAAGCATGTAGAATATACCAAGTTGTAACTTGTGGAGGGGAGAACTACTTGACAAGTCAACTTGTCCTTCATTAGTAGGAATATGAAGAAGTTGGGGTGTTACCATAGGTTGAAACTACATCTGCATTCCTAGTAAGTCCTTGAAAGAATCCACAAAAGTATCTTGCTTCTCAACATTCTCTAGATTATCCTCTTTCATTTTCTCATCATTTCTAGAGTTCTCCAAAGGGGTAATATTATGTTCCTTACCAAAAATAGTGTTCCTCAGAGAAGAGATACTCACTTCACCTTGATCTTCTACAACTTGTGCACTGGTATTCTTTAGAGGAGCTATCTCCTTATTTTGTTTAACATTTTCATTTGTCTCATTATCTATAGTCACATTTCCCTCAAAAATTGATAAATCTATGTCACAAGTAGAAAGATCAAGAATTTTTGAAGTATTTGGAAGAGGTTGATATCTAATTATTTCAACATTCTTCAATTCTTCCAATATTTTTGCAGTCTTTTCTTCTGTTTCTTTCTCCATCCTCTTTATTTATTCTTTATCTTTATCTATTATAATATTTATTCTTTGTTTGATTCTAAATTCTTATGCCTGATATTGAGATAATTTGACCCTTTCCTCATGAGAAATAGATACACCAACCTTATCTAAAGCTTGTTTCCTTAACTTATCTTCTTCTACAACTTCATTTCTCTTGTTACTTAGTACATCTACCACATTGGCCAAAAGTTGATCAATGATTTCATTTAGTGCCATATTAAACTATTCATATACATAACTATTACCTTTTCAATTGTGGTCTTTTCAATAGGGGACATTCCATCATAATGAGAAACAACCTCTTTTAGTGTATCATTTTGTACAATTGCATTGATAGTATCCTCAAGCTATAGAGGCTCATGTTCAGTTGTTTCCAAAGATGTTTATTCCTCTTCTTCTTGTCTTGTTCTCTTCTTTCTTCTCCTCAAACATAAGGTTTCATTTCTTCTTCATCATCTTCCTCCATCATCATCCACATTCACTACATTAATATTTCCCTTTTTTTCTATTTATTTAGTTCTTGGATTCTTCCGTTTTGTAGTCTTGGTTTGTGTTGATACTTCAATTCCAACCCTTCTTCTATTAGGAGGTGATTAAGTATGTCCAAAAGTTATGATAGTGGTAGAGGTAGACCTACTTGTCCTTCTAGGATTTGGTGTAGCAGTAGTGGCTTGAGATGCTTCTGTAGGACCCTTAGGAGAACCAAACACCTTCAATTCAAACATCATCTTCTCATCATTTTATGTCTTCTTCACCTTTTCTTCTACCTTCTTCTTGATTTTTTTGTTGGCTATTTCTTCATATGTGCCAAACCTTTGAACAATGGGTACCTTTCTAAGTAAAATGTCAACATATGCAATCCAGTTAGCTCCAGGGAGATCATAGGGAAACCTTGTTATCCATGAAGTCCTTGGTTCAAAAACCTCCATATAATAGTGATCTTTCTCCATCATAAAGGTGATATCATTCTTATATGTTTCTACAACTTGTGAGGGTATTTTATCCCTCTTCTATATTTCATTTTGAAATGTTTTGAAGAAACCCCAAAATATTGTCACATTGTTTGGTATCCAGAAAGCTACACATGTAATCCCTAATTTGATTTGCCACAAGAATATCCTTTCTCTAGACCAAATTCTTCATACCACACATTTATTTGATGAAATAAAATATAATACAAATGATCAAGGTGCCATATTGGAAGGTCTAGTGTGAATCCTTAGTTTTCTACAAATTTTCTAACAATTGCTACCACAAAAGCTCACAAAGGTCATAATATTTTCCTTCCTCCACCATCTGATGAGCAGTGAAGATGGTGGTGGTAGTAGTAGACCCTTATCTATTTACATAATAAACCTTATGCAATACCTATTGTGACATAACAGACCCCTAGGTCACAAATATCATTCATAGTTAGGGTTCTTTTGTCGAATTTAGCTCTGAGAAGCTTCATAAATTCTTCATTTTTTATGGCCTTTAGTGCGAACAAAAGTTTGAAGGAGTAAAATCCAATCACAAACTTGATGAATTCCTTTGTGATTAGGTGGGGTTGATCAAGCCAAACGATGTCTTCATGAATCTAGTTCAAGGAAATTCTGGCCCATTCATCTTCAAATAAAAAATTGGGAAAACCCTTCCATACATCTAATCCTTTTGCTTCCAAATTTACATATTATGGTTTGAGATTAAAGTCATCACCCAAGAGATTATTGTAGCTGAATTATTCCATATTTAGATGGTTGTACTCACTTAGTTGAGAGTTAATGTAGATGCAGATATATTCATAATGAATCACATTGATTGGAATATGAGAGAAAGATCCATCTTTGTCAGTCACAGTAGAAATATATGGGTGTTTCTTGAACTTTGGCCTTGGCTTCTCAACAACATCGATGAAAATTGGTGTAGCCATGATAACACTTTCTGAATACTAGGGTTTTATAATTAAAACTAGAGAAATACCTGTGAATACTACTATTAGGGTTTAGCCTTGTCCTTACTCCCTTCACTCTCATCTTTGTTTCTCTCTTCCCCGTTTCTGGTAGATTCTTGATGTTCTTCTCTCTTATCACCAGAATGATCTTTATGCTGATCATCAGACCTTTTGATGGTAGTTTCTTCTGTGTCATTCAGAGGGGTAGGAGTCTCTGAAGCACCAAGTGTCTCATCAACAGTTTCCAAGATTGGATTATCCATTACTTCTACAACAATAGAATGTTCCTATGCCTGAGAAGTGTGGGACGAAGAACTAGTTCTTGCCCCATATCTCCTTTCTAATTGCTTGATTATATCCTGAGTTTCTTTCCACACTTTTTCCATATAATCATCCTCCTTAGTCATTAACATGTTAACTTTGCTTGACTCTAAACAATGTAGAACATTCTTTCAATAGATTTGCAGCTTCTATCTCCGAAAAAGTGGAACGAATTTTAAGGCTTCACTTCTCATCTTGTCTTCAACATTTAAAGCCTCCTTCCTTCTAAGTGCTAACTCTTTTGACACATTTTCAGTAACTTTTGATTGTATTATATCCATATTTATATTACAAATAAGTATGTACTGAATAAAATCACTTATGATGATTTATTTTCCTTCACCATTAACCTTATCATATAGCTCAACAGTTGGCATAAGATCATTTTCAATCATATTGTTAACCAAGGCTCCTAAAACTAGAGGGGGTTGATCACTTATCGGAGGAGATCCAGGCATGTCCTCCATAGGATCAAATGAGCCTTCTTCATTCTTCTTTGTATGTGAATGAATTCGGTAAGTATCCTCCTCTTCCTTTGACTCTTCATCCGTAAAGATCTCAACTTTGGTTTTGGATCCTTCACTAGAGGTACTACCCTTTTTGTTTCTTTTCAGCTGACACTCTTCTTCTATGCCAAGTTCAATTTCTTCCTTAACAATATCACTCAAACTTCTTGTCCCATCAGCCTTTTTTTTCACTCTTCTTCTTCCTGAAGCGACAAATGGTGCAGTAGGGGGTATGTCCTTCTTAGATTCCCTGGTACTGGGACCAGTAGGGGCAACAATATCAATAGATGCAGGAATTTTTTTCTTTCTTCTTCCCTTTTGCAATATTAGTATCACTGGGGGTGGCAGTACTAGAGATAGGTTTTGGTGTAGCACTAGATAATTTTTCTGATTTTCTGGGTTCGGAGGGCTGTTCAACAAATTTGGCTTTCCTTTCATCAAGATCCTCCTTCAACCATTCTATATCATCCTTAGAGTATGTTTGACCTTGGAAGAAAGCTTCAACCTTATTTCTTCTTTTAGATGCAATAGCCTCTAGATGAATTTCAATAGATTTGTCCTCATATGTACCATTCCTAGGAAGAGAGTGGTCCTTAGGACTATCCAACAAAATCTCAATATAACTCTTTGCCACTTGGTATTCAATCTCATGTGCCATAGGTTCAATCCATCAAATTATGGGTTCAACAACCTCAATGATGCATTCATTTGTAGACAAGAGAAAGGTTATCTCCTTTTCATACTTCTTCCCTAAACTCCTTGGAATCCGTTCTCTTTCATGCATTTCATTTTGAAATATTGCAAATAAAGCAATTAGGGCATTGTTCTATTCCCTAAAATAACATAGTCTACGCATATGATAAAAAATATGATAAGCAACCAGCCTGGTGTTATCCCATATTATGCCTTTTCTTCCTAGTAACTCCTTCAAGAAATATAATAACAAACAAACAACTAAAGTTTCAAATTTAAAAACATGCTTCTTCGCCTTTATCATACTCAATTTTTCCATAAGTTGCAACCTAAGGAACTCACAAAGATCAAAATATTTTCCATTTTCCACCATTTTATAAGCAGTATGAATTGTCGTAGCCGATACTAAATTTACTCAATTAGTGAAATAGATTTTCTGCCTAATCATGATGGAAACATACTTGATGATAGGGTTTACAATAGACTTTGTAGTTAAAGCTCTCCCATCAAACTTAGCTCCAGTCAAGCTTGTGACTTCATCATTTTTCACCGCTTTTAGAACTAGAATGTCACCAGTATCACATAGACCAGTCATAGCTTGAATTGCCTCCTTGTTGATAATCCTTGGCTCATTTTCCCACACAAATTTTCTATGAACCCTACTGAGGGCCATTTTGATAAACTTCACCTCACTTTCACTGGAAAAGTTCAAAAACCAGTTCCAAATGTTCAACTTCATTTGAACTAGGTTTTCATATTCCACCTTAAGCAGTAGATCATATCTATTCAACTCATTTTCCCACAAATCCTTCAGCTCTTAGTGATTGAATTCTTCTAACTTCCCATGAATGTATGTTCTTGGATCTTTCATGGGTAGCACATGGCTTGGGTTGTGCGAGAACGCACCCATGGGGTCATTTTCATAAACTTTCCATGAACTTCTTCTAAATATAGGTTGGGGTCTCTCAAAGATTTCCACAATAGTAGGAGTGGCCATATTCCCCAAACAATCTTGAATAATCCTAACAAAAGTTCCTTCAACTTTAAAATCCACAAAATTTAGATAACAGAGAATACCTTTCCTTCTTATTGAGAACTAGGGTTTTGATGTACGATGCTTTGAATCGCCTTCAATCTTACTTTACCTTGCATTGATTTTTCCAAATTGCGCAAATGTGCTTTAATTTAACTTAGTCTCTTGCTTTATTGCTTACAAATTTTTCCCTAATTTGCATTTATTGCTTTTCAGCTTTAAAGCTGCCAACCACTTTATGAAACACACTATAAACTAAGAAAAGTTCCGCAATTCTCTGAATCTACCTATTTTCTATCAGAAATTTCTTCAATGCCTTCAAAATGATGACTCACATCAGATATCCTTGTGTCATTGCTTGACACTTCATATATCGGGGGATTTTTAGAATTTTCTATAGTTGCCCCCCTTGAAACCATTATTGGGTTTAGTTCTTGGAAGAGGTATCTGCACCAGATGTAGATACAGAAGTATTTGATTCATCCTTTTTCTTAGGTTCTTACTTCTTCCTCCAGATTTTTTCCATTTCATTTCTTAATTCAACAGGATCTACTTTGTTCACAAACTTGCTCTTCTGTTTCGGATTAGGTTTCTTCCCAATTCCGCTCCTACAAAATTTTGAGATATGTCCTAGTTTGTTGCAGGTGAAGCACAAAACATATCCTTGATCAAACTGATTTGCATTCATCCTTGTTTAGCACTGATTAGCCTTGTGTCCAAAGATATTGCATGTGTAACAGTAGCCTTGAAAAGACTAAATCCTTTCTACCAGCATTAAATTTGTTCATCATTATCTAGCTTCTACATTTGGTAGCTCTATGTCCTAACTTATTGCAAGCAAAACATTGTCTAGTAAAGAATCCAATATTCTGACCCATTCTATTCTAGTTCTTCCTACTTCTACATTTTGTTGCTCTATGACTTAATTTATTGCATGAGAAACAAAATCAATTAAAATATGGGTACCTTTGAGCATTAGGCTATTAGATAGGAATCCTTTCGGTATTACTCCTTTGGTTCTTGATTTGATGAGTATTGCTTTGAAATTTCCTTTAATTATCCACTTTGTTGGAAATAGTTTTTGTCTTTGAGCATTGTCCTTCTTCAACTCCTAGATCACTTTTATCCTTAGAAGCTTTCTAAGAAGTAATCAACTTTTCAAGCCTCTTAGAGCTAGTTTTGAATCTTTCTTCATGAGATTTTTCTTTTTATAGATTAGCTCTTAGGGCTACCACTTCTTGTTCAAGCTTTGTACATTCATGAATTTTATTTTGAATCTCAACTTTCTGACATTCCTCAATTCGCTTCTTCTCTTCTACTTGCACCTTCAGTCCGAAAATGTCTTCATTAGCCTTTTTCATTTGATCACTAACTTCCCTATGCCTTTCTTTGAAATTTTTGATCTACTCTCTTAGCTTCCCGATGCATTCATTTTCTTCCTTCAGGTTTCCTTTTAGAGTTTCTTTCTCATCTTTACTTTAATCCAATTCTTCAAGAGTAGCATTGATTTCCTCATGTTGGTGTAAATAAAGTCTTGTACCTAGTTAATTCATTACTAGTGGAATTATTTGCACATGTTAAGTTTACTTAGGTCCTAGGAAGGAATATTTTTAGAAGGTGTTAGTTGTAATTAGTTGCTTTCATATCTTTTGACTTGTAGCACATGTGAACCTAGGTAAGTGTGATTAGTTGTCTCATGTCATATGATTAAGACACTTGTCATAATCCTATGACATCTTGTATCTCACCTTGGCTATATAACCAAGGGGTCTCTCATTGTACACATCAATTGAATCATATTTTCGTATGCATAATCTCTTGTGCTTTCCATCTGGCCTCAAGATCTTGGCATCCATAGCCAATTCTAACATGGTATCAGAGCAGGTTGGGTGCCATTGGATAGTCTTTTTCTAAAAAGAGATTGGTAACTCTTACAAAGTTGAGTATTCTCTTCTCTTGCATCATATAATGATCCGGAGAATTAGAAAAGCTTGAAAGAAATACCAGATTTGGGGGGGGTTCCATTTTTGAATCTTTATTGCAGGTTCAAATAAGAGCTTTTTGGTGTAAATCTATGTCACCATTGTGTTTGGAAGGTTTGAGAAGTTGATGTTGCCTTTTGTTTCATCCAAATCAGACATACGAGGCCAAATCTATGAGGGTTTGAAGCTGAAGAGTGGTTTCTAGATCTAGAGGTAGCTAGATTTTTGGAGCATTTTGGGTCAAATATGACCTTGCCATTATGTCAAGAAGGGCCAAAAACCCTAAGATCGACTGTCAATTCATTGAATTCAGAGTAGTTGTCTGATGAGACAAATTTTTTTTTCCCAGAGAGTCGTATGTTCCCCAGGTCGTCATAATTACCAGTCTGTACGATTTCAATTTTTTTTTTTTTAATATTCGGCTCTTTTTTATTTCTGAAAATTTTATAAAAAAATACAAGTCGAATATTGTTTTTATTGAAAAACTATAAATTATAAAAATAAAAAATAGCAGCTATAGATTTATAAATCACTGTAGACGTACAATCTACTTCGCACTGTATAGTATTCGGGAGGGTACATAGGCCCCACTTTACACACCCGACGGTGCAAAGTTTAAATAGTGCATCTTCAAATAAAAGTAGTGGCCACTCCATTTAGAAATCCGGGCATTTGAAAAGATTCTTCAAGAATATTCTGCACCAATTTCCTCAGCCGAAGATTCTTTGACATATTCCATCACCGGCCAAGCACTGGGAATATTCTGTTTAGGACAAGGCATAATCTTTTTTGATGGTGGGGTAACTGTCAATTTTAATTGTGTATAATGATAATGTCATCATCATGTCAGCGATGATGTTAGCATCCAATTTTTTTTTTCCCCCCTCTCCAATGAGCTTTTTGATTTTGCAGTCCAACTTCAGAGGTCCATATCTCGATCATTTTGACTCCTTTTTTTGAGCAGCTTTTTTTTATTTGGGTAATTTTTCATGCTCTACACAGTGGTGCAATTAGTTTTTGGTTTTGGTGTCTTTTTTTTTTTTTTTCCAGAAATTGAATATTCTCACATGTGTTGTTGCTTCATCCTCATTTTGGGAACTTGGGGAGCTCATATCTTACTCCTACGGTACCATTTTTTGGTGAATTTTTTTTTGAAAGTGCATAATTTTTCATGTAATTTTTAGTGGTATGATTAGATTGATCTCATTTTTGACCAAAAATTGTACTTGATTCTATGGCCTATTTTGGCAACTGTAAACACACTAAATATAAAGTGCCACAAATCAGATATTTCTTGGGGAGTTTCTTGATTGAGTGATTTGGGGGGTCTCTTGGTGCATTCTTTTGATCTGTTTGCTTTTTCTCTCTCATTTTCATGGATCATTCTAAGGTTCCTTTGCTCACATCATATAATTATTCAACATGGCATCAAGATGCATGGAGTATTCTAATGATAGAAGGCCACTCTATGTATTTTGAAGATAAGGTACCTGAACCTATAGATGTAGATAAAAAGTTAAAATGGATGATTAAACATACCAAAGGTTTTGGATGTCTTCGTAGACTAGTTTCTCAAGATTTGTTGTTCCAAATTGAATCATGTAAAATTTTTGATGAAGCTTGGGACAAATTGAAAACATTGTATGGCACTACAAATGAAGTAAGAGGCTATCAAATTGATAATGAAATAATGATCCTTGATCCTAAGAACTTTGACAACATCCAAGAATACATCACTAAGGTTAATGATCTAAGAGAGCAATGTAAATCATGTGGAATTGATAAGAAGGAGATTCAATTGGTCTACAATACAATGAAAAAACTGGGTCCTAGTTATGCTTATTTTGTTTCTAGCTTTCATACTCATAGATTGACTATGGGGTCTGCATATACTACACCTTCATTTGCATCATTTTTTGAGATATTGATACTTGAGCAACAAAAACTTATCTCAATGGGTCTCATCAAGACTTCAAAATCTCAGGCATTGTTGGTTAGTCAGGTGAAAGAATCAGAATCAAATAAGAAACAAAAGAAAGAAAAGAATAATCCACATTTAGATCAAGCAAAGAAAAAATATTCTTCTAAAGGAGAATCATCTAAGGAGAGGCCTACTTGTGCATATTTCAAGAATGATGGACATCAAGAACACTATTGTTACAAGAACAATATTGATGAGTTGAAAAATCTTCTCAAAAAGAATCAAATTGATTTTTCTTCTAGAATGTCTGAATCACCTACTTCTTCTTCAAAATAGTCTAAAAAGGACAAGGGTCAAGCTTCTACATCAGGAAATAAAGGACAAGCTCTTTGTGCTTTTTCAGGTCTAGGATCAGGGAGATGGCTTCTAGATTCAATATCATCTCATCATATGGAATCTTCATAGTCTATATTCTCTTCTTTTTAGCCTTGTACTATGTCTCCTATCTTGATGGGAAACAATACATACATGAGTGTAATTGGGAAGGGATCTATTAGTTTTAGGGACAACACTTTCCAGGATGTCTTGTTTGTTCCTCATTTGATGAATAATATTATTTCCATATATTAGATTACACATGGTGGAGATGGGAGGACTGTGGAGTTCACACCTGATTCAGTCGTCATTCAAGACTTGGAGAGTAGAGAGATCATTGATACTTGGATGGTGGATCATTAATCTTGGTTGTATACCTTTACAGATTTTTCTTCTGATGGTGATATTGTTCCTTTGGTTGTTGATCACACTAGTATGAACCATGATATAGAGGAGAAATTTGGCTTCTTGAACTTGGGAGTTCTCACATCAGATCCAGTACTTGAGCCATGCATTCGATCTCCTCCATCTACTGTCGTAGTTGATGTTTCTTGTGATTCTACAGTTTGGGTTCCTTATGATTCTATGTAGTAAGACATACATAGTCTTTTAGATTTGGCTTCTTTGGATGACTTCTGATAGGTATTTTAGACTTTTTCATGGAGTCTCATATTATAGATTTGGGAGACATCATCGATAGCATTCATCTTCTCTTTGATAGAGAAGATCATTCTTCAATTGTTGTAAGGGAACACCTTGACCCTCTTGTTCATTATCTACATGATCATTCTTCGAATTTTGACATGACTGTGGATACTTATGGACAAAATTTGGAGGAGGCTTCTTTGTCTTCAAAGGGGATATCACTATCTTTGGATCATGTTCTACATTCATCTCTACTAGATGTTGGATTGTCCTCTTCAGCAGTGTGGCCTAGAATGCCTATTTGGAGTGTGTCAGCTTTTGGCATCGACATGGAGACACTTGAGCATGCTTCAGAGACATCATACATCATCCATCTTCTTGACATATTGTATGCATTCATGGTTTTTTTTCTTCTTAAGGGGAGGAATGTTGTTTAGAAATATTGGATCATCTTCAACATTCAATGTCGAGTTTCTACCATCATTGCAGGAGACTCAACGTTGAGGGGGGGCTGCGTTGTCTCTCTTCTACTTATCTCTTATGGGGGGGTATTTTTCCTCACATGGGGTTTTGGCTTTCTCTTTTTTCATTGACAACATTTCATTTATTGTATTTCATCTCTCTTTTGGGGAGGAGTTTTTCCCCACTGGGTTTTCTCCTTTTCTCCATTTGTGAGAGATTGCATTATTGTACATGGGTACTTAACATGGCCTAGTAGTCAGGACCCATCCTTGCATCTTTGTGTCATTTGTATTATAATCTGCTACTCCCTAAGTTGCACTTAAGGGGGGGCGTTGGTGTAAATAAAGTCTTGTACCTAGTTAATTCATTACTAGGGGACTTATTTGCACATGTTAAGTTTACATAGGTCCTAGGAAGGAATCCTTCTAGAAGGTGTTAGTTGTCATTAGTTCTTTTATTATCTTTTGACTTCTAACACATGTGAACCTAGGTAAGTGTGATTAGTTGTCTCATGTCATATGATTAAGAAACTTGTCAAATCCTATGACATCTTGTATCTCACCTTGGCTATATCACCAAGGGGTATCTCATTGTACACATCAATTGAATCATATTTGCATATGCATATTCTCTCTCTTGTTCTTTCCATTTGGCCTCAAGATCTTGGTAGCCATAGCCAATTCTAACACCTCAGATACATAGTTTTCTTCTAGAGGAGCAAGATATCTTTTGTTAGCCATGTATTCAAATTCCCGGACCTTCCTCAAGTTGTAAGATTTTTTCAGAGGAACCAAGATCTGATACCAATTGTTGAATACACCGAATATTTAGAAGGGGGGGTGAATCAATATTTTGCTAGAAAAATTAAATATTAACCATCCAATTATCAACCCACATCTAGCTGCAATAGTGAACCAAAACATAAAAGAGATCATAACACATTGACATCAGGATTTTTACGTGGAAAATACAAAGTGGGAAAAACAACGGTGGGGTTTAGCTCACAATATATTATAGCCGGTCATAAGATATTACAGGGCTCACTACCAAGAAACACTATCCTTGAAAGGCTCGCAACCTGAATACAAAAGATGGCTTATAAACAAGATACAAAAAGAGGTATAACTCACTGCCAAAAGTGAACTAGAAAAGTGCACCTACAAAGTGCATAGATCAGTTCCGGTTAAGCTTTGGAAATACCAAAATTATGCTCTAGTTGCATATATACAATCATTATTAGTCACTTCACACTGTTTCATTTGTTGCATTTCTCACATACATATTCTATATCTATATCTTCTTTTGTCCATCATACACACACATATATACATAGTCATGCATTCCTTCATCAATTAGGTCAGCCTAATTGAATGTGAACAAACAAAATTCAAAAATGACTTGTCAGCCCAATTCAAAATTTCTTTTGGCACAAAAAAAAAAGTGTCATCCATACATTAGGTCAGCCAGACCTAATAAGGAACACACAAAGTACAAACAGTTCTTAACCTTGTCGGCCAAAAGAATACCAAACTTCTATCACTTGGATTACACAGTCGGATCAACAAAGATTGTTGAAATCTCATTTATACCTGTAATTGACACTCCTAAGCAACATATCAAAAAATCATAGAGTTTCCTTTTACTGAGAGGATTTCTAGACCAAAATTTTGGATTACATAGACATGCAGTTTACTTAGCCAGTTACCAACCAATGTCAGAATCAATGACAACAAACTCGAAGGTCACCTTCTTCAGTCTTCCAATAGCTGCTGCAACTGATATTTGTACAACACCTTCTCATTGAATATGACATCCTTGATTCTTACAATTTTTTGATTTTCAAAATCCCAAAGCCTATAACCAAATTCATCAATGCCATATCCAACAAATATACATTTCTTTGACTTAGCATCAAGCTTGGCTCTATTTTTGGAATCTACATGTGCAAATGCTTCACAACCAAAGGTTTTGAGAAAATATTAACTCACCTTTTTACCCATCCATCCATCCTCTGGAATACCACAAGCCAAAGGATTAGAAGGACCTATATTAATTAAATAAACAATAGTGTTTACAACCTCTACACACATGTTTAAGGGTAGCCTAGAATGCAATCTCATAGTCCATGCACACTCTATTATTGTTCTATTCATGCACTCAACCACTCCATTTTCTTGTGGAGTCTTTGGAACCATTTTCTACCTATGAATACCATTAGAAGAACAATAATATTCAAACTCTTTGTTGCAATACTCACCACCATTATCAAATTTGAGACATTTTAACTTTTTACCCATCTCATTCTCAACCATGCTTCTTCACTTTTTAAAAGTTTTCGATACATCATCAATAAGAGTTACATAATACTGAGAGCCACCGAGAGAAGATACTTGAGCTGATCCCCATACATCTGTATGCACAAGCTCCAATTTCTCATCTTTCTTTTGCTTCCCATCCTTAAGAAAACTAACTCTCTTTTGTTTTCCATACACACAACTTTCACATAAATCCATATTAACACATTTTACACTTGCTAAAAAATTCTTTGAATGAAGTAACTTCATACCTTTCTCACTCATATGCCCAAGTCTATTATGCCATAGTGTTGTTTCTAAACCCACAACAACTGTCTGATTTTTTTCTTGCTGAACTGCAACAACTATTCCTGAACATTGACTTTTCTCTACAACAACTAAGGTTGTTGGAAAAGTATGACTTGTACAAAGATATAAGGAGCCTACTTTCACACCTTTTTCTACCACTAAGGCACCTTTTGTAACCTTCCAATTTTTATCATTAAAAGTAACAACACAACCTTCATCACCTAGTTTCCATACTGAAATTAAATTTCTACTTAACCTTGGAACATGCCTTACCTCTTGTAGTAGCCAATGATTCCCATTTTGCAACTTAATCTTTATTCTTCCCTTTCTAACAATCTGATAGGGTTTGTTATCTCCCAAATAAACTAGCCCAAAATCCCCTTTGACATAATCAAGAAAATAACTTCTATGGGGTGTAGCATGAAATGAAGCCCCTAAATCTAACACCCAAGAATCATCGACATTATCAAAGGAAAGAATAAAAGCATCCTCATCAGATTTATTACTTATCAAATTTTCCTCTTTACTACCTTCCTTTTTCTCCTTCTTTATTTTTCTGAGACCAAAAATCTTTCTTTAAATGACCCGGCTTACCATAGTACCAACAATCCTTCTTCTCTCTAGATTGGGAACTCTTGTCCTTTGATTTTCCTCATGACTTCCAATGTCCTCCAAAATTATTTCCTCTCTCCTTTAATCTACCCCTACTTTCTACATTCAAAACACTGCCTAATGTGGATGAACCACCTGAGATTTTCCTATGAATTTCCTTGCTCAAAATAACACCAACAACATCATCAAATTTTGGTGTATTTGAACCAAAAAAAAATTACTAACCGCTATTACCAAGCTATTCTAGATTTTAGGCAAAGAACACAAAATAAAAAGAGCCCTAACTTCTTCATCAAATTTTACATTTACCAAAGTTAATTGACTAGTAACCGTATTAAACTCATTTAAATGATCAACAACGTACCCACCTTCTACCATTTTCAAATTAAATAAATGCTTCATAAGAAATACCTTATTCAAAGTGAAAGGTTTTTTATATAATTTTTCCAGGGTTTACATCAAATCTATCATTGTCTTTGTTGTAGAAATATTAAATGCCACCAATTGTGCCAAGCATAAATGAATACTACTAAGTGCTTTTCTATCCAAATTATCCCAATTCTGATAAAAAATCCCTAACAGTTTCTTGGATTTCCCTTCCAATAGCCACCATAAATCCCTCTGATAAAGATAATCATCCATCTGCATCTTCCATAACTGATAGTTCTTCCCATTGAACTTGTCAACATTCAAGTTACCCTCATCTGCCATTACTCCCACTCAACCATGAGACCTTCCCATAGAGGATGATTGAACACAACCCACTATGATACCACTTGGTTGGGATTGGAGGCGATAAATTATCGATTAAAATAAAAAAAAATATGAAAACATAGTAGATTTATAAAGCCCAAAAAAAATGTAGAAAAAAAGAACACCAAGATTTAACGTGGTTCACCTAAAGCTAGGCTACATCCACCAACAAGAGGGTCTAATATATAATAAACTTCTAGAATTTTTTTTACAAAGATATGCATCAACATACACAAATTGTAGCAACATTTTTCATCACATTTTAAAAATGTCAGTTTTACACAACCTTTGTTGTGGGTAACTGTGACACTTATTGCATTTTTCTAGCCACAAAACTATAAATTTCTGCTAACATTTTCACTCCTTGCTACACTCAAAAATCTGATCCGAGTAATGGAAAATATTCCCATGCATGTCCCATTAATTACAAATGAAACATAGCCATTGGTTTTGACTCATGCACCCAATAACACATTCTTTTTAGGCAGTTACAATAACTATTTGTAGCTGTACATTTAATTGTAATTTAAATATTTTTAATTGTTCACCTCAAGCATTTATTATTTGTAACCGTTCTTTTAAATACAAGTGCATCATAAATATTTATTAAGTGAAAAAAATTATTTAATAGAAATAATATGGGGATTTTGTGAATCCAAATCTGAATGGTCTCTGTTGATGGTCAAAATAGCACAACGACATTAAACATAATATCTCTATTCTATTTCTCCTGAAAAATAAAAATAACATAAAGTAATTTGTCTTCCAAGGACCTGGTAGTTGGTTCTCAACTATACTGATGTTACTCAATGGCCAATGCAACTATAATATTCAAGGGGCCTTGCTAGTATAAAGGAATACAAATTGCATCAAATCGATTAATCCTAGGTTGGGGGGGTATAAATAAATAGAAAAAAATAGAAGAGAGCCTTAGAACAGTAAAACATGAATATAAACTTCTTTAAATCTAGACCTATATTTTAACAAGGGTTTCTCCAACTAACCAAAACCATTACATGATGCAATCCATAGCATAACCTACACCATTGCATACATTCACAGTGCTTAATTCAACACTCACAACCATTCATCAAAACTTTACTTTAAGATCAAAACATATCACCCACTCATTGCTAAAACTAGATCAAATAGACAAACAAATTCCATTCATAGACAATTCAATGAAACAATCTTAGATCCGGTCTCCCCTATTGACTTGCATCAAATAGAAAAAAATTATAAAACACATCCACTGGCATACAAATGATTATAATTCATTAAGATTATCATTGAGAATCAAACTTGACAATAACATGAAACTGTATAAAACTATAAAATTGTCTAAGTACAACAAAGTTTTTCAGAGTATCTTACTTAAAAAATTATGAAATCCTATGACTATGATCACTATCTGTTATCGCTTTAGGTTGCTAATCTTGCTTCAATTAGCTGACCTTTACAAAATGGAGCCCAAAATTACATATAGGCACACCACACATAAATTTATTTCAATCAGAAACTCAGATCCACTAATCAAGGAGATGGAACTACATGAAGTAACTATACTAGCTGATCTTCAGTTCAAGAATTGATGGCCTTGTCATGTAAAATATGATTCCCAAGAAGAAGGTAGAACTGTTGGATGAGAGCTTGAGTTCAACTCATGTCATAACCCTGCAAAATAGGAGAAGAGAGGAAGTTGTCTACCAAGAATAGAATGTTTTGCTGCCAGCTTACTCCTGTGTTGTGTGATCTAGAAGGTATTCATGATAACTAGAGAATACTTGTTGAAGAATGTCCACATCAGGTCCATCTACCCAATTATCCTCAAATTTAATTCTTTTTAACTCTGTTGAGGTGAGTTCTTGCATATCTTTCAATTTGATTAACTCACTCCTAGCAGCTTTCACCTCATCTTTGATGTCCATGAGTCTATCCAACAACAAGTCTTCACTATCATCTTCTTTCTGCATCACTTCCTCAAATATTTTACTCTATTTCTCCTTCAATTTATCTAGAGGAAGACCTTTTACAGGGATATCCACATTAACTAGAATAGCAATCATTGCCTCCAATTCATCAACTTGTCCATTCAAGTCTTTTCTAGCTTCTTGAACCTCATTTTTATGTTCATAGATGAATTTGAATCTAAACCAGATTATGCTCAATGTTTTCTAAATAAAATCTGCATTATCCTCATCAAGGATTAATTGATCAAAGAGAGTCTACTTTGGCACTTTACTGATGTCCTTTAGCTTCTTGACATGCTCTCTATACTCTTCGTCTTGCTTTTCCAATACTTCAATACGTTGATTCTATTCTTCCCACAACTCCAATGCACCTTCATGAACTTTAAAACCATCAATAAGCACCTCACTAACCTCTTGATTGAGTCGATCAACCCATCTATCAAGCATGCCCACCTTATTTCTCAATTGCACCAAGTCATCAACTTCTTTCTTGCTTAGTAAGATTGAGGTCTCTAGAGCAACAACTTGTTGAGAAACCAGAGTGGAAACATCCTTCAAGAATTTATGCAACTGATCCAATTGGGATTTAAGTTCATCCTTCTTCTGCTTATCTTTGATCATCCTAGATTTGGTGGAGGATGCTACAATATCAATGAGGTTCATCTGTTGATTTCTTGTAGGTCTACGCAAATTGACAGAGCCCAATTGGTAATCAGTCAATTACATGTCTTTTATGTCTTTATCCATCATTGGGATTGAAAATTCGACAACAATCTCTCCTACATCTGTGAGATTAGTGGAATGAAGAACCCTGGCCTTTTTCTTAGGTCTCTCCTTCTCTATCTCCTTCATCTTTTCATCCCAATTTAGAGGTTGAGGTTGAACTATTTTCTTTCTCTCAAGATCAAGTTTCAGCCATGTTGGAGTAGCAGGAATGGTGACCACTTATGAAGAAGAAGAGGAAACAATGGAAGAAGAAATAGGTAGCAATATGGTGGTCCTAGGTTGATAATCAACCTCTTGTACATGTTGTTCCCTTTCTGCAACTTCTTCTTTATCCTTTTGCTCCTACAACCTTTTAGCTGCTAACTCCTTTTTAAAAATGTTCATCTTCCAACCTCTTCTCTTCATACATTTGGTCTCTTTGTTTTTCAAGCTCCTTAACCTTATCCCAAGCTTCTTTAGACTTCTATTCATATTGAGCAAGTTCTTCAGCCTCCTTTTCTCTTTCTAGGCATTCTACTTCTTCTTTCCTTTTATGTGTTGCTTCTACAACCTTGAACTTATCCTCAAGAGCTTCCCTTTCACTCCTCTGTTGAGCCTTATCCTCTTCAAGCTCATGGATCTTCTGTATCATAGAAAATTTATCTCTCTTCCTTCGCCTTTAGTTCATGTTCCTTTTTCTACTGTAGAAAGTCTCCTTTTTCTTTTTGCTTGCTTGCATCCTCTTCCTCCCTAGCCTTGGAATTATATTTTTTTTTCTTAGCAAGTTCCTCAGCTTGTGCTTTGGCCTCTGCTTCTTTCTTAGCTTCCTCAATAAAATTCCATTGATCCTCTGCAATGAGGACATGTTTGGTTCCTGCATCTTTAGTTTCTTCATGATATGCAACCACATTAGTCTCCTTATCAGATTGGGTAGCCTCAAAATCTGTATCAATGTCATGGATTTCAATTTTAGGCTCCTTCTCTTTCAAGGATTCAATTTCCTTATGAAGGGTTCCAATACAAATTTCCTCAATTAGTTTCTTTGTGAGAGGGGGTTGAGTTGAGGCTTCTCCTTCAACAGTTGTTAAAGCACTAGGTTTTGTTGTGGCCTCTTCTCCATGTTCTTTAGGAACATCTTGAGTAGGAATTACAGGTTCAAGTTCCACTCTAGAATTGGGAGGGAAGAACTCCAATGGCTCCTTAGGAGCCGTCTTTCTTTTTGTTCTTCTATATCCTTGAGTGGTGCCTAAAACCTTTCTCTTTTTAGAAGTCTGAGCTTCTTGTTCCTTAATTCTCATAACTACCCATTGGATGCTTCTATCCAAGACCGACCTCACAATTTGTTTTATATCAATAGACTCCTCTACGTTCCAATCCACTGGATCCAAGTCTTTGGTGCCTACCTTATCAGCATCATATTGGGGATCCAAGGTTACGCCATCATCTAAAAAAGTATCAGGAATATCCTCCTTCACCTCATATTCAACCATGAGTGGGATGGGAAATATTTCATGTTTTCTTCTTCTCAGATCATACTCATCCTGTAGATCTATCCAAAAATCTTCCAACAGATTGAAATGTTTATAAAAAATAGTAGGAAGCAAACCCTGCATCTTGTGCTTGGGATCAAATTACTCCCTAGAAGTATACAATCCCAACTTCAAATAGATTAAATCATCACAAATCACCTTGGCTACCACATTATGTACACAACTATACTCACCCAACTTGAAACAAAATTTGTGACAACCACTTTTATGCTTGCCAACAAATTTGAGATTAACTGCTATAGCTTGACAGATAAACTCCATCAAAACAATCTTGTCATTACAACACCTAGGTAGTAGATGAGGGTGACCATCAAAACTAGCCAACCTGAAATAAGTGAACTTGGGGTATTGGATGTAGCAATGTCCCCACTGTGCAATAAATACCATGACATCTCTACACAATATTTAGCTTGCATCTCCTATTAGCCGATTAATGATAACATACAAAAATGCATCATTAACTCTTCTGTAGTGGGACTCAGAAGTCTGCAAGGTGAGCTGATCATAGTGATCCCACACCCTTTTCTGTCCTTCAGATTCTCCCAATATTCCAACTACATTCAATCCAGGAAAGATGCCCCTTCTTGCAGCTGCATATATCACATAAGAGGTCATAAAGAAACTTGTGGTCTCTCTCACTCTGAGCATCTGGTTATGTATGCATTCTAATACAATCATCGATTAATCAAATTGATGCCTGCCATCTAGGATGGTTTGGATGAATGGAAATATCCATTCCTTGAACTAGGAAGCATATCTCTTCCCAAAGACTCTGGAAAGCATCATAATTATATCACCAATATCCTTGTAGAAATCTGATCTCTTGGGCTGATAAGGGAGCTTGGCTAGGGATTTCTTCTCTACTCTCATCCAATGTTTGTTCATATGAGTCTTGCTGGTATCCTTCTTGTTGCTATATAATTGCAGGGCTTCTGCCTCATTGAGTTTCCTGGGGCTCTGTGGGGTAGGTGCATTGAACATGAACCTAATAATCTATGGTGTTAGATCAATGATGATGTTCCCCTGCAAGTCCACACATTGTCTGGTAGCAGGATTGTAGGCTCCAGTTGTAGTAAGTATCAATTCTGGACACTGGATTGATAAAGGAAAGAGGGCAACATGTGCCAATCCAAATTGGACAATTCTCTCTACTCTTGGTGTCACCTCCTCACTGAATTTTTCTTCATGGAGGTCCTCATAATTGAATGGGCCCAAGTTCATGTCTATGATATCTACCCAATCAGAATCTACTTTGCTAGTTGTGAGAGTAGCTTCCTTGTGTTCGTATCTTAGGGTGTAAGGGAGCTGCTCCACCTTTATCTTCTTAGGCTTGGTTCCTTTCCTTGAACTCTCTATCGGTTGACTTCTTTGAGAAGCCTCCTCCAATGCTCCTGACATCTTCTATTTATGCAATAAAACCCTAGATTAGATGAACAAAGGCATGAAAATAATTGCATCATCAATACCTCTCTATTCCCTCGGGGTAACTCTTTATACATAGTTCAATTTCATATTCATTGAGAGTGGAGTCAAAGAAAAATCAGGAACACAAAACCATTTAACATAGGTGAGATTAGAACCAGAACCAGAATGAAATTGAAACTGGGATCAGAATTAAAATCAAACCCAAAACCAATCAATAGTTTCAAGTTCGACCTCCACTCTGGTTCTGCTTCTGCCAAAGGGAAAGGGTGAAAATCAAGGTCAATGGTCATCAAAATTGGGATCATTTTGGTAATAAACCCCAATGTAAACATTCATGGGACAAATTCGTTTCCGAGTTCGCTTCTGCCAATTTACCATTCAAAACTAAGCAATTTCCTAATAGCACGGTCACATGAGCTTTTGGACTTGGGTCACATGGGATCATAAGGGAACTTCAAATAAAGGGGCTTAACCTCATCCTTTAACAAAATAAAGACCAAATTAAACTCGAGGGGTTGGATATTGTAAAGGTCATCGAACAAACCCTAGTTTGCATGATGCGTCAACTCAAATAATTAGGGCATTGAAAACCCAACATGAAAATTACTGAACCAACATGGGAATAAGATCAAAAAGGTCTCCAAACAAATTATAACACATTTAAAGCACAAATGACCCAATCAAACAAAATGCTAGTCAGAAATTAGGGCACAACAGAACGAACCTGCCATGAAAATGACAACAAAAAAAAAACAAACAGAAAAGCAGAAAAAGCAAAACAGAAAATAAAAAAGGACAAAACGAACCCAGAAACACACCAAGGAAAGAGTGAAGATTCGTAGGAAAAGGTCTCGCGAACATGCAAGAACACCATGAATAAGAAAACAAAAACGAAACGATAAAAACAAATGGGAGAAGAACGAGAAAAGACCCTACCTTGAAATGCCAACAAGAAAGGTTGAAACTGAATAAGAAGCCACTCACCAACGCATCTCCACAATCAAATCATGCTCCTCTCATAGTTATCCTGGCTTAGGTTCACCAAAAAAGCTTAGATAATAAAGATAATGAGCCAGTTAACCTTGATTAAGGTTTAAAAATCATTTCATGTGTGTGAGGAGGCTACAATTAATGCCATAAATGTGATCACTCGGGGTCAGAGCAAACAATGTAAAAGAGTAATCAACTAGTTTGGAAATCAAAGGAAGGGTGGATGCAGATGCGGATTCAAAATGGAATAAGAAACTTTATCCAACTCTGAACCCGGTTCCGGTCCCACGAAAAGGATAGATAACAAAGGGAAACAGGGGTAGAATCAGAACCAAAATTGGACCTAAAACTTTTACAAAGTTCCAAGTTTGGTTCTGATTCTGGTTCTGCTCCCGACAAAGGAAAAAAACACTGAGACAAGGAAAAAAGGAACAATGGGAAGCGGGACCAGAACAAAAAATAGGCCCGGTCAAGACACCAACAACGAAAAAACACAAAGCCAATGAGCGGGACCGGGATCAGAATGAAAACCGAATTTGGAACTTTTATAAAGTTCCAAGTTTAATTCCAATGTCAGTTCCACTTCTGCCAGAGAAAAAAAAAACATAGAGAAACGAGAAACAACTCAAGGGAAAAACAAACCCAAGAGTGCAAGAAAAACCAAAAGGTGACGAAAATAACGAGGCAAGGGTGGGACCAGAACCATAACCGAATCCGGACTTGGAACTTTTAAAAGTTCTAAGTCCAGTTTCCATTCTAACTCTGCTTCCGCCAGACCAAAAGAAACAAGGACTTAGGAGGAAAAATAACAACACCTAAGACCCAAACAAAACACCAAGGACAAAACAAAACAAGAAAGGGGGATCCATTTTGATCCAAAAAAATGGGGTGGTTATGCAAGCCATACAAAATGGTTACTTGGATGGGAAAATGGTTTACCCATTTTCAAGACACTGAAGAATTCAATCACCCAGAAATTTTGGTTTATAAACATTCTAACTCAAGTAAGATTAGATATATTTGAGCAAGGTTGAGTTGGAATCTCAGATGTAAATCAACATGAATTATTTCAAATGTGAGTGTGTGCATATATGGTGCATCTTTCTTCATAAAAACTTTCTTCACCTCTAAACAATTATATCTAAGATTCAAGCTACATAGGTTGAGTCCTTTAATTATCGTGCAATAAAATCTTGGGCATTGCTCCACTACTAGTCAGGCATTCATAGCCCTGAAAAAGATACCTTTAATTCTCTCAAAGTATTGCTCTACTTCCAGTCAGGCATCCATAGGCCCAATAGAGATACTTGACTTACCCATTTGATAATGGGTTTTTCTTCTTTCAATGGTTCTCTTTTCTCTTTCTTTTTTTATAGGCTTCACTTGTAGGAATTCTTTATTAACTTTTCTCAATACTCAAATATGATTAATCTGAAATTTGGGTTGCAAACTATAGTGGACCTCATGACAGTGTTGGGAATTATATTTTTCACCTAAATCAGAGATACAACCACCCTGAGACAAATAGGTATCTTATATAGATAGATGTTTTATCTATTTTGTGATGGATTTCAATCATGTTTCATGAGATTGCTTACAATATACCTTATTCTTAATAGCTTTTCAAACCATTGTTTAAAATGATCATAAGACACAAGTTTAGAATGAAATCTTTTGATAGAGATACCTGAAAATACTTAAACCAATTTCTCTCCTAGTGCCTGCAGTATACTTTGAATAACAACCCCTTCATTTCAAAATGGAGAAAATGAAGGTCCCCAAAAACTAATACAAAACAAAATAGAACAACAAAAAGAAAACAAAGGGAAAACAAACAAAAAAACAACACACCAAAATAAAGGACAATTAATTACATATATACAAACAATAAGAAATCAGGCCTTCATGGGCCAAAGTAGTGCTTAAGAAACTAACCATTGACAAGAAATGGTACATGTTCTCCCGTTAGGGTGCTTAAATGGAAAGCATTCTCACCTAGGATTTCAACTATTTGATATGGACCCAACCAAAGTATGTCAAACTTCTGGTGGTCTTTTTTCTTCTCCTTAGTTTTATCCCATAAAAATACAAGATTTGATATCCTAAATGCCTTAATTTTGGCTCTTTTGTCAAACCAACGTTTGACGACAACTTGATGTTTAGAGAAATATTGTAAAGTAGTGTATCTTTGTTCTTCCATGTTTAATAAATTAGTCAGCCTTACTTCTATCCTATCATCTTTTGAATAAAATACCTACATAAACCTGAGGACATGTATCTGCAGATGTATAGGAAATACTGACTCTTTTCCATAGACCAACTTAAAGGGTGAATTCCCTAAGGCGACTTTAATGCGAGTTCGATCTACCCATAAGGAAAATATGAGTTGGGTATGCCAGTCTCTAGGGTTATTTTGTAGCAACTTCTTAATCACTTCCAACAAGTTCTTATTAGTAGACTCAACTATTCCATTCCACTGTGGGTAGTAATTAGACAAATATTTCAAGACAGTTTTGTGTTCATAAGCCCATTGAATAAAATCAGTAGAAGAAAAAGTAGGGCCATTATCATATACCAGGGTGAATGGTGCTCCAAACTTGGTTATGATGTTTTCATTGATAAATTTGATGACCACTTTTGTGGTGCCTTTTTTATAGGGATGGGCCTCAATCCAACGTGTGCAATAGTCAGTTGTTGTCAAAATGAATTTATGACTTGCAGACAAGTTTGGATTAATAACTCCTACAAAATCCAGTGTCCATTGGGTAAATGGTCTTACCTCATACACTAGTTGTAGGGGCATTGTTGGATTACATTTCCTGGATGCAGAGGTCTAACATGTATGACATGTCCTCACATGTTGGTGTGCATCTCATAATACATGGGGTCAATAGTAGCCCGATCTAAGAATCTTATGTGCCAAAGAATCAGTAGATCCATGTCTAGTTCCACGCTTACCATGAAACTCAACAATGGCATGTTTTGCTTCTTGTTGATCCAAGCATTGTAGGTAAACACCTTCAAAATTTCTTCTGTACAGAGCTCCTCCTTTAAGAATGTAATGTGAACTTTTTATCCTCAGTGCTCTTCTTTGAGTAGCATTCATTCCGTCTGGGCATTTTTTATTTAACAACAGAAAAATCAAATATGAGTACCAAGGATCACCTATAAATGATTGTTTTGTGTATTGTTGACAAGTGATCTTGTTATCAACATTTTACATTGCTTTAGATAAACCTTGGCCTTGAACTAGCTTCATTGGATGAATCTCAATATCATACTCCTATGGAATGGCCATCTATTTTCCTCGCCTCTCCCCTAGTTCACTTTGCATGAGGAGAGACTTCACAGCATGATCAGGGACTGTGACATTGACTTGACTACGAAGGATGTAGTGTCTGAAATTTTTGATTGCTCATACAAGTGTGAAGGCTTGCTTTTCAAGAGGTGGACATTTGACTTCAACTTTCTTAAATGGAAAACTAATAAAAGAAATAGGCCTTTCATCTCCCTTTCCTTTTCACTATGTCAAAATAGCATCACAAGAATGATCAGATGTAACAAAATGGATATAAAAAGGCTTTAAGTAGTCAGGGCTGGTTAAAACTGGTGCCTCTGAAATTGACTGTTTAATCTACGAAAAAGAAGATTTAGCTTCATTACTCCATTCTATCTTTGCATCCTTTTTCATCATTTCATTTAGGGGTTTGACGATCTCCACAAACCCAGTTATAAATTTTCTTACAAAATTGATCTTTCCAAAGAAAGATCTAATTTCCTTCTTGCTTCTTGGAATTGTCAGCTTTAGGATGGATTCAACTCTGTCAGGATCTATGGATATCCCCTTTTATGATATTATGTGACCCAAGAGTTTCCCTTCAGAAACTCCGAACACACACTTTTTGGGATTAAGAGACACACCATAACTTATACATCTTTTAAGAAATCTTGATAAATCTACAACATGGTCATTTGTGTTCTTAAAAAACACAGTTAAGTCATCCATATAAATAATGATACATTTACCTATTAAGTCTTTGAATGCCACATCCATTGCATGCTAAAACGTAGCTCCAATGTTGATTATACCGAATGACATCCTTCGATAGGAAAATGTCCCCCACTTGGTAGTGAAGGCAATTTTCATTCTATCTTCATGACTGACAAGAACTTGATTATATCCCAAATATCCATCCAAAAATGGCATCATTTGGGATCCATTAACAATTTGCAATACTTCATCAAGTGAAGGAAGTGGGTAATTATCCTTCTCCGGGGCCTTATTCAGGTTTCAAAAATATACACATAATCTAATCTCACCACTTTTCTTGCAAATAGGTACCAAACTAGCAACCCAAGTGGAATGCCAAACTAGAAAGATTATCCTTGCGGACAACAACTTTTGTACTTCCTTATAAATTAAGGGTTCAATTAAGGCATTGACCGAGCGTTGATTTTTGCGAAAGGGATTTGATTGTGGCTTCAAGGGTATGATATGTGTGATCACTGAAGTATCAAAGGTCTTCAAATCCTCATATCCCCGAGCAATTACTACAATTTTTTCCTTCATCACCTTAATCATTTTATTTCTGATTTCTTTAGGGTAGGTTTTTCCTATATACACATTCCTTTCTAGACCTAAATCAACCAAGTTGACAGATTCATACTTCCCTCCATCACTTTCTGTCGGCACCCTTTCACGAGCCCGAGGGTCAGAGTCAAAGATCCTTTCCAAGGCTACCATCCCCTTGGGAATGTTGTTGCTTTTTAAATTGAGTATCCCTTATGTATAACAATTTTTAGGATCCCAATCTCCATGGTCTCTTTCTGATTCATCAATTATTTGTCCCTCAAAGACATCTGAACTTGCCAAGAAGACAAGTATATGTTGGTCATCATCAAAGAATTGAAAATTTTGAACATTATCTAGGACAACTAGAATTGAGACTAACTCCATCAAGAATCTCTTCAATTTGGAGTCATGTACCGGTTCCATACTGGCAGTGACAACAAGGGAATCTGCAACTTGATTCTCTTCTCTAGGAATCAAAGTGATTCCAAAGGTGTCAAAATCCTCTATCAGATTCTAGACTCTATTTCTATATGCATCAAATCTTTTTTTGTGGTAGGTGTATTGACTACAGACTTGCTTAACAATAACTTCAGAATCTCCCATAACCATGAGGGCTGTAACCTTCTTCTGATGAGCAAACATCAGACCTCAAGCCAATGCTTCATATTCTATGACATTGTTTGTGCAACCAAAATGCAACCTTTAAGATGAAAAATAAGTTTTCCCTTTCGGGTTGGTTAGTTCAATTCTTGCTCCACTCCTTGATTTAGACTTAGAGCCATCAAATTTAAGGCTTCACAGTTGATCCAAAGTTGGGATTTCTTTCTTTTTTAGGACTACAAGTAATTGTTGTGTGGGTGGCTGCTCAGACTGGTGTTGGCTATCAACATCTAAAGGCTATTGCGAACAAGGCTTATCAAAAGTTTTATCTAGATTGAAATCCTATTTAGGAGCTACTTCCTGAACCTCATCTTGGATAACTTTAGAATTTGGTACAGTTTTCATCAATGCCTTAAGCATTGGAAGGTTATACGGGGTAGTTGTTACTGACAAAAACTGAGGTTCCTCAATCTTACCTTGGAAATCAGAGCATAGAACCTAAGTTTGATCAAGTTGGGAAGGGTCTTCTTCTTGAGTGGGACTGGTTCTAGTGACGATGGTAGCATCCTTAACTTCAAATGGGAATTGATTGGTGGGTGTTTCAGGTTGGCATTCAAAAGTTTCTTTAGACTAACATACGTTGTTTCAAATGTCAACACAAGGTTGGCGCGTCAACTCAAAGTGGCTCTGGTAATGAATCCTGCACCAATTGGGGAGCAACAAACTCTAAAGATCAACCTCTTCTCCTAGAACCAACCTATCTTGTTGCAAATTTTTTATTATAACTTGTTGATTGATTGTGGTCATTGGGTCATGATATTCTAAAGGTAGTGGATTGTCAAAATTAAGCATTGAGAAGGTCATGATTTCCTCCCTCTTGTAAACTCTTATCTTGGTCTTGAAGTATGCTACTTCGTTAGGAGAATCATATTCTGTGATCATGTGTGTTATCCTAGGCTCACTTTCAATCTTGATTTGTGTAGCTACCCCTTTCCATGATAGCCACATATGTGAGAAGTCTAAGGATAGATATCCCCCAATGCTCTTCATTAAATTTGGGCTCAGAAGCATGCCATATGTTTCTGGGATATCAGCTACTTGGATATCCATATAAGTTTGGATCCTTGGGTTAGATCCAAATTGTACATGAATATTTTTCAGCTCTCCTACCACATTGACCTTAGTTTAATCCAATTGAATCACCTTTTTGTTAGTATGAAGTGGATTCAAACCTAACTTCTTACAAATGGAGAATGGCATGATGTTACCTAATGCTTCAGAATCTAATAGGAAATTGTGCAGATTCTTTCCAAAAATACTTAAGCTTAAAAGGAAAGGTGGGGTCCCCGTCTTACCTATATACATGGCCACATTCATTTCATTTGTTGGTTTCTCCTTACCTTTTCCTTTTGATCGATCTGCCTCCTCCAGTGCTCGATACACAATGTCCCTTTGGGAAAGGCACCACTTCAATATGTCAAAGAATGACAATGCAGTTTTTTGCTTTTGCATCTCTGCAATGAAATCACTCTGAATCATTCTTCACCTGATACTTAGGAAAAGCAGGTGAATTACCTTTGTTCTAAGATTTAGGTGGCCCCTTTGGTAGTGGTGGGTTGTTGTCCACATTTTTATTATGTGGGACCATGGTGTTAGGAGGGGAAGATGTGGTAAATGGCCCACTATTCTGATTCCTGAGGAAATGACTTCCTTTTGATTGGAAGGCCTGAGCATCGTACACGTCCTCTACTAGTTCATTCTCTTCTTGGCTGGGGAATGTAGATTCCTCATTGAAGATGTCATAAGCCATGGAAGTATCTATGGATCCTCTAGAATTGTTGGAAGCACCTTGCAATGGAGCATCAGTCTGTGCAATCTTGACCATCTTCTCCATTTCTGGACAATTAACTTCAGAATGAGCTGCAGTGTCATGCAACCTACACCAATTCATCATAAAATTGAAATCTGCCACATTTGCAGTGTGTGCCTTATCATCTCCAGCCTGATAATTATGGGAAACTCCCCCATTATTTGGTTTAGTATTCCATTGTCTATTGTTGTTGGACCTCTAATTGTATCCCCTATTCTAATTTTGATAATTTTGGTTAGGGAAATTTTGGTTCTGGAAGTTCCTATTGGTGTTCTAATTTTGGTTGCAGTTCTGGTTGGAATAGCCACCATGATTAGAATACCCTCCTTGATTTTGATAATTTTGGTATTTTTTTCTAAGGGGGGTTGTATCTAAGTTGAGTTATATCAATGTGTTGGAATTATGTGTCTCAATCTCACAGGCTGAAACCTCTGAAAGAGAAAAGTCGGTGTGACATTCATTCTGTCTGGCCGACTAGCAGTTGTGCAACCTTGTGGAATGCCTAGGTCGCTGAGACCTTGTTACTATCATGCAGAATGAAGCTATCGTTGTGACATTCCTTGTCACTATGATCTCTCTCCACCTGGCAAGAACTCTCGCCGACTGTGGTTCATAGTGATTGTCGGGGAGACTTGTGGCGACAACATTTTTGGGGAAAGATATGAACGTTCGGTATGAAGTCTTACCGACAAGAGATGTCTCATCAAATGGTTATACACTTGGATTTATCAGAGTAACATGTGACTTCAATAAGAACTCTTGGTGATAGATGGCATGTCTCACCGACAACGTTACACTCAGAGTCATCGGGGAGAGACTTGAACACTCAGAGTCATCGGGGAGAGACTTGAACACTCGGTAAGAACTCTTGGCGATGGGTGTGTGTCTTGCCGATGTTATAGGTTGTTATTGGTATGACTCCTGGTGAAAGGTGGTCTCGGGGCAACTTGGAGACTTTGGTATTACCTCTTAGAAATAGCGATAAGTCTTGCCGACGGTAGTTCATTTCGGTATGACTTGAAGGGCTCGGTATGATCTCTTGGTGAATAGCAATAGTCTCGCTGATGGGAATGCTGAGGTCAATGCGACTTGTGAACTCATAGTAACATCTTGCCAATAGCAGTGACTCTTAGCGATAATGACAATCAGGTCTTGTGGCATTGGGGAGACACGGTTAGTGTCTCATCGACATGCAAATACATTTTGAACGCCTTTGACCAAGTGATGACTGTCCTATATGGTGAGTCTTCGACCAATCAGAGAAGCCAAATGGGAACCATTGGAAGTTAGTTTGTTGTGGCCATTCTGTGAGGAAGTTCAACAAACCAGTGACGACATGGATATATTTTGAGACTGAAGATGATGTTCGGTTTTATCGATGGTTGAACGATCAATATTGTGAACTGTTTGATTTATGATCAGTGTGAATTCAATTCTGAGAGCATTGCAACGTGAATGTTATATACAAGGTTGATCATTGTGAATGCTGCTGTCAATTGATATTAGAGAGTGAAGCCCGTACTCTGTATGTAATTTTTTTACTGTAATACAAAGGGGTTTTTCTTGGTGTGGTGGGTTTTTTCTCTCATAAGGGTTTTCCCACGTAAATCTGGTGTTCATCTGTGCATGTTAATTTCTTTATTTCTATTATTGCTTTCAAGTGTATCTTAATTGGACTGTAATTGAAAATTTAAAAGCATATTTGCATTCTTCCCTGAGGTTTTGACGTTAGGAGAGTTGTTTCTACACCTTAGCTTTCCTTGCAAGTGGTATCAGAGCCTGGCCAATTGTGTTATCCTTGTGGGTACGTTGGGTTTTTTGAGTCACTTCTGTTCAGTGGGAGTCCTATAGAATTTTGGTAATTCGAATTAAAAATTAAGATGGCAAGCACATAAAGAAAGTTTGAAATTGATAAATTCAATGGCAATAATTTTGAGTTGTGGAAACTCAAAATGGAAGATCTGTTGGTTGATCTTGATCTTTGGATTGTTGTGTCTAGAGTGAAGCCTACATGCATGAAGCAAGAGGATTGGGACCTTGCAGATAGAAAATAAAAGGGGCTAATAAGGCTCTATTTAGCAGACTCTGTTCTTCTGAATGTTCATGAAGAAAAGACTGCATCTTCGTTGTGGAAAATACTGACAGCTATTTATCAGGGCAAGTCCTTGGTGAATAAATTGTTCTTGAGGAAGAAGTTGTACTCTTTGAGAATGCAAGAAGGAGGATCTATTGCTGATATTTTGAACGCTTTCAACATGCTGATTGCACAGTTAACATCTGTGGGTGTGAAGATTGATGAAGAAGATCGTTGTATGCTATTATTATGTTCTTTTCCAGATTCTTGGGATCACTTGGTGATGGCTATTGGGAGTACGACATCCACTTTTAAGATGGAAGATGTTGCTTCTTTTTTATCAGAAGAGATGAGAAGGAAATATTTTGAGATGGCGAAGGAGGCTCTTGCTGTTAGAGGAAAATCGAAAGAAAAAGGCAAGAAGAAGGACAAGAAGTCCAAATCCAAATCAGAGGGGAGATCAAAGTCTCCTGGCAAGAAGTCCAAGGTGAAGTGATGGAATTGTGGGAAACCTGGTCATGTCCAAAAGGATTGTAAAGAGGAGAAAAAGAAGAAGAAGAAGAACTCTTCCAATAATGATTCTTCTCAGAGTGATGCAGACGCCTTCATTGCAGCCTTGGCTACACAGGCATCAGATGATGTCTGGCTGATTGATTCTGGAGCATCTTTCCACATGACATCTCATAGAGACTGGTTCATGAAGTATGAAAAATGTGATGGTGGAAAGGTGTATTTGGCCAGTGATTCATCTTTGGAAATTGTTGGCTGTGGAAGATTCAAAATTCAATTCCTTGATGGAAGAGTAAAGGGAATCAATGATGTAATGCATATACTAGGTCTGGCTCAAAATCTACTTTCTATTAGTAAGTTGAATGATATTGGAGTGAAAGTCGTGTTCTCTGGGAATGGATGCAAGATGACTAGAGGCTCAATGGTGCTAGCAGGGGGTGCTCGTATTGGTACCTTGTATAAGCTGGATGCACATGTTGTACAATGCAATAGTGTCTCTGCAAAGTCACAGAAAGCTACTCATGGAGAAAAGAAGGAAAAATTTCCGATTGTGTAAACTCTATGGAAGTTAAACTTCCAGCAGAAAAGACTATGCTCTGGCATCATAGGCTAGGCCACATTGGTGAGAAAGGTTTAAAAACCTTGAAGAATAAAAACCTTGTTGAAGGGATTGATGATTGTAACCTTGAATTCGAATTTTGTGAACATTGTATATATGGAAAACAACACCATGTTTCATTTTATTCCAGTCCTCACAAATCTTCTGGTTTGCTTGATTACATTCATTATGATTTTTTTGGTCCAGTGAATGTTCCTTCTTTGTCTAAGTCAAGGTATTATGTATCATTCATTGATGATTATTCGAGAAGAGCATTTGTCTATTTTTTGAAAAGTAAATCACAAGTGTTCAGTCGGTTTAAGGAATTTAAGAACCTTGTAGAAAATTAGACTGGAAGAAAAATAAAATATTTAAGGACTGATAATGGCGGTGAATTTTGTTTTGATGATTTCGAGAGGTACTGTAAATATCATGGGATTAAAAGAAATAAAACTACACCTTACACTCCATAGTAAAATGGAGTTGCAGAAAGGTTCAACAGGACAGTGATGGAAAGAGCACAAAGTATGCTGAGTAGTGTTGGCTTGGAGGAGAAGTTCTGGGATGAGGCAGTTGCTACAACATGTTACTTGATAAACCGTTCTCCTAATTCTGCTCTTTTTGAGAAAACACCTTTGGAAGCATGGTCTGGTAAGAAGCCCTCTTTAAGACATATTCGTGATTTTGGCTGTGAGGAATATGCATATGTGCCGAATGAGAAAAGATCTAAATTGGAGAACAAGGTTGTTAAATGTTTTTTTATTGGCTATAGTGCTGGCATAAAAGGATACAAGCTTTGGAATCCTGATACGGAGAAGGTTTTAAATAGCAGAAGTGTTACCTTTCATGAGTTGAAGCCTTCTACCTTGGATCTGCAGTCAAAGACAAAATCAGAAAACAAAAAGGATGTAGTTGAAATTCCTCCGACACAAGATAAAGAGGAATTAAAAATTCAAAATGTACCTAAAACAGAGGAGAGCTCAAGTAGTTTTGAGAGTTCTGAAGAAGAAGAACAACCTCAGCCTTAGCAAGTGAGGAGGTCAAGTTGTGAAATAAAGCAACCTGATAGGTATGGGTTCTCTTTGATAGATTCTACTTGTGCCTATGCTTTAATTTCTAGCACTGATGAGCCTAGGACTGTGAAAGAGGTATTTAGAATGTCTGACTCAAACTCTTGGTTGGAAGCCATGAATGAAGAAATGGCATCATTAGAAAAGAATGATACTTGGATTTTAGTGCCCTTTCCTGAAGACAGAAAAGTTGTTGGCTGCAAATGGGTATTTAAAAAGAAAATAGGTCTGGATGGAAGTGTGGAAAAGTATAAGGCGAGGTTGGTTGCGTAGGGTTATTCCCAGGTAGAGGGAATTGATTATGGAATTTTTTTTTCTCCTATAGCTAAGCTGACATCTATCAGATTTATTTTGTCACTTGTAGCAGCGTATGAATTAGAGGTAGAACAGATGGATGTAAAGACAACATTTCTTCATGGTGATGTTGAAGAAGAAATTTATATGTCCTAGCCTAAGCACTTTGTGGAGAAAGGTAAAGAAAAACTGGTTTGCAAGTTGAAAAAATATCTGTATGGATTAAAGCAGTCTCTTAGAATGTGGTACCAAAAGTTTGACACTTTTGTTTTTTCATTGGGATTTGTAAGATCAAAATTTGATCATTGTGTCTTTTACAAAGCTAAAAGTGATTGAGTCCTTATTATTGCTCTCTATGTTGATGATATGTTGTTCATAGGCAATAGTAAGTTAATGATTTTTGATCTTAAGTCTCAGATGTCTGCAAAGTTTGAAATGAAAGATCTTGGTGCAGCAAGGTATATTCTGGGAATGGAAATAACCAGGGACAGGAATAGTAGAAAACTTTGGCTCAGTCAGAGTAAGTATATTAAGACTGTTCTAGAGAGATTTTGTATGACTGACTGCAAGCAGCTAGTTGTTCCAATTTTGTAGGGAACAAAGCTATCTGTTGAAGACTATCCAAAATCTCCTACTGAGATGGAGGACATGACCAGTGTACCTTATGCTAATGCGGTTGGCAGTCTACTGTATGCAATGGTCTGTACAAGGCCAGACATTTCCCAAGCAGTGGGAGTACTTAGTCAGTTTATGGCTAATCCTGGAAGATCACATTAGGATGTAAAAATAGTTTTCAGATATTTGAAGGGCACTTTAGAATATGCTTTGTGTTACCATGGGAACTTTGTAGAACCACAGAGGACTCTCAGCATTCGAGGCTATGTGGATTCTGATTGGGCAGGGGAAATTGACAGCAGAAGATCCACCAGTGGATATATTTTCATGACGAATGGTGGTGCAGTGAGTTGGATGAGTACGCGGCAGGCTGTAGTCGCTTTGTCCACTACAGGGGAAAAATACATGGCAGCAACACATGCCTATAAAGAAGCAATCTGGTTAAAACGTTTGTGCTCTAACATTGGTTTTGATGTAGGGAAAATAACAATTTACTGTGACAGTCAGAGTGCTATTTGTTTGGAAAAGAATCCTAATTTCCATGCCAGGATGAAACATATAGATGTACAGTACCATTTCGTACGAGATATGGTGGAGGATGGAAAGGTCTCGTTAGAAAAAGTGGATACTCTGGAGAATTTTGCAGATGCATTGACGAAGCTAGTGAGTACAGACAAGTTTAGGTGGTGTGCCAGTTCGATGGGCCTTAGTGCCCATGAATTTTAGTAGTTTTGTTGTGCTCTAGAGGTGCTTGTGTGATCTTTGTCAAGTGGGAGATTGTTGGAATTATGTGTCTCAATCTCATAGGTTGAAACCTCTAAAAGAGCAAAGTCAGTGTGACATTCATTTTGTCTGGCCGACTAGCAGTTATGCAACCTTGTGGAATGCCTAGGTAACCGAGACCTTGTTACTGTCATGTCGACTAAAGCTATCACTGTGACATTCCTTGTCATTGTGATCTCTCTCCACCCGGTAAGAACTCTCACCGACTGTGGTTCATAGTGATTGTCGAGGAGACTTGTGGCGACAACAGTTTCGGGGAAAGATATGAACGTTCGGTATGAAGTCTTACCGACAAGAGATGTCTTGTCGAATGGTTATACACTTGGAGTTATCAAAGTAACATGTGACTTCGGTAACAACTCTTGGAAAAAAATGGCATGTCTCACCGACAGTGTTACACTCGGAGTCATCAGGGAGAGACTTGAACACTTGGTAAGAACTCTTGGCGATGGGTGTGTGTCTTGCCGATGTTATAGTTTGTTATCAGTATGACTCCTAGCGAAAGGTAGTCTCGGGGTAACTTGGAGACTTTAGTATTACCTCTTAGCGATAGCGATAAGTCTTGTTGATGGTAGTTCATTTCGGTATGACTTGAAGGGCTTGGTATGATCTCTTGGCGAATAGCAATAGTCTCGCCGATGGGAATGCTGAGGTCGATGCGACTTGTGAACGCCGAGTAACGTCTTGCCGATAGCAGTGAGTCTTAGCGATAATGACAATCAGGTCTTGTGGCATTAGGGAGACATGGTTAGTGTCTCATCGACATGCAAATACATTTTGAACGTCTTTGACCGAGTGATGACTATCCTATGTGGTGAGTCTTTGACCAATTAGAGAAGCCAAATGGGAACCGTTGGAAGTTAGTCTATTGTGGCTGTTCTGTGAGGAAGTTCAACAGACCAGTGATGACATGGATATATTCTGAGACTGAAGATGATGTTCGGTTTTATTGATGGTTGAACGATCAGTATTGTGAATTGTTTGATGTATGATCAGACTGAATTCAATTGTGAGAGCATTGTAACATGAATGTTCTGTACAAGGTTGATCATTGTGAATGCTGCTATAAATTGATATCAGAGAGTGAAGCCCGTACTCTGTATGTAATTTGTTTACTGTAATAAAAAAGGGGTTTTTCTTGGTGTGGTGGGTTTTTTCTCCCGTAAGGGTTTTCCCACGTAAATTTGGTGTCAATCTGTGCATGTTAATTTCTCTATTTCTGTTATTGCTTTCAAGTGTATCTTAATTGGACTGTAATTGAAAATTTAAAAGCATCTCTGCATTCTTCCCTGAGGTTTTGACGTTAGGAGAGTTGTTTCCACACCTTAGCTTTCTGTACACATTGGACATTTGAGATAGAGTCTTCTTCAAAGTTTTCATTTCATTATTCAACTAAACAGTTCATTTACTTTCTGCAGTCTTCACAACAGATGGCTGATTGATAGGATTTGACCCTCCAGCTTGACTATGGTAATTTTGTGATTGTTGGGAGGAATCCTAATCCCCATTAGTGAAGAATGGTAAGGGAGGTGGGGTTTGTAACTCAGACATGGATCAAAATTGAGAATAAGACATCCTTGGGACCGTATTAAACATAGGAGTTGGATTAGGCATTTGATATCCTATGGGAGGAAGAGCTCCGCCTAAACTCCCCAATCGTAAGCTTATATGATATTGCAATTTAATGGCTAGGTGATAAAATTTAGATAGAGAATTAATGTCAACAACATATGTTCTCTGCAAGAATAGGCCAATCAAGGGATCTACAACCCTTAAATATGCCAATATGGCAATATTTTCAGCAACCAAGTAGGGATCTATAGCCTTCAGTACATCCTTTGGAATCTTGTGTTAAATAATGATAATGGTTCATGGAGTTCCTTTCTTATGGTAGCAAATTGGTGATATAAAATAATAGGTTCTACATAGACCCAAAACTGATTGATGAAGGAATTTTCTAAGTCTGTCCAACTCATAATAGAACCCTGGGGTAGATTCAAATATCAGTTGTACACCATGTCACCTAAAGAGTAGGGGAATAACCTACATACAACATCATGGTGGGCTACCTGAGCATGAGTACAAGCATCTTTAAATGCCTGAATGTGCTCTTAACCACTCCTTGATTCTCCATGCATATATTTGGGACAAAATCTCTCTAGATTCTTGGGAAAATCATGTATACCACCAGGGATAGTCCCTAGTGGAGAGGGGTTATTCACGAAGAAATCCATGGGTGGTGGTGGGACTAGTTGAACTAGTTGTGGAATAGGTGAGTTTGGTCGGTGAGGTGATATGGGTGGATTTGGTGGAAATCCGAGAGGAGTAAGTGGTGGTGACAATGGTGGAATCAAAACTCTATGAGCTTGGGGCCTATACTTGAAAAGGGTTTGGAGTTCAACCAATGGTTCTAAATTTTGAGAAGATCTAAGAACTCTTTCGTACCTATCTGGTGAGAATGACCTAATTCAAGCTAGTTTTTTCCTCAATCCCTCCTTCTAGCGCCAATCCGGTTGATGGTCAAAATAGCACAACAACATTAAACAAAATATCTCTATTCTATTTCTCCTGAAAAATAAAGATAGCATAAAGTAATCTGTCTTCCAAGGTCCTAGTAGTTGGTTCTCAACTATACTGATGTTACTTGATGGCCAATGCAATTGTAATATTCAAGGGGCCTTGCTGGTATAAAGGAATACAAACTACATCAAATTGATTAATCCTACATTGGGGGGGGGTATAAATAAATAGAAAAAAATAGAAGAGAGCCTTAGAATAGTAAAACATGAATATAAACTTCTTTAAATCTAGACATGTATTTTAACAATGAGGGTTTCTCCAACTAACCAAAACCATAACATGATGTAATCCATAGCATAACCTACACCATTGCATACATTCATAGTTCTTAATTCAACAATCACAACCATTAATCAAAACTTTACTTCAAGATCAAAAAATATCACCCACGCATTGCTAAAACCAGATCAAATAGACATAAAGGAATTCCATTCATAGACAATTGAATGAAATAATCTTAGATCTGATCTCCCCTATTGATTTGCATCAAATAGAAAAAAATTATGCACAACATCCATTGGCATACGAATGATTATAATTCATTAACATTATCATTGAGAATCAAACTTGACAATAACATGAAATTGTATAAAACTGTAAAATTATCTATGTACAACAAAGTTTTTCATAGTATCTTGCTTAAAAACTTATGAAATCCTAAAACTATGATCACTATCTATTATCGCTTTAGGCTGCTAATCTTGCTTCAATTAGCCGACCTTTACAAAATGGAGCCCAAAATTACATATAGGCACACCATGCATAAATTTCTCTCAATCAAAAATTGAGATCCACTAATCAAGGAGTCAAAACTACATGAAGGAACTATACTAGTTGATCTTCAGTTCAAGAATTGATGGCCTTGTCATCCAAAATCTGATGCCCAAGAAGAAGGTAGAAATTTCTGATGAGAGCTTGAGTTCAACTAATGTCATAACCTTACAAAATAGGAGAAGAGAGGAAGTTTTCCACCAAGAACAAAATGTTATGCTGCCAACTTACTCCTGTGTTGCCTGATCTAGAAGGTATTCATCATAACTAGAGAATACTTGTTGAAGAATGTCCACATCAGGTCCATCTACCCAATTATCCTCAAATTTAATTCTTTTTAACTCTGTTGAGGTGAGTTCTTGCATATATTTCAATTTGATTAACTCCCTCCTAGCAACTTTCACCTCATCTTTGATTTCCATGAGTCTATCCAACAAAAAGTCTTCACCATCATCTTCTTTCTACATCACTTCCTCAAATTTGTTACTCCATTTCTCCTTCAATTTATACAGAGGAAGACCTTCTTTGACAAGGATATCCACATTAAATAGAATAGAAATCACAACCTCCAATTCATCAACCCCCCCATTCAAGTCTTTGATAGTTTCTTGAACCTCATTTTTATGTTTATAGATGAATTTGAATCTAAACCAGATTATGCTCAATGTTTTCTCAATAAAATCTGCATTATCCTCATGAAGGATTGATTGATCCAAGAGAGTCTATTTTTGCACTTTACTGATGTCCTTTAGCTTCTTGACATGCTCTTTATACTCTCTGTCTTGTTTTTCCAAGAATTCAATATGTTGATTCATTTCTTCCCACAACTCCAATGCACCTTCATGAACTTTAAAACCATCAGCAAGCACCTCACTAACCTCTTGATTGAGCCAATCAACCCATCTATCAAACATCCCCACCTTATTTCTCAATTTCACCAAGTCATCAGCTTCTTTCTTGCGTAGTAAGATTGGGGTCTCTGGAGTAGTAGCTTGTTGAGAAACCGGAGTGGAAACATCCTTCAAGAATTTATGCAACTTATCCAATTGGGATTTAAGTTCATCCTTCTTTTGCTTATTTTTGATCATCCTAGATTTGGTGGAGGATGCTACAATATCAATGAGGTTCATTTTTTTATTTCTTGTAGGTCTACCTAAATTGACAGTGCCCAATTGGTAATCATTCAATTGCATGTCTTGTTTGTCTTTATCCCCATTGGGATTGCACATTCAACAAAAATATTTCCTGCATCAGTGAGCTTAGTGGAATGAAGAACCCTGGCCTTTTTCATAGGTCTCTCCTCTATCTCCTTCATCATTTCATCCCAATTTAGAGGCCGAGGTTGAACTATTTTCTTTCTCTCAAGATCAAGTTTTAGCATTGTTGGAGCAGCAGGAGTGGTGACCACTTATGAAGAAGAAGAGGCAACAGTGGTAGAAGAAATAGGTTGCAATATGATTGTCCCAGGTTGAGAATGAACTTGTTGATCATGTTTTTGTTCCCTTTCTGCAACTTCTTGTGCCAACCTTTCAACTTCTTCTTTATCCTTTTTCTCTTGCAACCTTTTAGCTTCTAACTCCTTTTTCAAATGTTCATCTTCCAACCTCTTCTCCTCATACATTTGGTCTCTTTTTTTGAAGCTCCTAAACTTTATCCTAGGCTTCTTTAGACTTTTGTTTGTATTGAGCAAGTTCTTCAACCTTCTTTTCTCTTTTTAGGATTTCTACTTCTTCTTCTTTCCTTTTATGTGTTGCTTTTATAGCCTTGATCTTAGCCTCAAGAGGTTCCCTTTCCCTCCTCTATTGAGCCTTATCCTCTTCAAGCTCATGGATCTTCTATATCATAGCCCATTTATCTCTCTCATCCTTGGCCTTTAGTTCATGTTCCTTTTTCTACTGCAACAAGTCTTCTTTTTCTTTTTTCTTCCTTGCATCCTCTTCCTCCCTAGCCTTGGTGTCAAATTATTGTTTCTTAGCAAGTGCCTCAGCTTGTGCTTTGGCCTTTGCTTCTTGCTTAGCTTCCTCAAAAAAATCCTTCGATCCTCTAGAGTGAGGACATGTTCAGTTCCTACATCTTGATTTTCTTCATGAGATGTGGCCACATAAGTCTCCTTATCAGATTGGGTAGCCTCAGAATCTGTATCAATGTCATGGATTTCAATTTTAGGCTCCTTCTCTTTCAAGGATTCAACTTCCTTATGAAGTGTTCTAGTAGGAATTTCCTCAATTTGTTTCTCTATGAGAGGGAGTTGAGTTGATTCTTCTCCTTTAGTAGTTGTTAAAGCACTAGGTTCTGTTGTGGCCTCTTCTCCATGTTCTTCAGGAACTTCCTAAGTAGGAATTGTAGGATCAAGCTCCTCTCTAGAATTGGGAGTGAAGAACTCCAATGGCTCCTTAGGAGTCATCTTTCTTTTTGTTCTTATGTATCCTTGAGTGGTGCTTGTAGCCTTTCTCTTTTTGGAAGTCTGAGCTTCTATTTCCTTAATTCTCATAACTACCCATTGGATGCTTCTATCCAAGACCGGCCTCACAATCTATTTTATATTAATAGACTCCTCTGCATTCCAATCCACTGGATCCAAGTCTTTGGTTCCTAACTTATTAACATCATATTGGGGATCAAAGGTTACCCCATCATCTGAAAAAGTATCAGGAATATCCTCCACCCCATATTCAACCATGAGTGGGATGGGAATTCTTTCATGATTTATTCTTCTCAGATCATACTCATCTTGTAGATCTATCCAAAAATATTCCAATAGATTGAAATGTTTATCAAAAACAGTAGGAAGCAAACCCTGCATCTTGTGCTTGGGTTCAAAGTACTTCCTAGAAGTATACAAGCCCAACTTCAAATAGATTAAATCATCACAAATCACCTTGGTTGCCACATTGTGTGCACAACTATACTCACCCAACTTCAAATGGAATTTGTGACAACCAGTTTTATGCTTGCCAACAAATTTGAGATTAATTTCTATAGCTTGTTAGATAAATTCCATGAAAACAATCCTGTCATTGCAACACCTAGGCATTAGATGTGGGTGACCATCAAAACTGGCTAGCCTGAAATAAGTGAACTTGGGGTATTGGATGTACCAATGTCCCCACTCTACAATAAATTCCATGGAATCTCTGCTCAGTCTATAGCCTACATCTCCTATTATCCAGTTAATGATAACATACAAAAATGCATTATTAACTCTTCTATAGTGGGACTCAGAAGCCTACAAGGTGAGCTGATCATAGTGATTCCACACCCTTTTCTGTCCTTGGGCTTCTCCCAATATTCCAACTACATTATATCCAGGAAAGATGCCCCTTCTTGCAGCTGCATATATCACATAAGAGGTCATAAAGAAACTCTTGGTCTCTCTCACTCTAACCATCTAGTTATGTATGCATTCTGATACAATCATCAACCAATCAAATTGTTGCCTGCCATCTAGGATGGTTTGGATGAATGGAAACATTGATTCCTTGAACTAGGAGGCATCTCTCTTCCCAAAGACTCTAGAAAGAATCATGATTACAACACTAATATCCTTGTAGAAATTTGATCTGTTGGGATGATTAGGGAGCTTGGTTAGGGATTTCTTCTCCACTCTCATCCAATGTTTGTTCATATGAGTCATGTTGGTCTCCTTCTTGTTGTTATATAATTGTAGGGCTTCTGCCTTATTGAGTTTCCTGGGGCTCTATGGGGTAGGTGCATTGAACATGAACCTAATCATTTGTGGTGTTAGATCAATGATGATGTTCCCCTTCAAGTCCACATATTGTCTAGTAGCGGGATTGTAGGCTCTAGCTGCAGTAAGTATCAATTCTAGACACTAGACTAATAAAGGAAAGAGGGCAACATGTGCCAATCTAGATTGATAAATTCTATCTACTCTTGGTGTCACCTCCTCACTAAATTTTTCTTCATACAACTCCTCATAATTGAATTGGACCAAGTTCATGTCTGTAATATCTACCCAATCAAAATCTACCCTTCTAGCTATGAGAGTAGCTTCCTTGTGTTTGTATCTCAAGGTGTAAGGGAGCTGCTCCACCTTTATCTTCTTCGGCTTGGTTCCTTGCATTGAAATCTCTGTAGGTTAACTTCTTTGAGAAGCCTCCTTTGATGCTCCTGACATCTTCTATTTCTACAATAAAACCCTATATTAGATGAAAAAAGGTATGAAAATCATTACATCATCAATAACTCTCTATTCCCTTAGGGTAACTCTTTATACATAGTCCAATTTCATATTCATTGGGAGAAAAGTCAAAGAAGAATCAGGAACAAGAAACCATTTAACACAGGCGGGATTGGAACCAGACCAGAAAAAAACTGGAACCAGGATCGAAACGGAAACCGAACCCAAAACCAATCAATAGTTCTAAGTTTGACCTCCACTCTAGTTCTACTTCTGCCAAAGGGAAAGGGTAAAAATTAGAGTCAACGTTCATCAGAAGTGGGATCATTTTGGGAATGAATCCCAATGCAAACATTCGCGAGATGAATTCGTTCTTGAGTCCGCTTTTGCCAATTTACCATTCAAAATGAAGCAATTTCCTAATAGCGCGGTCACATGAGATTTTTGACTTGGGTCACATGGGATCATAAGGGAATTTCAAATAAAGGGGCTTAATCCCAACCTTTAACAAAATAAAGACCAAATTAAACTCAAGGGGTTGGATATAGTAAAGGTCATCGAACAAATCCTAGTTTGCATGACGCGTCGACTCTGATAATTAGGGAATCAAAAACCCAACATGAAAATTACTAAACCAACATGGGAATAAGATCAAAGGGGTCTCCAAATAAATTTTAATGCATTTAAAGCATAGAGGACCCCATCAAACGAAACCCTAGTAAAAAACTAGGGCACGACATAATGGACTTGCCACAAAAATGACAACAACGACAAAAGAAACAAACGAAAAGTAGAAAAAGAAAAACAAAAAATAGAAAAGGAAAAAATGAAACAAGAAACACACCAAGGAATGAGTGAAGATTCATAGGAAAAGGTCCCACAAATGTGCGAGAACACCACGAACAAGAAAATAAAAATGAAACAACAAAAAAAAATGGGAAAAGAACGGGAAACAACCCTACCTCAAAACGCCAACAAGAAAGGTTGAAACTGGATAAGAATTCGCTCACCAACATGACTCCATAATCAAATCATGCTCCTCTCCCAGTTATCCTAGATTTGGGTCACTAAAAAAACTTAGATAATAAAGATAATGAGCCAGTTAAGCTTGATTAAGGTTTAAAAATCATTTTGCACATGTGAGGAGGCTGCAATTAATGCCTTAAATGCGGTCAGTCAGGGGTGGAGCAAACAACATAAAAGAATAATCAACTAGTGTGGAAATCAAAGGAAGGAAAAATGCGGTCACAGATCTGGAATAGAACAAGAAAATTTATCCAACTCTAAACCCAGTTCTGGTTCTGCGAAAAGGACAGACAACAAGGGGAAATGGGGGCAGAATCATAACCAAAATTGGACCTAAAACTTTTACAAAGTTCCAAGTTTGGTTCCACTTCCGACAAAGGAATATAACATCGAGACAAGGATAAAAAGAACAATGGGAAGTAGGACCAAAACAAAAATTGGGCCCAATCAAGACACCAACGATGAAAAAACACAAAGCCAACGAGTGGGAGCGAGATCAAAACGAAAACTGAATTCAAAACTTTTACAAAGTTCCAAGTTTAATTCCAATGCCGGTTCCACTTCTGCCAGAGAAAAAACAAAACACAGAGAAACAAGAAACAACTCAAGGGAGAAATGGAGAGTGCAAGACAATCCAAAAGGCGATGAAAAGAACAATGAGGCAAGGGCGGGATAGGAACTGGAACCGAATCTGGACTTGGAACTTTTAAAAGTTCTAAGTCGAGTTTCGATTCCGACTCTGCTTCCGCTAGACCAAAAGAAACAAGGACTTAGGAGGAAAAAGAACAACTACTAAGACCCAAAAAAAACACCAAGGACAAAACAAAAATAAAGGGGGACCCATTTTGATCCAAAACAAAATGAGGTGGTTATGCAAGGCATAACAGTCTCTATAATACAATAATCTCCCACTTGGAGACTGATCATACTCCACTCCATACCATCTCCCACTTGGATACTGATCATAACATCGCTACCCCTACAACTCCCACTAGAAATAAGAACCTTGGACCCTGTTGTTTGATTTTAGTTAAATTCAACCTAGAAGGCCAATCAAAGCTGAAGAGGAGCTAAACTTCTCCCTTGTCACTGCCTTGATAAACATATCCATTGGATTGTCATCTGTATGAATCTTTTCTATCCTTACCTATCCATCCTCCAACACTGACCAAATAAAATGATATCTCAACTATATATGTTTTTTTTTTAGTGCAAAGTAGAATTCTTTACAAGATGTATAACACTCTAACTGTCCATAAACAAGTAATTTTTAGCCTACTGTTTTCCCAACTCTTCCATGAAAAGTTGTAGCCATATCATCTCTTTTCTTTCCTCTATTGTAGCTACATACTCTGCATATGTGGTGGATACAACAACTAGCTTTTTCAAATGAGAAATCCAACTCACAGCTATCCCACCAACTGTAAAAACATAACCTATGGTACTTCGCCTGGTATCAATGTCCCCTGCCAAATCTGAGTGAACATAGCCTCTTAAATTAGTATTAGAGCCCCCAAAACACAAACATTTATTGGATGCACCTCTCAACTATCTAAGAATCCATTTTACCGCATTCTAATGCTCCATTTCGAGATTACTCATATACCTGCTAACAACTCCTACGACATGTGCAATATCTGATCTTGTGCATACCATGACATACATTAAACTGCCTACAGCTGAAGCATATGGTACCTTGGACATTTTATCTTCCTCCTCTTGTGTCTTTGGGCACATATCCTTAGTCAATTTTAAATGAATAGGAAAAGGTGTCCTGACAAATTTTGCATTCTCCATATGAAATCTTTGTAACACCTTCACAATATAATTAGCTTGAGATAATTTTTTTTTTTGTTTTTCCTATTTTTAGTAATCTTCATACCATGGATTTTTTTTCTACCCCTAAATCCTTCATAGAAAATGAATTTTCTAACTACTATTTTAACTCCCTTATGTGATCCATGTTAGACCCCGCTACAGGAATATCATCAACATATAAAAATAAAATAATGTAAGCTATAATCATCTAAACTATTAAAATAAACACAATGGTATGAATTACACCAGTTGCAACCTTGCTTAGCCATAAAACTATCAAATTTAATATACCATTGTTGAGGTGCTTGCTTCAAGCCATATAAATTTTTCTTCAATTTTCACACTAGTTTCTCTTTACCTTTGACTTAAAATCCCTGTGGTTGTTCCATATATATTTCCTTTTCCAAATCAGCATGGAGAAAGGTGGTTTTAACATCTAGTTGTTTCAAATGCAAATCTTCAGCAACCATAATACTTAAAATAGTACGAATAGAAGTCAGTTTAACAACTAGAGTTCAAAGATTTCATCAAAATCAACACCTTTTTTCTATGCAAATCCTTTTACAAGTAACTTAGTTTTAAATCTTTTCTTACTTCCATCTTCCTCTTTCAACCTATACACCCATTTGTTTAGTAAAGCCTTTTTACTTGCAGGAAACTTGCATAATTCCCAAGTTTTATTTTTTAGCAAGGAATCAATTTCTTCTTCCATTCCATTCTCCCACTAAACCTTGGCATCCACCTGCATAGCTTCATCATAACATTCTAGTTCACCAACATCAGCCAATAAAATAGAATACAGAGGGAGAAAATCCTTTCAAAGGTTTACTTGTCCTTGAAGATCATCTAACATTCACTGGATTTTATGGTATTTGTTGTTGTTGTTATTGGAGAGCATGAGGAACCACTAGAACATCACTATTCGAAGTGTCATCCGACACTACATAATCACTTTCTTTCTTCTCATGCTGCTGCAACTGATCTTTGTGCAACACCTTCTCATTGAATATGACATCCCCACTTACAATTTTCTAATTTTCAAAATCCTAAAGCCTATTGCCATATCCAACAAATATACATTTCTTTGACTTAGCATAAGCTTGTCTCTATTTTCAAAATCTACATGTGCAAATGCTTCACAACTGAAGGTTTTGAGAAAAGAATAACTCACCTTCTTACCCATCCATGCTTCCTTTAGAATACCACAACCCAAAGGATTAGAAGGACCTATATTAATTAAATAAATAACAATGTTTACAACCTTTTCTATCATGTTTAATGGAAGCCCAACATGCAATCTCATAGTCCATGCATGCTCCATTATTGTTCTATTCATGCGCTCAACCACTCCATTTTCTTGTGGAGTCCTTGGAACCATTTTTTGGCTATGAATACCATTAGAGGAACAATTATCTTCAAAATATTTTCTATATTACTCACCACCATTATCAAATCTAAGTCATTTTAACTTTTTACCCATCTCATTCTCAACCAAGCTTCTCCATTTTTTAAAAGTTTCAAATACATCAGATTTTTTCCTAAGGAAATAAATCCATCTCTTCCTAGTTGCATTATCAATAAAAGTGACATAATACTGAGAGCCATCAAGAGAAGATACTTGAGTTGGTCCCCATACATCTGTATGCACAAGCTCCAATTTCTCGTCTTTCTTTTGCTTCCCATCCTTGAGAAAACTAACTCTTTTTTTTTTTCCATACACAACTTTTACATAAATCAATATTAACACATTTTAGACCTAGTAAATCAAACTTTGAATGAAGTAATTTTATACCCTTTTCACTCATATACCCAAGTCTATTATTCCATAGCGATCTTTCTGAACCCACAACAACTATCTGATTTTTTTCTTGCTGAACTGCAGCAACTGTTCCTGAACATTGATTTTTCTCTACAACAACTAAATTAGAAGGAAAAGTATGGCCTGTACAAAGATATAAGGTGCCTACTTTCACACCTTTTGCTACCACTAAGGCACCTTATGTAACCTTCCATTTTTATTCATTAAAAGTAACAAAAAAACATTTATCACCTAGCTTCCCTGCTGAAATTTAATTTCTACTTAACCTTGGAACATGCCTTACCTCTTGTAGTAGCCAATAATTCCCATTCTACAACTATTCTTGATTCTTCCCTTTCCAAAAATTTGATAGTGTTCACTATCTCCCAAATAAACTAGTCCAAAATCCCCTTGGACATAATAAAAAAAATAACTTCTATAGGGCATAGCATTAAATGAAGCCCCTAAATCTAACACCCAAGAATCATCAGCATTATCAAGGGAAAAAATCAAAGCATACTCATCAGATTTATTACTTACCACATTTTCCACTTTACTACCTTCCTTTTTGTCTCCTTTATTTTTCCAATACCAACAATATTTCTTTAAATGACCCAACTTACCACAGTACTAGCAATCCTTCTTCTCTTTAGATTGGGACCTCTTATCCTTTTATTTTCCTCATGACTTCCTATGACCTCCAAAATTATTTCCTCTTTCCTTTGTTCTACCCCTACTTTCTACATTCAAAACACTGTTTGATGTGGATGAACCACCTGAGATTTTCCTACAAATTTCCTTGCTCAAAATAATACCAACAACATCATCAAATTTCAGTGTATTCAAACTAGAAATAGAATTACTAACCGCCATTACCAAGCTATTCTAGCTTTCAGGAAAAGAAAACAAAATCATTAAAAGAGCTCTAACTTCTTCATCAAAGTTTTCATTTACATAAGTTAATTGATTGGTAACTGTATTAAACTCATTTAAATGGTCAACAACTAACCCACCTTCTACCATTTTCAAATTAAATAAATGCTTCATAAGAAATACCTGATTCAAAGCGGAAGTTTTTTCATATAACTTTGCTAGGGTTTGCATCAAATTTTCCATTGTCTTTGTTGTTGAAATATTAAACACCATTGATTGTGCAAGGCATAAATGAATACTGCCAAGTGCCTTTTTGTCCAGAATATCCCAATCCTCATCAGACATTGCTGACAGTTTCTTGGCTTTCCCTTCCAATGGCTGCCATAAATCCTTCTAATAAAGATAATCCTCCATCTGCATCTTCTATAACTAGTAGTTCTACCCATTGAACTTGTCAACCTTAACCTTACCCTCGTTTTCCATTACTCCCACTCAACCGTGAGACTCCCACTAAACTGTGAGACCTTCTTGCAGAGGATAATAGAACAAAAACCACTATGATACCACTTGTTAGAGATTGGAAGCAATAAATTATCAATTAAAATGAAGAAAAATGTGAAAAAAATAGATTTATAAGACACAAAAAAAAGTACAGCAAATGAAGAACACCAAGATTTAACATGGTTCACCCAAAACCAAACTACATCCACCAACAAGAGTGTCCAATATATATTAAACTTCCAAAAAAAATATTTACAAAGACATTCAATAAAATTTGCAACTTTCAACAATGTTTTTCATCACATTTTAACACTGATGGTTTTACACAGCCTTTGTTGTGGGTACCTGTAACACTTACTACATTTTTCCAGCCACATAACTGTAAATTTTTGCTAATGTTTTTCATACCATGCTACCCTCAAAACTTTGATCTGAGTATTGGAATATGTTCCCATGCATGTCCCATTAATTACAAATGAAGCATGGCCATTGGTTTTGACTCATGCACCCAATAACACATTTTCTTTTGGGTGGTTACAATAACTATTTGCAGCTATACATTTAATTATAATTTAAATATTTTAACTATTCACCTCAAGCATTTATTATTTTTAACTGTTGTTTTAACTACAAGTGCAACATAAATATTTATTAAGTGCAACAAATTATTTAATAAAAATAATATGAAGATTTTGTGTATCTGAGTCTGATTGGTCTCCATAACACAACAATTGACCTAGTGCCTCGAGGGATAATCAATGATGGCCTTGCCTACGTGCAAGCTCAGAGACAATGTAGTTTGACTATTTTGAGTCAATGTGGCTCGTCCAGAGATGACCTACAATTTTTTTGGATTTTTTGATGTTTTACAATTTTGTTTGGATTTTGATGGTTTTTCAACTGTTTTTGGATTTTGATGTTGATGATATGGATGCATGATAAAGAGATATCAATATGTAAGGATATCAATAGTCTTTTGAGATCTTGTTGATAAGCCGAATAAAATTAATTTATCTAATTAAGTAATTTATGATAATTTGATAACATTATTGATGATACACAATAATGAAAAGATAGTGTTGTCATGATAGGAACAACACGAGGATTGGGAAAGATACATCCCAAGATGATGATTGATTGATTGGATAATGATTGATCAAGATTTTTATTCAAGCTAGGAACAAGATTGTTGAATGTTTTGATACCATGTTGAAGCATCAATAGGATGCAATTGATATGGATTTTTTTTTTTGAAGATTTATGCTCATGTTGAACCACCTGGTGGTGCTGATGTAGATACTACTGGTGCTGATATAGATGTTGTTGTTGTCATGATGTGCCAATGATATCCTACTTGAAGGAGTTTTTTTTGCTAAGATATAGGTGCTTGAATGTAACTTGTGATAATTCTTGCCTTCTTTGTTGATACTGGAGTTAACCTTGCCTATATGGGCACATCATGATAGGGTGCCTTTAGAGTCCTTATGATAAAGAGGTGCTACCAATACATGGTCAATGCAAGATTTGGACATCTTGGATGTCGAAATGGATGGTGAAATGCATTGAGGGATATAAGATTCAAATGGATTGGTCGATAGTTTGGAATCTTTTATTTACCCAACTTGGGATGATGAGCAATGATGGGTGGATATGGAGATTTGATTGGGACCAACTTCTTGATATACCTTGTAGGTCACTCTTGAAGCTTTCTTTTGCATTGTTGGACATTTTTGATGGATGAACTTCCCTTTTTGATTTTTTCTCATAGTTTCTTTGACCAATGGACTTTGATAGGGATTATTTTCTTTCTTTTTCTTTGGTATCCATTTGAATTTTGCTTGTCCATTTTTTTTTCCAATTCTTTTGCTTCAATGATTTGTTTCATTCTTTGATATAAATTTTTCTCTTGCTTTTGGTCTAATTAGAGGGTTGAAATATGCATGGATGGCAATTCATGATATGGCTAGTTGTAGCATTGGTAGCAGTTTCATCATAAGGAATCTTCATTCTCTCTATGTTGATGTTTGCATTAGGTAAAGTTTCCTCTAATATTATAGTGGTAATACTGACATGTTTAGATTCCTTAATTGTTGAATAAATAAGACCTCGATGCTTAGGATTGTTGATAATATGCACTGGTTCTAGGATACCTTGTTCATGTTTTCCTAATCCTCTGCCTTTATAATGCATCCATTGAATTTTTTTATTTTCAATAGATATGATTTATCTTGGAAACAAGATGCCAATCCTTCTTTTCTTTTTTGTGGACCTTCAAAGGTGATGTCTTCGTTATCAGTAAGATAGCTTGATCTGACAAAGGTAATTGATCCAAGTTTATAAGTGATAGGATCCTCAATATGTGGGATAACTTCCTGATTGGTATCTTTGACTTGATCTTCAAATGATTTTGTTGATTCACAATTCATGTATAAGTCTTATTCATGATCAATTCCTGATATGTCTATGAATTATTTTATGCCTTGATCATGGGGAAGGATGCTAAGAGTAGGAGACTCTTGTTCATTGGTAATGACGTCAAGAGTATGAGACTCTTTTTTTAGATGAAGATCATATACATTTCCTTTAGGAGTAAGCATCCCATGGGTAGATGTATGTGCACTTGTTATATGGATTTTTTCTTCTTTTAGAAAACATTGGATGTCTTGGAAGGTATTCACCAAGTTATTATAGTATTTTGGTGATAGGGATTCTTGATCTTGACTTTGTGTGGTGTTATTTTCAATATGATTTGGTTCATGTTCTTGTTAGTGTAATTATTTATTTATTACACTAGCATAAGTTTAACTTAGGTCTTTTATTTATTTAATTAAGTCCTAGGTTGCATTATTATATAAATCATAAATAATGGGGTCATTACCCTTTCCATGTTTGTAGGAGCTAAGAATCCTTCTAGAAGATGAGTTGTCTTTTCTAGAACTTATCTCAATCTATTTATCATTCCCTAGGTAGGTAGTTAGGGTTCACATGTTGTTAGATCAAGACACATGGAAACATTATATTGCATCTTGTATCTCTCCCATGCCTATATATTCAAGGCATATGTACATTTGTAATCATATTCTAGATATCAATCAGATAGTCTCCATTTGTATTCCCTTAGTTGCAACACTTTCTGTGTGGGTGAATTTCTTCTTGGCAAGGGTTCTCTTGAAGGTTGCAGCTTTAGGGACATTGTGCATCCATTATTTCAATAGTTCTTGACATGGATCAACTTCAAAGAATGAATTTTTTGTAAAGAATCCTTGAATTTCCTTCAAATGTGAACATGTGGGTGATAGCTCTTGGCTTAGATTTTCTGCATGGGGTATAAGTGTTGGATTAAGAGTCTCTTGATCATTAATACATGCTACCATGAGGTTGAATGATGTCAATATATCTTGGAATGGATCATGTTTTGTTATGACGCTAACCTTTAGGATACAAGGTGTACAAGAATTGGGCTGATATTTTTCTCTGTTTTAGAAGATATGTTGATACTCTACTTGAACTAGCTTTGAGGTTGCAAGAAAAGGTTGATGTTAATATCCTAAAAAAATGATAGCAAGAGGATAATCCAAGTTTTTGTGCTTGATTCGTGTCTTAAAACCAGGTTGATGTTTTGATTTTCTAATGGGTATGGAAAGATTTTCATATGACTTGGTGCAGGTATTATAATTTGTGTTTCAAAGAATGATAGATTAACTAGTTTTAGACCAATTTCTGATTTGCACCAAAAAACACGACAATAGCAGTTTTTTTTCATGATAGTAGCATCAATTTTTCAAGACAATAATGGTTTCTTTTTCAGAATGACTGCAACAATTTTAGCAAAAGCGATCTCTATTTAAAATGTGAATGGTCAAATAGAGAGGACAATAGTGAAATTTTTGATAGAAGCGGTGAAAACTTAGAACAACAACAACAATAATCTGGAACAAAAGCGAAAAAAATGAAAATAGTGACTTTGTTCCAAAATTTCTAGTTTCTTGACAATAGTTTGTTGGATAAGTTTACAAGTTGAGATGTTTGTTTGATCTGGAGTTTTGAAAATTGTGTCTAAGATATAGAAAGTGATAAGGCACATCAAAAAAAGTGTATAAATTGACTGTATGTTTCAATTACAAGAGTCCAAAATCAGCCCAAGTTTAAATTGGTAACAACATCAAAAACATTTCAAGCAATATTATCCCTAAGGTCAAATTGGCCAATGGAAACACTTTCAAGCCCACAACTTGGAAGCTCCTTCAAATTAAGGGTAGTGACACCCAAAAGGATGTATACATTTAAGTATTTTGGGAGTGGATAGATAGGGGCCTCCTGGAATGGAAGGATAACCCAAATCACCCTTTCCCTGGAAAGCTATAAGTAGCTTATGCTAAGTTGAGGATTTTTGTCTCAACTCTTGAGGGAGTTTATATGGTGAGTAAAGTATCTTTAGGGTACGATGCACATCCCTTGCACTGAACCATGTCGCCAAGTAGAATATCTTAATCAATAAGGTGGGAAAAACTACTATAAAGCTTTTAGTCACTCCTCAGGGGACTCAACGCCTAGATAACTTCCAACAAGCTACTTAAAGCTTTAACCACTCCTACTAGGGAACTAATTATACCTCACACATATATGGATACCTCCCCATTCTGAATGGAACTGTCAACCAAGTAATCACCAATTAGACCTAGGTTTTCCTTGAAGCCAATTTGTATAGCATCCTAAGGGAAATACCACTTTGGGTCACCTTGAGTTCTCCAGTGTGGGATGTATCTCAAGGTAGGCCTAATCTAAAGGAAATGATGCAAAAATGAATGTGAAACCCAAAGTGCTTTTCGTCGCCTAGGATCATCCAAAGACGCAGGGGGAGAGGATACACACTTGGTTTATCAATCATGGTGAACACGACATACAATTCATAGCAATTTGATTTTAAGCCCGAAAAGTGAAGTGTGAAAAGATACCAATTTGTTTTTTAGATGTACCAAATTCAAAACGTTTGAGACTTCAAGCAAGAAATGTCACTTTGCAATCACAAAAGAGATTTGTTTATTTTTTATGCACCAAATTGAAACATGAAAGATTTGTAACCAAGTTTTAATGCAACCAAAGTAAACATCTCAAGTTGTGTTGCTCATTTTTATTTGCACCAAATTGAAAAATGAGTTCATTTTAATAACACCAACTAAAAATGTGTTTGTTTTAATAGCACCAACTGAAAATGTGTGTTTTAATAGCACCAAAATGAAAGTATTCAATTTGTCTTGTTCATTTTTATTGCACCAAAATGAAATGTTGTAGGTTCTTTTAGGTACACCAAAATGAGATGTGAGATTTGTAGGTTCAATTTTAGGAGCACCAAGATGTGATGTGAGATTTATAGGTTCAATTTTAGGAGTACCAAAAGGAAAATTTTTAACTAAAAATGCTTTGAAAATTGAAAGGCCTTGGAATGTTCGTCAACTCTGCAAGAAAACTGTTAGTTTTTCTCATGAAAAAATGCCATAATCCTACAAGGGTTGCACCAACAATGTTAGAAAATCTCACAAGCATAACAAACAATCAGTAGTTAGGGTTAGACAATTGATGAAGCATCAAAACCCTAAAACCTTGACAAAATTGCAATATGAGTTAACTTTAGGTACATCAAGAGAAAATTTAACTATACAAAAACTAGAAACTACCTACACCATTGAAAATAGCATGAAATTCTACCCCATTTTTAAAAAAAGCACTAAAAAATACTTTTGTATGACCAAGATATGGTCGTTTGAAGATATGACAATAGCGGCACATTTTAATGATAGCGGTTGTTCTTAAAAAATGATAGTGGCATGTTTTTTACAATAGCGACCATTCTTCAAAAAATGATAGTGACATGTTTTTATAGTAGCGGTCGTTCTTCAAAAAATGATAGTGACACGTTTTTATAGTAGTGGTCGTTCTTTAGGACGACTACGATTGTTCTTGAGGGCGACTGCAACCATTCTTAGGATGACAGTGGTTGTTATTAGGATGATAGCAGCCATTTTTTAGGACAATAGCAGACCTATTCTTGCACAGTAAAAAAACCTTGTTAAAAATTAAAAATTATAGAACGATAGCGGCCATTTTTAGGACAAGATCGGTTGGATTTAGTATGATAGTGATTGGATTTAGTACAACTATGTGGTAAAAAGGAAATGACTGCTGCATTCAGATTTTGGGACTTTTGTGTGCCAGATAGCAATAGCGCTTCCTGCAAAAGACATCAATGATCCATAACCTGTAACTACTCAAAACCTTATGAAAACATTAGTGTTAAGGATCTAGGTCCCACCAGGGGTGCCAATTGATGTAAGGGGGAAATAAGCATAGGAAAAAAATAATGAATTAAACCAAATCAATTCAAAAAAAGATTAAAATCCCAAACCATACTCATGAAATGAAGTTATAAAATAACGAAATCAACAAGCAATGCAATTATAAAGATAACATAAATTGAATCCACAAAATTAAAACGTTACCATCCCATGTTGAAGTGTAATATGTATTGATGTTGGATTGCATTTGAATCAATATGAAGGCTCCATTTGTTGTTTGCAAAAGCTTCAAAATGTGTGCTAATGGTGATTGAAGATGTGTGTGTATTTGCTCTCAAGAATTCAAATGCCAATTCAACATGACGTCTTTGCATAAATTCTCTAGATTCTCTGATTATTTTTGAGAAGAAAGAAGGTTGTTTTATAGACTTCTAGGTTTTAAATGAACGATCGAGATTCAATGTTGAAAGATCATGATTAACGGTTGAGAACTGTTGAGAGGAAATAGATTGGCCAATTAGCTTCTCTGATTGATCCAATTAATGATTTTAATTGGATAATTAGTGGGATTAGATTGGAATGATTCCAGTGGGATTGAAGTCAGATTGAGTGGTTAGTGGGATTGAGAAATAGATGAGTTAGTTAGCCAATTAGAGTGAGAAATTAATGGTCATGATTTACTCAATCAAAAGAGGGTGACTATAATTAATTAATTGAATAATTAATTAATGTTGGAGATGAACGTGCAAGTTTCTTTTGACTTTAACAAATAAAGATATATTTATTTGTTGACCATGCTGAGTGATTTTGAATATTGGATTTAATTATTCAAATTTAGAGAAGGGAAAGTGGTTTAATGAAATTATTAATGATAACAATTTAATTGACTTAGATGAATAAGGTATATTAGTGACATAATTAAATAATTTGAGTACTTATTTAGTTAATTAGGATAGAATAAGGCTAGATTAGGACATTTATTAAATAAATGAGATTTATTTAATTAGTCAGAAATGATGATTGAGGACAAATTAATTAAGTAATGTTAAATCACTTAATTAATAAATAAATATTAAATTTGATAATAATTAAATAATAATGTATTATTTAATCATTTAGAGAAGAAGGGTGAAAGTTAGTTAAATAGTGTTGTTCACCAGTCAGTACAATTTAGGTATCTACAGGTCTCTGCAATTTCCATTCTTATTAAAAAAATTGTCAGTTAATATCCTAGACACATGTGCCATTCTAGGCCTTTTAGTAGATCCTAGAAACTAAGCCATTATATCATCATCAAGTCCCCTCTTTATACCCCTTGAAGTTCGAGCCATAATTTTCCTTCTAGGGTTTCAACACTCATTAAACTAAGGTTTCTAATTTTACAATTCAAAGAAGACTTATGCAATTGCTTTTACAATACCACTCTCCCAAAGCTCTAAAGTATTCTCTGAATCCATAAAAATAGCTAACAATCTCCCCTTGAAGCCCAAAATGGACATATATGGTCTAATTTACTTGTTTAGTGTTATCAATAAATTTGCACCCTGCTTAATGCGATATTCAACAATCTACTGAAACATGGAAACCTTCTTCAGATGTGGGTGATTTGAACAAAGAAGGAATCTCCAGAGCGAGCTGGTTCTCCGAATGATGAATTCTATTCTAAAATAACCTCTAAGGAAAGGGATAAAAGATGACTGAACATAAAAACCTATCTCTAACAGATGACTTTCAAAACCTAATAATGATTTAATGACGGTTATGATCTCTTCCTCACAAATAGTTTTCAGAAAGATGCAATATTTCACAACTTCTCAAGAACAATTGATACATAAATGATTTGCATGAAGACTCGACTTGAAGTACAACATGCAACCTGTATTTCTGAACTTTCTACATTAAGAATTACAGTTTAAGGACAAAACAAGGATTTTGTAAACATAAATCACAAGATAAAATCAAACTGAAACTGCAAATGGACACAGAAATGAGAACTAGGAATGTTGTCTTTATTCAACTGAAGGAGAATGCCATAATCTGAAACTGAGTACAATAATGGGTTCACAAGCTCCAAAATGTGTATGAGCAGGAACTCTCTAATCTGAACTACTAAGAGAGAGAGCTAAAAGACTAAGTCTATCAAAACATAGCTCCCAAGAAACCCTAATCCGAGCTCATAAAAAAGCTCAAAGAAAAGGCCCTCAAACAATTACAAAAAATTGCCTAAAAGCAGAAAAAAGCATACTGCTTTTATGATTACACTGTCAAGCCTCTAAAAATAGGCTAATCTTGCTTTAAAAGCTCAACAAACACCTTATCTCTCCAAGATAGGTCTGAAATCTGACCAAGAGTAAAAGTCAACAAGAATCTGCTAAAAAACACAAAGCAGTTTATAGAAAAGATCGCTTTATGATTCTGCTTTACAAGATGCATATTTGCACAATTTTGTCTATTTTTGCAATTAAAGATTTAGAATCTTTTGAAAAAAGAAAATCTCCTTATTTCTCCATTATAATATTCTGATTTTATCACAAAAATCATAAAAGCATTACACAAATACTTCTTTCAATCTTCAATCTTCATTGATTTCTCTAAAATCAGGCCGAACCAAAATTGCATTGTAGAAAGCATTCTTCGAATTTTGGGCTCGACCCAGAACAACAAACTCCTCTTTATGCATATTTGAGTGTATATCTGCTTGTGGGTGTCGTAGAAATTTGAATAAAACTGCATCTTCTTCCTTCTGTTGCTCGACCCAACTCAGGAAACTTGCATTTGTTGTATATTCTTGCTATTTAATTTCAATATTTCACATGGGTTATCACCGTAGCTACTTCCTTTACATTTTGAAGCTAAACTGAAAGTGGGTCTTTGAAATTATTAAAGAAAACCGTATTTCCATTACCTTTGAAGCTTGAATTAGCACAGAAATCTGCATACTTTGTAGTTATATTGCTTTTGAATGTAAAACCCAAAATGGGTATCGTAGATTATTACATTTTATGTACCTTGAATGCAAACCCACATGTGGATACCATAGATAATTGAGAATAGTTCTATTTCATACTCTTGAAACATAGATATAAGTCTATTTCTGAAGAAAATTGTACTCTTCATTCTCTGATGCCTGACCCACCTCCTCTCTGCATTTGGTTTCCTTTACATGGCTTATCACCGTAATTGAATCCTTTGTATTCTGAAGCTCAAACCCTAAAAATTAGTATCATATATTCATTTGCATTTAATTCATAAGTCGGCCTGTAATAGCTAGTGCAACTCTTCGAGATTCTATGACTGTATTTCAAACTCCACCATAGACTTACTTACACATAAAGAAAACTGCTCCTCAAAGATTGTCTCAAAGTGTCCTTTATTTCTACTGTTACTCTCCATTCCTAAAGCTTTTTTGTAGTATTAAAAGACTGCAACTACCCTTCCAATATGAGTTCTTTGTGGATGAAATACACTAGAATATACTAATGATGAACATCATCCATGAGTCCTTAGAAGACTGGAATTGTATATGCTAATTGTATCACCTAAATATTGACTTCATGCTGCTTTCTTTGCACACAGAAAATCTCTCTTTTAAATTTAATTCTGTAGAATTCTTACTCAAGGTATAATCTGTTCATTCCAAAAAATTAAAATTGCTTTTATGTGTTAAAATGTATTGTTTGAGACTGTGCACAATTGTTTGTATGATACCTTTTAATCATTCCAGTGTTTGTCTGTTGTAAAAGAAAGACATCTTACTCTATATTATATCCATGCTTGCTGACTGTACACAAAGCAGTGTTCTTTGACCTTCCTTAAGCTTAACACAACAGCTTTTACCTTCTGCTTTTGAATTCTGTAGAGATTTTTGAATTGAAACATTGCATCACTACGAACCACCTCTACTCACCAGTTCATATGTATAATTGACAACTCAGAACTTTTTTTGGAAAGGAAATGCTTGCTCTTCCCTTATTATTCTGGAATGATCACTTTTTCATTACACTCATAATGTTGTATTTATCTTTACTAGTCAACTGGAACTATTGATTCATTTAGCTCTTGAATACACTATCTGTGTTCGTACTCAGCTGTAACATGGCACTCTTCATGCATTTTTATGTTGCACTTAATAAACTTCTTTCAAAATTTGTTCTCTTTTGTGATGAAAATTAAATCAACCATTAAGGCATAATGTATGCCTATTCACTATCTGAGAAAGAATTGATGAACTGTAACTTACATGACATATGATTACGATCAGCAAAGAAAATGAAATTCAACAATTTCTGATGTAAATGTACTTGTTGGTGTAGGTTTTTTATTTTCCTTATGTTAGGGAATATTTATTTTTCCTACACACATTATTAAGCTTGCTTAGGTTATATTATAATGGTTAGGAGGAGGACATGTGGCATAATCCTACAATCACATGTGTCATTCACACCCACCTTTGGGTAGTTGAATGTCACACCCTCTTTTGGACTTATTTATCACCTCCCCATAACCATTTTATGTCTTTACCTGAGTTGGCATAACCATGTATTTGGAATTTACCAAGTAGGTAAAACCTCCCACCTATTATGGGTTAAGGGGAGTTATTATTCCTCTTGGTTTTATATGCCTATATTTTTCTATATAAACAAGCCCTCACCTCTCCCTATGCTAATGAGAACACTAGCTCAAATTGTGAGTCTAGTTCAGTGCTAGGAGAGTGCTGAGTTTTGTTCATTTCTGGGTTCTTGTCTTGCTTTCCTTCAGTCACTTTGATCTTGGGTGGTTTCACAACCAAATCTAACAGTACTTAGTTAAATTCCTTAAGTGAACTAAACTCACTGTTCACCTGTAGCCTTCAGAAAGCAACTCTGATCGTTATGAATGCACAGTTGGTTTCGTTGCTTGATGGATAACTCTGTTTTACTCCTTCAGTTGTTCTCATTTCATTTGATGAATATGATAAAGTATCTTTCAAAATCAGCCCATTTAATGAATAGGGTAGCATGCCGAGCTCTACCCTTGTGGGAGCCCATTTTTCTCCACGTGCTTGGTCTTCGAATAACATTCAGCTTCATGATTTTACCTATACCTGCACAAGGAAGCAAACAACGTTAGCATAAAAAATAGAACATGTTGATCATGATATTGTTATTTCTCCTTCAACATACTTCTTTCATACTGCACTTGATTGATTGATTGTTTAAATGCATGGTTAATAGTATGTTGTACTATTGCGGGTGCCTCATATAGGTTTCTTCATAATCGGAGCCACTGACACCCCTTTTTCCCTCTTTCAGGTCAACGAAGCTCGAAAAGGCGAAGGGTGCACCATTTAGCATCAAACGTCGATAATCAGGCAATGATGATTATGCCGTCACTTATGTGTTTTATTTTCTGCATCTTCAATAGTGCAATGTGCTATTAGCAATGTGTTGTAACAGTTATATCCATGGCTTGTGTGGATCTTTGATTTCAATTATGCTTTCCAATTGAAAAGGAAAATGCATTTTCATGCAATGTTGTAATATCATTCTGATTGTGAAATCAAATGAAGCCTTGTAAAAATATGAGTTCTTTACGAAATAAAAGAAAGCATCTGAAATGATATTTGCTCATGTTATCAATTATGTACTTCTTTTAATTCTGCAACATCTAAATGGCACTCTGGAAACTTAATTTTCTGAAACTCTATTTCTCTTTTAAAGATGCATAACTGTTACTTAATACATAATGATGATAATGCGAAACAACATTGAACTTAAACTGCAATTCCACTCTATGGTGTGATAATCATTCAGCCAGCTCCTCCAATTGAGCCGAGGAAAAAATTTGGTAATATTTTGGCAATTTCCGCTGTATGCTTGCCTGCTAAGCATAGATCAGTGGGATTTAAACAGTTCATTGGGCGCAGAGTCAATTATGCCCCCTCTCTGAAACTCAGAAACTTTGAATAGCAACACTCCAATCAGCAGCAAGAAAACAAAACAAAACTGAAAGCAAACTAACAGGCCTTGATGGCCAACAAAACAATGCACAACAATGCTTAGAGAAAGCAAACTACTGAAATGAAATGTGCGAAACACACTTATTTGCAAACTACTCTACCTAACAATGAGATAACTTATCTCAAAGGCAGTGCTTGAGGTGGATCCCATTTACTGGGATAGACAACACTTCGCCAGTCATTTTAGAAAGTTGGAACACATTATGTTCCTTGCATTCTGTGATCACATAAGGCCCGTCCCACATTGCATCGAACTTGGAATGTCGTCCAGGTCTACTTTTAAATTCATTCCACTTGAAAACTAGATCTCCAACAATGAAATCACGAGGCTTCACCCTCTTGTCAAAAGTATTTTTCATTTGAGCTTGATGTATTTCCAGCTGCCTGAGAGCTTCTTTTCTATTTTCTTCGAGCTCAACCAGCTGGTAAAACCTCACTTCAAGAGGTTGTTCATTCAACAACTCCAGTTCTTTAACATAACTCAAGGTTGGTAACTCAATTGAGATAGGCAACCTAGCCTCTCTACCATAAGTCAAAACAAGAGGTGAACAACCAGTGGCTCTTTTAGGAGTTATTTTGTCAGCCCAAAGGGCTAGCTTCAGCTTTTCGTGCCATGTTCGCTGATTATCTTCAACAGTCTTCTTAATTATCCGAATTAGATTCTTATTTGTGGATTCCGCCTGTCCATTTCCCTGTGGATAATAATTTGATGATGTGTTTAGATATATGTTATTTTCGAAAAACCAATCTGAAATCTTCAATCCTATGAAAGCTAAACCATTATCTGAAATGATCGAATCTGGAACACCAAATCTCGATATGAGATCCTGATAGAAATTAAGCACTGAAGTTTTGTTGGCTTCCTTTAAAGCATCAGCTTCGGTCCACTTTGTAAAATAATCTATGGTAGTAAGAATCCACTTATGACCCGCACTTGAAGGCAGATTGATAGGGACAATGAAATCTAAGCCCCACTTGGCAAAGGGTTGTTCTACCTGAATTGGATGCAGGGGCATCGACGCAAGCCTCTGTTTACTAGCAAATAATGGACATTTCTCACACTTTCTAACCCATGCAATAGCATCTTTAAACAGATCTGGCCAGCAATAACCAGCTCTCATAATCTTCAAATCTGTTGTTCTTGCAGCAAAGTGACCTCCTGAAGGTCCATCATGAAACTCTATCAACAGCTTGTCAACTTGATCAGGCTGAATGCAACGTAATAAGACACCTTGGAAATCTCTCCTATAAAGAATGCCATCAATGATTGCATAAGGGATGGCTTGCAATCTGTAGTACCTTCTTTTTGCTCTGTCTAAGCCCTCGGGGCATTCACCAGCTTGTAGATAATGTATCATTTGATGCAACCACATAGCAGGGGGTGCTTGCACAACACTCAGAACCTCATTATTTAGCATTGTTTCTGTATTTGCAGCCTCTTTTAAGCTGCTATCCTCACTTCCAACAATCTGTTCACACAAACCTTTGCCTCTAATTAGCTTGGTTACTTTTATATCAACATTGAACTCCATTACTTTAGTGATCCAACCAGCACGTTTATCATTAATGTCTTTGTTAAGCAGAAAATACTTAACAGTTGAATGGGCCACTAATAAATGAACCTTGCTATTGGACAGCATGTGCCTGAACTTCTTCAAAATTCTTACAACAACAAAGACATGTTTCTCAACAAAATAGTACTTTACCTCGTAATCATGCAAAAATTGGTTGAAAAACGCAATAGGCTGCTCTAAGCCTTCCTCATTTTGCTAGCATAACATGGCTGAAACTGTATCTACTCCTCCAAAAGCGTACAAAATAAAATCTTTGTCAAAGTTTGGATTAATGAGAGTAGGAGCGGCTGCGAGCGCTTCTTTGATATGCTCGAAGCTCCTCTTGCCTTCCTTGGTCCAACTGAATGGCATATTCTTCTTCAGCATAGAAGTGAGAGGTTGCAACAAGGCTCCGATATTTGGTATGAACCTCCTCATGAAATTTATTCTCCCAAGAAAGCTTTGCAAGCCTTTCTTGTGAGCTGGTAATGGCAATTCAAGAATTGCAGAAACTCTTTCAGGATCAATTGAAATACCTTGCTTTGAGACAATGTGTCCAAGCAGTTTTCCTTCGTGCACCGAAAATATACACTTCTTTGGGTTGAGAGACACTCCGAACTCTCTGCACCTCTGAAAAATTTGTTCTAAATGATCCAAGTGTTCATTAGCATTTCTAGAAAAAACAGTAATATCATCTAAATATACCAGAACAAACTTGTTCATAAGGCCGTGAAAGGCCATATCCATAGCACGCTGGAAAGTTGCTCCAACATTTGATAAGCCAAAAGGAATCTTCTTGTAGGCCATCGTGCCCCACTTAGTTGTAAATGCTGTTTTAAACTGATCTTCTTGCTTAACCAGAATCTGGTTATAACCTGAGTAGCCATCTAACAAAGAAAATCTATCAGAACCAGAAACTACTTGTAAAATTTGCTCCATGGAAGGGAGCGGGTAATGGTCCTTCAATGATGCTCTATTCCGATCTCGAAAATTGACACAAAGTCTAATTTCTCCACTCTTTTTTCTGACTGGCACTAAATTCGACACCCAGGAGGTGTGCTTAATGGGAAAAATAATACCGCTCTCAACTAACTTGTTCAACTCAGCCTTCATAAGGTGTTCCAACTTGGGATTAAGCGGTCTTTGCTTCTGCCTTACTGGTTTTGCATCGGGCTCAAGCTCGATGGTATGCTGTGCTAAATCGGGGTTAAAACAGGTCTCAAATCTTTGTATTCCCAAGCAAAAATATCACTATATTTCTGACATATCAGAATGAAAGCTTGTTGTTCCTCTTGACTGCATACCTTACCTAGCTTGAGAAGTTTTCCCTTGAAGATCTCGATGGCTGCATAATGTTCTTCTTTAACTGTCAAGCTGCACTTGTCTTTCCGAACTTGATCATTTGAATTAAAGACAGATTCTAACGTCACCAAACCCTTTAGCAGCTTATTGGTCTTTAATTGCACAATCTGGTCCTCATATTGTTGCTGCCACTTTTGCTGATTTCTATCTGCGAATTCAGCTTCAGCAATGAGAAAATTCACAATTTTCTCATCGCTGTCAAAAACCTGCCAGCTCATGTTATTGTCAGGTACAGAAGGTCTGACCACTATTTTCACATATTGATGTGCCTCTACCTTATGAATTTCCTTGGGAATATCAAACTGGGCTCCTATGGCAGCGAGCTTGTCAGTGTGCTTATTTTGATTCTGAGGAATCGCCATGATGTTAAAAGCATTAAAATCTTCCATTAAATCCCATACACGATGTTTGTACTTCTTAAGCAAATCATTCTTAGCAGCATTTAGATTTCTGACCTGATTAACAATCAATTCAGAATCACCATAAACTTGTAAGCATTTAATACCTCGTTTGCAGGCCCACTCAAGGCCATGCACCAACGCTTCATACTCAGCTGTATTATTTGAACAGCTGAAAGCAAATCTGCAAGCTGAAAAATACTTATATCCTTCGGGTGATATAAACATAGCTCCACCCCCGGCACCAACACTACTCCTCGAACCATTGAAATAAAGCTTCCAAAGCTCATTATCTTTTCCTGCAGATGGTTCATCCTCTTTACAAAGATTAGGCATGTCGTAATCAGACTCTCGAATCATATAGACTCCTAATCCTACCTCATCTATGTTCTGGAACGGATCAAGATCATGATCTTTGGCTGCCCATTCATCGAAACTGATGTAGTCTTCCTGTGTGCTACAGTCTGAGGTCATGGTTTGCTCCTCCATTGCAGAGGTGGCGTAGAGGTTAGCGTTTATAGGGTTTGGGATGTATGGTTCGATATGGTCTTTGGCGAGAGGCTCCGACTTAATGGTCACCTTCGTACCATACCTTGTTCTAAAAAATAGATGAGACCAATCAGAAGACAAAAACCCACCCAACTTGGCTATAAAATCTCTTGATAGAAAAATGGCGAAGTGCGGGGGTAAGTCTATGACATGAATATCCTGATGAATAGAAAAACTTGGGGATGCGTGCAAGGTAAGGGATAAATTTTTGATAATACCAGTAGTCTTAACAGCAGACCCATCTAATTGCACCATGCTTTTCTGAGGATTAGGCTCATAAACAAGACCTAATTTGTCAGCTAAACTCTTAGGCATGACTGAACTATTGGCACCAGAGTCGACCATACAATTATGCACAATTTTATCACCTATGATCAGACTTAAGTAAAACAGAGGGGGTTTTACCTCTTTTTCTTTCTGCCCACTTTTGTCTTCCAGATCATTAGCCAACACAACTTTCGCAATTCCTTGATTTGCATTGTCAGAAATAGACAACTCGGCCAAAGCACTTTGTAGCAAAATTTTCTGCCCTGGGAGCTATAAAGCGTCTAAAATTGACATATTGATAGTAGTTTTCTTGAGATGCTCAATAATATTGAATGACGAGGCATTTACCTTCTACTGGTTTTTTATGACAGCAGCTTCATTTTGCCTCTGCGGAGGCTGAGAATGCATTTTTAGTTGCTCTTTGCTGGGTATCTCCTGCCCTCTTTGTAGAATCTGCATTTTAGGCTGCGTGGCAGCACTAACATCTGATAAAACAGGTTGATTATTGGCTAAAGGCTGCTGCTGTGAACTTCCAGATTGCTGTCCCAAATCCATAGCTCATTTTTTAGATCTGGTATTAGCCAAAATAGGAGAATCTTGTCGATCTTGGTCATTCACGCCACAGAATTCGAAGCTCTGCTAGTTCGGCAAGGCGACTTCTAAATTATCCTGCTATTCTTGATTCTGATCTGCAACATGTTCTGAAGTAGCATATATATTCTATACCATTAAAGCCTGATTTCTCACTCTGTTGGCGCACGCCAATTGGTTGTGGGGCTGATTGCACGGATAACACCAATCGCAATCCTGGGCAACATTATTTTGTGGCACAAGTTCCCTTGACGAACTGGTTGCATTTGGATTGTATGGCTGGAATAGCCTAGGGTTAAAATTTCTCCTTTGGGCTTGATAATCAACTTGAAAAGCGGACCTATTTTGTTGGTTTTGCTGGTAGGGAGCTTGATAAGGCTTATGTTCTTGGCCAACGTGCTTCTTAATAGTCGTTCCCAATAGTCTTTAATATGTTTTTTAGCTCTTGCATCTCTAGATTTGGGGTTGAGGCAGCAACTTCTTGGGCTGTGTTATGATATCCTATCGCTGGAACTGGTGGGACAACAACCAAGGGGGGTACAACAGCGGGAATAGGTGGTTGTATCTTTAGAAATAGGGGCATAGGGGGTCTAGGAGCTATATCCCCAGCTTGAATGAGGCAATTTTCAGCATTTATAGCAATACTATAAGCATTAGGAAGCGTTAGACCGCCCATAGACTGAGTCATAACAATAATCTTGCTATTTAAAGCTTTTAAATAAAATAGAAATGCATGTGCCAGTAAGGGCTTTACTATTGTCAGGATTCTGTCCCAAGTCCTCTGAAATCTATAATTAAAATCCGCCAAGTGTTCATGCGGCGCCCTTTGAATAGTGCTCAGCTATTCTAATAAAGATAAATTATCGGATTTATCAGCAAAGTGCTGGTATAGGCCATTACCTAAAGCATCCCACGTCGTGATTGAACTTGCTATGAGACCTCTGAACCACTACAACGCTTTGCCTTTAAGTGACGCCACTAATAGCCTTAAGGCGACGTTCTCCTGGGTGATGTTGTGCACCGAGCATAGTGTGGCTACGTCATGAATGTGTTTGACTGGTGTAGTGTAATCTTCCCCGGTGAAATATGGTAGTCCTCGAAGGGCTGCAACTGGAATATCATCATGTTGAGCGATATCTAATGGACTGCCTCCATTGAAGGGTGCGAATGAGTGTTGCCTTGGCGGTGCTGCCATTGGTGGTATTTGTGAAATCAGGACTGGTGTACCAGGTGACAGAATTAAGGCACCAAGAATAGGAGGTGTTGACTTCGATCTTGTAAGGGTTTCAAAAAGCCTTCTTGCTATCCTGCCTCTTCTTCGTGATGGGGACAGCTCTCGATATTTAAATGGTGCTGAACTTGATCTTGTTTGAATATTTCTCATGCGCGGGCTATACTAGCATGCAAAATAGAACCGGAGTCACCAGGTATATTGTGATAGCCTCAAGAAGGCTGGAAAATCTGCTGCATGCACCAAACAACAAACTGAAAAATTAAATATTCTCTAAAAGTAGCTTTCAATGTCCCACCGGGCGTGCCAAAAACTGTTATCAATAAATTTGCACCCTGCTGAATTTGATATTCAGCAATCTACTGAAACATGGAAACCTTCTTCAGATGTGGGTGATCTGAACGAAGAAGGAATCTCCAGAGAGAGATGGTTCTCTGAATGATGAATTCTATTCTAAAATAACCTCTAAGGAAAGGGATAAAAGATGACTGAACATAAAAACCTATTTCTAACAGATGACTTTCAAAACCTAATAATGATTTAATGACGGTTATGATCTCTTCCTCACAAATAGTTTTCAGAAAGATGCAATATTTCACAACTTCTCAAGAACAATTGATACATAAATGATTTGCATGAAGACTCGACTTGAAGTACAACATGCAACCTGTATTTCTGAACTTTCTGCATTAAGAATTACAGTTTAAGGACAAAACAAGGATTCTGTAAACATAAATCACAAGATAAAATCAAACTGAAACTACAAATGGACACATAAATGAGAAGTAGGAATGTTGTCTTTATTCAACTGAAGGAGAATGCCATAATCTGAAACTAAGTACAATAATGGGTTCACAAGCTCCAAAATGTGTATGAGCAGGAACTCTCTAATTTGAACTACTAAGAGAGAGAGCTAAAAGACTAAGTCTATCAAAAAATAGCTCCCAAGAAACCCTAATCCGAGCTCAGAAAAAAGCTCAAAGAAAAGGCCCTCAAACAATTACAAAAAATTGCCTAAAAGTAGAAAAAAGCATACTGCTTTTATGATTACACTGTCAAGCCTCTAAAAATAGGCTAATCTTGCTTTAAAAGCTCAACAAACACCTTATCTCTCCAAGATAGGTCTGAAATCCAACCAAGAGTAAAATTCAACAAGAATCTGCTAAAAAACACAAAGCAATTTATAGAAAAGATCGCTTTATGATTCTGCTTTACAAGATGCAGATTTGCACAATTTTGTCTATTTTTGCAATTAAAGATTTAGAATCTTTTGCAAAAAGAAAATCTCCTTATTTCTCCATTATAATATTCTGATTTTATCACAAAAATCATAAAAGCATTACACAAATACTTCTTTCAATCTTCAATCTTCATTGATTTCTCTAAAATCAACTAAAATCAGAACCCTAAAATAATAATCACCAAATCCTAACCCTAGGTCATAAGGCTCCACTATCACCCTTACATAATTTCTCATCAAACAATAATCATAATTCATATTCAAGCTCCATATTTCACTAAGGAAAGAAAAGGTCTAAAAGACTTAACCTTTGACCTAACAAAGAAGATTCGGCCCCCCTCAAAAGCTTTAAACTCAGATTTTAATAAAATCACAAGGCATAGGTTATAATTTCGACCTCCATTTGGACATTCACCACGTGCTTTGATTGAACATTCTGGATGATGATAGGGTCAAATTAGGGCTTGATCAAAACAAAGTAAAAAATGCTCATTTTGCACTCTCTAGTTTGAAGGAAAGAAGCTCTGCCGCCGCCATGACTAAGTTGAACTTGAACTCGAATGCTTTGAGAAATCATTCTCTGACTTCTGACAGTCGAAACTACAATGGGTAAGTCTGATTTGAAGTATTGAAGCTCTTTTCACTTTATTTCAAAGGGCTAAGAATACGTTAAGGCTACGACCTGTACGAGTCTATTTTCTGATTTCTTTGCACTCCTTGTGAATTTTGTTTGCTTGGCTGACCTATGAGCTCGTACTAATCTGGAAAACCTGTGAGAAAGCTTGCTTCAGTTCTATCTTCAGCTTCTATGCATAAGGTAAACATCCTGTCGTAGTTCCACAGCTACTCACTCTTGTTCTTTATTATGGCTTTAAGGCCGAGGCTTTGCACTTTGCTTTACCTCTTTGTCTTGTGCCTTCTGTGCTCATATCCTTTATTTGATGCTCCATTCTTACTATGAAAGCTTGGCTGTTCCTACGGGCTCGAACCCCTGCATTTGGAAGCTATCTGCAACTTTGGCTACGGCTAGAGAGCTCCATTAGAAATATGAACTGGTAACTTCTTTTGCTAAACATTGATCTTCAGAAACTTAAAGAACTTCCTTCTCTACTCATAGATTTTGGCCATGTTCAGGCCGAACCAAAAGTGCATTGTAGAAAGCATTCTTCGAATTTTGGGCTCGACCCAGAACAACAAACTCCTCTTTATGCATATCTGAGTGTATATTTGCTTGTGGGTGTCATAGAAATTTGAATAAAACTGCATCTTCTTCCTTCTGTTGCTCGACCCAACTCAGGAAACTTGCATTTGTTGTATATTCTTGCTATTTAATTTCAAGATTTCACATGGGTTATCACTGTAGCTACTTCCTTTACATTTTGAAGCTAAACTGAAAGTGGGTCTTTGAAATTATTAAAGAAAACCGTATTTCCATTACCTCTGAAGCTTGAATTAGCACAAAAATTTGCATACTTTGTAGTTATACTGCTTTTGAATGTAAAACCCAAAATGGGTATCGTAGATTATTACATTTTTTGTACCTTGAATGCAAACCCACATGTGGATACCATAGATAATTGAGAATAGTTCTATTTCGTACTCCTGAAACACAGATATAAGTCTATTTCTGAAGAAAACTGTACTCTTCGTTCTCTGATGCCTGACCCACCTCCTCTCTGCATTTTGTTTTCTTTACATGGCTTATCACCATAATTGAATCCTCTGTATTCTGAAGCTCAAACCCTGAAAATCAGTATAATATATTCATTTTCATTTAATTCATAAGTCGGCCTATAATAGCTGGTGCAACTCCTCGAGATTCTATGACTGTATTTCAAACTCCACCATAGACTTACTTACACATAAAGAAAACTGCTCCTTGAAGATTGTCTCAAAGTGTCCTTTATTTCTGCTATTACTCTCCATTCCTGAAGCTTGTTTGTAGTATTAAAAGACTGCAACTACCCTTCCAGTATGACTTCTTTGTGGATGAAATACACTAGAATATACTAATGATGAACATCGGCCATGAGTCCTTAGAAGACTGGAATTGTATATGCTAACTGTATCACCTAAATATTGACTTCATGCTGCTTTCTTTGCACATAGAAAATCTCTCTTTTAAATTTAATTCTGTAGAATTCTTAATCAAGGTATAATCTGTTCATTCCGAAAAATGAAAATTGCTTTTATGTTTTAAAATGTATTGTTTGAGACTGTGCACAATTGTCTGTATGATACCTTTTAATCATTCCAGTGTTTGTCTGTTGTAAAAGAAAGACCTCTTAGTGTATATTATATCCATGCTTACTGACTGTACGCACAACAGTGTTCTTTGACCTCCCTTAACCTTAACATAGCAGCTTTTAACTTCTGCTTTTGAATTTCGTAGAGATTTTTGAATTGAAACATTGCATCACTACGAACCACCTCTACTCACCAGTTCATATGTATAATTGACAACTCAAAACTTTTTCTAGAAAGGAAATGCTTGCTCTTCCCTTATTATTCTAGAATGATCACTTTGTTATTACACTCATAATGTTGTATTTATCTTTACTAGTCAACTGGAACTATTGATTCATTTAGCTCTTGAATACACTATCTGTGTTCGTACTCAGCTGTAACATGGTACTCTTCATGCATTTTTATGTTGCACTTAATAAACTTATTTCAAAATCTGTTCTCTTTCATGATGAAAATTAAATCAACCATTAAGGCATAATGTATGCCTGTTCACTATTCGAGAAATAATTGATGAACTGAAACTTACATGACATATGATTACGATCAGCAAAGAAAATAAACTTATTCAGCAATTTCTGATGTAAATGTACTTAGTTAAATTCCTTAAGTGAACTAAACTCACTATTCACCTGTAGCCTTCAAAAAGCAACCCTGATCGTTATGAATGCACAGTTGGTTTCGTTGCTTGATGGATAACTCTATTTTACTCCTTCAGTTGTTCTCATTTCATTTGATGAATATGATAAAGTATCTTTCAAAATCAGCCCATTTAATGAATAGGGCAGCATGCCCAGCTCTACCCTTGTGGGAGCCCATTTTTCTCCACATGCTTGGCCTTTGAATAACGTTCAGCTTCATGATTTTACCTATACCTACACAAGGAAGCAAACAACGTTAGCATAAAAAATAGAACATGTTGATCATGATATTGTTATTTCTCCTTCAACATACTTCTTTCATACTGTACTTGGTTGATTGATTGTTTAAATGCATGGTTAATAGTATGATGTACTATTGCAGGTGCCTCATATAGGTTTCTTCATAATCAAAGCCATTGACACCCCTTTTTCCCTCTTTCACGTCGACGAAGCTCGAAAAGGCGAAGGGTGCACCATTTAGCATCAAACGTCGATAATCACGAAATGATGATTATGCCGTCACTTACGTGTTTTATTTTCTGCATCTTCAATAGTGCAATGTGCTATTAGCAATGTGTTGTAACAGTTATATCCATGGCTTGTGTGGATCTTTGATTTCAATTATGCTTTCCAATTGAAAAGGAAAATGCATTTTCATGCAATGTTGTAATATCATTCTGATTGTGAAATCAAATGAATCCTTGTAAAAATATGAGTTCTTTATGAAATAAAAGAAAGCATCTAAAATGCTATTTGCTCATGTTATCAATTTTGTACTTCTTTTAATTCTGCAACATCTGAATGGCACTTTGGAAACTTAATTTTCTGAAACTCTATTTCTCTTTTAAAGATGCATAACTGTTACTTAATGCATAATGATGATAATGCGAAACAACATTAAACTTAAACTGCAATTCCACCCTATTGTGTGATAATCATTCAGCCAGCTCCTCCAATTGAGCTGAGGCAAAAATTTGGTAACATTTAGCATCAACTAAAAACCCTAATTTTGTTGTGAAAACCCTTTTTTTCCCATAATTCTACAACAAATTTTCTTTGGTATCTTATCTTTTTGTTTTAAGTAATGAGAAATGAAGTAATTAAGCTAGTACCCTTAAGAATTTGATAGATACAAATCAAATTATCCATCAATATTCTCACATGCTTGAATGCACGTGACCAATGGTAACCATTCTCCGTTTTTGAATATGGGCCATTGATCTTCGATGATCGATAGTGACCATGGGAATTTGAAATCCTTTCTACGATGAGAAAATTTTCCTTTCTTTCACACAACACTTGGACACATGTCACCATTTTGGGGACTCATAAGAGAAAAAGTAAAATCTTTGGAGCTTCCTCGATAGTGCTTTCCTCCACGAAACATTGGAAGTGACCAAGATTAGATACGTGGCACAATTTTGGGAGTTTGGGGAAATAAAAGTTCATCTTAACATCGCCCATGAAGGTTATAGCTAGCATGAAAAGAGAAGACTCATGTTTAATTATTATGATAAATTTATTTTGCTAATTCACGGACACAAATCTTGTTGGGAAAAGGGCCCCACATTGCATATATTTGTGCGATTTAAAAGGGGTTAAAACACATGCGCTTTAATTAAAAACTTAAAACCACTAGGGAAAAGAGGGGTTGAAAAATGAATGATAGAATGAGGAATTTGATAGAAGACTGAAGTTATTTGCATGAAAAAAAGCTCATAATTTGATTGGCTAGAGACTCATACACATCAATCTTGTTTGGAGATAAAAAAGGTATTCCGTAGGTTCGCGGGGAGAATAATAACATAAAGAGCCTCATCCAACCAAAAAGATTGCATGAAACATCAACACGTATTATGTGGGACCCAGTAGAGTGCAAATATTTAGTAGTAAATTAAAATATAATAAAGTGACGAGCTCATTCTATACGGAGCTGACTAACTACTAGACAAAAAGCACCTATGTACATAGAAAAATGCATGAAAAACATACATAACAACATACATGGAAACATACATAACATGATGAGACGTCATAGTGTGGGGCCCACCAGATGGGTGATTAGTGATTAAACTGGTGGACGGGACCAAACGTTTGGGGATGGGTAAGTAGGAGTTAACGACGCCGTCAGGTGGGTTTTCCTGCTTGTTGTTGGGTGAAAAAGGTGGGCACCTTACTTATCTTTGCCATGAATTTTCCTTGTCTTGCATGGGAAAAGTGGGCATGACGTGGGCCTTTTCTATTTGGGAAAAGAAAGGTGAAAAAATATTTTTTAATAGTCTACACGTTGAAAGCTAAAGATCTGAGTGCACGTGGACGAGTTGGAGGAGAAAAGCGAGCAAATCTAGGTGCTATTTGTTAGTTTTAACATTGTAAGCTAAAGTTTGGAGTGCACATGGAGGTGTTGGAGGAGAATACCGACCAAATTGAGGTGAGGGGTGCTAAACAATTCGGTTGTAGCCAAAGGGTTTTACAAGACCTTGCAATTTGTAATTTGGGAAACACAATGTGTAGGATTTCAGTTACTCAAATTTCCTTGTTTAAATGTATGAATGTCTTAAAAATCACACATTCCATTGTTGTGTTTAAATTTAACTCAATTGAAAAAAAAATTGCACAAAATAATTGTAAATGGGAAACATAGTGTTCAGTTTCAGTTATTTGAATCTTCCTGTTTAAATGTAAAGGGTTGTCTCATGGTGGGTTGCTTGCTTCTTAACACCCATAGTTTTGCAACATGGAATGTTACAAAATAGTATGAATTTCTTCAAATCACACATTCCATTGTTGTGTTTAAATCTCACTCAATTGAAAAAAAGGTGCACAAAATAATTGTAAATGGGAAACACAGTGTTGGGTTTCAGTTATTTGAATCTCCTTGTTTAAATGTAAAGGGTTGTCTCATGGTGGGTTGCTTGCTTCTTAACACCCATGGTTTTGCAACATGGAATGTTAGAAAATAATATGAATGTCTTCAAAATCACACATTCCATTGTTGTGTTTAAATTTCACTCAATTGAAAAAAAAAAGTGCACAAAATAATTGTAATTGGGAAAACACAGTGTTGGGTTTCAGTTATTTGAATCTCCATGTTTAAATGTAAAGGGTTGTCTCATGGTGGGTTGCGTGATTCTTAACACCCATGGTTTTGCAACATGGAATGTTACAAAGCAGTATGAATGTCTTAAAAATCACACATTCAATTGTTGTGTTTAAATTTCACTCGATTGAAAAAAAAAGTCCAATTTTTTTTTTAAATGGGAAACACAGTGTTGGGTTTCAGTTATTTAAATCTCCCTGTTTAAATGTAAAGGGTTGTCTCATGGTGGGTTGCTTGCTTCTTAACACCCACGGTTTTGAAACATGGAATGTTACAAAACAGTATGAATGTCTTCAAAATCACACATTCCATTGTTGTGTTTAAATTTCACTCAATTGAAAAAAAAGTGCACAAAATAATTGTAAATGGGAAACACAGTGTTGGTTTTCAGTTATTTGAATCTCCTTGTTTAAATGCAAAGCATTGTCTCATGGTGGGTTTCTTGCTTCTTAACACCCACAGTTTTGCAACATGGAATGTTACAAAACAATATGAATTTCTTCAAAATCACACATTCCATTGTTGTGTTTAAATTTTACTCGATTGAAAAAAAGTGCACAAAATAATTGTAAATGGGAAACACAGTGTTGGGTTTCAGTTATTTGAATCTCCTTGTTTAAATGTAAAGGGTTGTCTCAAGGTGGGTTGCTTGCTTCTTGACACCCACAATTTTGCAACATGGAATTTTACAAAATAGTATGAATGTCTTCAAAATCACACATTCTATTATTGTGTTGAAATTTCGCACGATTGAAAAAAAAAAGTGCACAAAATAATTCTATTTGGGAAAACACAATGTTGGGTTTCAATTTTTTGAATCTCCCTATTTAAATGTGAATGGTTGTCTCATGGTGGATTGCTTGCTTCTTAACACCCATGTTTTGCAACATGGAATGTTACAAAATAGTATGAATGTCTTCAAAATCACACATTCCATTTTTGTGTTTAAATTTCACTCGATTGAAAAAAAAAGTGCACACAATAATTGTAAATGGGAAACATAGTGTTGGAAACATAATGTTGGGTTTCAGTTATTTGAATCTCCCTATTTAAATGTAAAGGGTTGTCTCATGGTGGGTTGCTTGCTTCTTAAAACCCACAGTTTTGCAACATGGAATGTTACAAAATAGTATGAATGTCTTCAAAATCACACATTCCATTGTATGTTTAAATTTCACTCGATTGAAAAAAAAGCGCACAAAATAATTGCAATTGGGAAAACACAATGTTGGGTTTCAGTTATTTGAATCGCCCTATTTAAATGTAAAGGGTTGTCTCATCGTGGGTTGCTTGCTTTTTAACAACCACAATTTTGCAACATGGAATGTTACAAAACAATATTTATGTCTTTAAAATCACACATTCCATTGTTGTGTTTAAATTTCACATGATTGAAAAAAAAAAGCGCACAAAATAATTGCAATTGGGAAAACACAGTGTTGGGTTTCAGTTATTTGAATCTCCCTGTTTAAATGTAAAGGGTTGTCTCATGGTGGGTTTCTTATTTCTTAACACCCACATTTTTGCAACATGGAATGTTACAAAACAATATGAATATTGTCAAAATCACACATTCCATTGTTGTGTTTAAATTTCGCATGATTGAAAAAAAAAAAGTGCACAAAATAATTGGAAATGGGAAAACACAGTGTTGGGTTTTAGTTATTTGAATCTCCTTCTTTAAATGTAAAGGGTTGTTTCATCATGGGTTGCATGCTTCTTAACACCCACGGTTTTGCAGTATGGAATATTACAAAATAGTATGAATGTCGTCAAAATCACACATTCCATTGTTGTGTTTAAATTTTGCACGATTGAAAAAAAAGAAGTGCACAAAATAATTGTAAATGGGAAAACATAGTGTTGGATTTCAGTTATTTGAATCTCCTTGTTTAAATGTAAAGGGTTGTCTCATGGTGGGTTGATTGCTTCTTAACACCCACGGTTTTGCAACATGGAATGATACAAAACAATATGAATGTATTCAAAATCACACATTCCATTGTTGTGTTTAAATTTTGCACGATTAAAAAAAAGCGCACAAAATAATTGCAATTGGGAAAACACAATGTTGGGTTTCAATTATTTGAATCTCCCTGTTTAAATATAAAGGGTTGTCTCATGGTGGGTTTCTTACTTCTTAACACCCTGGGTTTTGCAACATGGAATGTTACAAAATAGTATGAATGTCTTCAAAATCACACATTTCATTGTTGTGTTTAAATTTCACATGATTGAAAAAATAAAGTGCAAAAAATAATTGTAATTTGGAAAACATAGTGTTGGGTTCAGTTATTTGAATGTCCTTGTTTAAATGTCAAGGGTTGTATCATGGTGGGTTGCTTTCTTCTTAACACCTACGGTTTTGCAACATGGAATGCTACAAAACTGTATGAATGTCTTCAAAATCATGCATTTCATTGTTGTGTTTAAATTTAGCATGATTAAAAGAAAAGTGCACAAAATAATCATGATTTGGAAAACACAGTGTTGGGTTTTAGTTATTTGAATCTCCTTTTTTAAATGTCAAGGGTTGTCTCAGGGTGGGTTGCTTGCTTCTTAACACCTATGGTTTTGCAACATGGAATGTTACAAAACTGTATGAATTTCTTCAAAATCACGCATTCCATTGTTGTGTTTAAATTTAGCATGATTGAAAGAAAAGTGCACAAAATAATCATGATTTGGAAAACACAGTGTTGGGTTTTAGTTATTTGAATCTCCTTTTTTAAATGTCAAGGGTTGTCTCAGGGTGGGTTGCTTGCTTCTTAACACCTACGGTTTTGGAACATGGAATGTTACAAAACCTTATGAATGTCTTCAAAATCACACACTGCATTGTTGTGTTTAAATGCTGCATGATTGAAAGAAAAGTGCACAAAATAATTATAATTTGGAAAACACAATGTTGGGTTTCAGTTTTTTGAATCTCCTTGTTTAAATGTCCAGGGTTGTCTCATGGTGGGTTGCTTTTTTCTTAACACCTATGGTTTTGCAACATGGAATGTTACAAAACCATATGAATGTATTCAAAATCACACATTCCATTGGTGTGTTTAAATATCACATGATTGAAAGAAAAGTGCACAAAATAATTGTAATTTGGAAAACACAGAGTTGGGTTTTAGTTATTTGAATGTCCTTGTTTAAATGTCAAGGGTTGTCTCATGGTGGGTTGCTTGCTTCTTAACACCTATGATTTTGCAACATGGAATGTTACAAAACTATATGAATCTCTTCAAAATCACACATTCCATTGTTGTGTTTAAATTTCGCATGATTGAAAGAAAAGTGCACAATATAATTGTGATTTGGAAAACACAGTGTTGGGTTGTAGTTATTTGAATCTCCTTGTTTAAATGTCAAGGGGCATGTCATGGTGGGTTGCTTGCTTCTTAACACCTATTTTTTTGCAACATGGAATGTTACAAAACCCTATGAATGTCTTCAAAATCACACATTCCATTGTTTTGTTTAAATTTAACACGATTGAAAGAAAAGTGCACAAAACAATTGTGATTTGGAAAACATAGTGTTGGGTTTCAATTATTTGAATCTCCTTGCTTAAATGTCAAGGGTTGTCTCAAGGTGTGTTGCTTGCTTCATAACACCTACGGTTTTGGAACATGGAATGTTACAAACTGTATGAGTTTCTTCAAAATATCACATTCCATTGTTGTGTTTACTGGTGCAGGAGCACCTACTTGAATACAAGCGTAATTTTAATGTTTTGCTCTTAATCTTTTTGTTTTGTTTTGTAATGGTCTCATACACCATTGATAAGGTGTAAGGGGACCTCTTTTAAGCTTAGGTAAAATTAAAATAAAATGGAAACTCGTTTTGTAGGCGTTTCCTTAGTTTTTGGCTAAAATTCGAAAACACAGTGTGTTTTCTAACGCGAGTTTTTTGGCCACTTTAGAGCTCGAATTTTTAACCTAACTGATTTTTTTCGGTTTGGGAAGAAGGAGCCCGACATTTTGAGCAGATGAGTGGTATTTTGATGATGGCAGTTTGTGAAAAAATAAGAAAAGAACAGTGATTTTCATGAAAAATGACTCTTTTCTGGTTTCTTGTGTTTGATACAGCAGACTTTTAAATGAAATAAAATCTTTTTCTGTATGGAATAACACGTAGCAAGGTATTTTATAGTATTTTTTCTGATTCTATAGTTGGAAATTCCATCATTTGCTTTTCTTTTTGTAAATACAGAGTTATTTGTGTATTGCTGTTTTGGACTGGTGAAAACCAGAAAATGGAGATTTAACTGGTTTCCTGCCCGTACCTGGAAGTATGGGAGCAGAGGAAGCTAGGTTAGTCTCCATACCTGTACATAGTGTAAATAAAGAATGCTTTTTGAGAGTTGTTAGCATGCTAAGTATCTTTTCCTAGGCGTGTTATTGCTGCTCGGTTGGGAAAAGGCAGTTGGAAATAAATCCTAATGTGCAGGGGTGACTAATTGTTGGAAACCCAAGGCGTAAAAAGATTGCTGGGAACCTAGCAAAGGCCTGACAGGTGGTAGGAGACATTTCCAAGTCCTTTGGAGGCAGAAGGAAGGAGTATTTAACATTCTTTTTTTTTTTTCCCTTGAGGGAAAAGACTTAGTTCTTGTAGCCTTTCCAAACCCCAAGCTAGGGTTTAAGGAAAGCGGTAGGAGAATAGAGTTTGGAGCTTGGATAGTGAGCATTCCAAGGCTATTTTAAATGCAATAGAACCTATGCACACCCCTGCAACATTGTTAGGAGGATTTAGGAGGTTGACTAGTCTTTAGAGGGATTAAGGACTAGATGGAAGAAATGTGGAAAAGCACCAAGAATTCATTGGAGGCAGCAAACTAGAAAATCAGCATCAAGAATTGTTTAGCAGCAGCAAATTGGAACTGATAGCAGGGTTGGCAAGTGACCAGGGGTGCCTATTCACTTTTAGGACCTATAGGTTGAGTGGTGGAGTGAAACACCAAGGGGTTGTCTATCGAAGACCCAAAGCATTGAGATTGTGAGTATCTCATTCCAACCCTCGTTCTATCATTTACATTTTGCATGATTGAAAGAAAAGTGCACAAAATAATTGTAATTTGGAAAACACAGTGTTGGGTTTCAGTTATTTGAATCTCCTTGTTTAAATGTCAAGGGTTGTCTCATGGTGGGTTGCTTGCTTCTTAACACCTACGGTTTTGCAACATGGAATGTTACAAAACTATATGAATGTCTTTAAAATCACACATTCCATTGTTGTGTTTAAATTTCGCATGATTGAAAGAAAAGTGCACAAAATAATTGTAATTTGGAAAACATAGCGTTGGGTTTCAGTTATTTGAATCTCCTTGTTTAAATGTCAAGGGTCCTATCATGGTGGGTTGCTTGCTTCTTAACATCTATGGTTTTGCAACATGGAATGTTACAAAATTGTATGAATGTCTTCAAAATCACACATTCCATTGTTGTGTTTAAATTTAGCACGATTGAAAGAAAAGTGCACAAAATCATTATGATTTGGAAAACACAGTGTTGGGTTTCAGTTATTTGAATCTCCTTATTTAAATGTCTAGGGTTTTCTCAGGGTGTGTTGCTTGCTTCTTAACATCTATGGTTTTGGAACATGGAATGTTACAAAACCATATGAATGTCTTCAAAATCACACATTTCATTGTTGTGTTTAAATTTCGCATGATTGAAAGAAAAGTGGACAAAATATTTCTAATTTGGAAAACACAGTGTTGGGTTTCAGTTATTTGATTCTCCTTGTTTAAATAGCAAGGGCCGTGTCATGGTGGGTTGATTGCTTCTTAATGCCTACAATTTTGCAACATGAAATGTTACAAAACCATATGAATGTCTTTAAAATCACACATTCCATTATTGTCTTTAATTTTCACGTGATTGAAAAAATCAAGTGCAAAAAAAATTGTAATTTGGAAAACACAGTGTTGGGTTTCAGTTATTTGAATTTCCTTGTTTAAATGTCAAGGGTTGTCTCATTGTGGGTTGCTTGCTTCTTAACACCAATAGTTTTTCAACATGGAATATTACAAAACAGTATGAATGTCTTCAAAATCACACATTCCATTGTTGTGTTTAAATTTTGCATGATTGAAAATAAAGTGCACAAAATAATTGTAATTGGGAAAACTCAATGTTGGGTTTCAGTTATTTGAATCTCCTTGTTGAAATGTGAAGGGTTGTCTGATGGTGGGTTTCCTTCTTATTAACACCCATGGTTTTGCAACATGGAATGTTACAAAATAGTATGAATGTCTTCAAAATCACACATTCTGTTGTGTTTAAATTTTGCATGATTGAAAGAAAAGTGCACAAAATAATTGTAATTTGGAAAACATAGTGTTGGGTTTCAGTTATTTGAATATCCTTGTTTAAATGTCAAGGGTTGTCTCATGGTGGGCTGCTTTCTTCTTAACACCCACGGTTTTGCAACATGGAATGTTACAAGACAGTGTGAATTTCTTCAAAATCACACATTCCATTGTTGTGTTTAAATTTCACTTGATTGAAAAAAAAGTGCAAAAAATAATTGTAATTCGGAAAACACAGTGTTGGGTTTTAGTTATAAGTACATTTTATTTGTAGCTTTGGAGCAGTTGCTTGCTTATTAGCCCTTAGGACAACAACATCCATTTTTTGGATAGAATTTTGAGTGTCTTCAATACTTTTATGTAGCTTTGCAGCCAATTTTTGCTTAGCTTTGAGAGTGTCTTTCTAATTAGAGAATGCATATGTTTTCTGTTTGATAAGTTATTTACGAAACTTGTCTACCTTTTCACATATGGCTTTCATGTCTCCAACCAACTGTTTCTCTTTTTTTACAATGAAAATATTTTCTTGTTTACACAATACGAATGTAATGAAAGGAATATCTTGAAAATATATAACAAGTCTCAGGTAGACTAAAAATTGCATTTCAACTTTCTCTAATTAATAAACTATAAGCATATTGGAAAACACTGTGGGTTGTAGTTTGTATATTTTTTCTTGTTGTAAGCTGAAGGGTGGAATTTTTTGCTTTTGTACTTGATGTTCTTTTGCTGGTCATGTTTAGTTTTATGTTCAGAGATGTTTGACTTCAGTACTTGAAATCCAATTATAGGATAATTTTTCATTTTCTCTGCTTAGACAAATTCATGCAAATACAAAATCTCTCGACTTTATCCACTTTTGCATTGCAATTTGTCCATTGCACATACTGCACATGCTCCTTCGTCAACTTCTCAAGAGTGGTAAGAATATCTTCAGTTAAAACATAACTCATTAAGTTTGATCTCCTTGTGTTCAAGTGTTTGTAAAGAAGATTTCTTTTCAATTTCATAAATTATAGAACTTGTTGCGTCTAGATTTGCATTGTTTCTTCGCCTTTGCACATACTACAAATTCTTCTTTGTCAATTAATCAAGAGCATAAAGAATCTCCTAAGTTAGCACAGTAGCTATCTCATTCACTATGGTTTTCAATGCAAGTGAGCTTCACAATTTATTGCAATTGTGGTTTATAGTTAAAATTGCTTTTTGAATTCTTCATATATTTCACAAATAAATGCACAAATAAATAACGTGTTCTAGCCTACGTTCATTGAGTCATGTTTTTATCACCAGATGCAAAGATCATGTTTTTTTATTTTCACATTGCTAGCAGCCATAGAAGTAATTACATGTTATTATTCATGTTAGGCTTATAGGCTACATATAAAGTTGTAGGTTGGACTTCCCTTCCTGTTGTTCAACCTGCACTTTTTTAGTTCATGAATTGTCATATACACTTTTTCTAGTCATGTTAATTCACCCCAAATGGAAGGCTTGATATCACAACATGCCTGCTTAGGTAAAATAGGTTTGTACACCCCATATACTATGGAATCTTAGTCTTCTTTCATGTGAGGTTCTGATTTTACCTGTGCTCTTTATGTCCACTTGGAGGTTCAAGTAGACACTATGTTTTCCAACATGCATTGGTTGACATCATGGTTGATAGGAAAATTTACACATGTATGACTTTCTTGATTCACTCTATTACTGATTCATGATTTTTTCAACAGATGCAATTTTTTTTTTATTCTTTTGGCATTGTTGGCAGTAATGGATGCACATTTATTTACATAGAAGGTTGTCATAAAAGGTTTTGGTTGCCCTGTAACCTTTCCTCTCCATTAACACATACACATGCACCACAACCAAGGTATCTTCCCTAATACATCTATTCTTGCAACTATAGAATTAATTACATAGTGTTATGCACATTACACTCATATGCCACATACAAAGTTGCAGGTTGAACCACTCATCGTGTGGTTCAACCTTCACTTCCTTTTTTCATGAATTTCCAGATGTTCCTTTGCTGCACATGTTAAGTCACCCTAAACGGAAGGCTGAATATCACAACATGCCCCTCAGGTAAAAGAGGTTTGTACACCCCGCATACTCTGAAATCTTAGTTATATTTACATGCAGGATTGCAAATTTACTTGCGGTCTTTATGTCAACTTGGAGGTTCCTCTAGACATTATGTTTTCCAATCTGCATTTTCTTACGTCATGGTTGATACGACATTTTACACCTTTTTTCCTTTCCTCATTCTTTCCATTACCGATTCATCTTTTTTTCAATAGATGCAACAAACATGTTATCATTTTGGTGTTGTTGGTAGCAATGGATGCACTTATTATTTTTACATACAAGGTTGTCATCAAACGTTTTGGTTTCCGTCTAACCCTTCCTCTCCCTTAACACTTACACACACAGCACAACCAACGTATCTTCCCATGATAATACATATGTTGTTGCTATTGTATAAGTAATTACATAATGTTATGCACGTTACACTCCTATGCCACATACGAAGTTCTAGGTTGAACCACTGATCGTGTGGTTCAACCTTCCCTTGTTTATTTCGTTAATTGCTAGATGTTCTTTTTCTCCTCATGTTAAGTCATGCGAAATGGAAGGTTGAATATCACAACATGCCTCCTCAGGTAAAAGAGGTTTGTATACCCCATATACTCTGAAATCTTTGTTATATTTACATGCGGGGTTGTGAATTTAGTTGTGGTCTTTATGTCAGCGTGGAGGTTCATCTACACACTATTTTTTCCAACATGCATTCGCTTACATCATGGTTGATAGAAAATTTTACACCTTTATACCTTTCCTCATTCTCTCCATTACTGATTTATATTTTTTCAACAGATGCAACAAATATGTTATCATTTTGGCATTGTTGGCAATAATGTACTTTTTTTTTTGCATACAAGGATGTCATCAAAGGTTTTTCTTGTCACTTTTTGTTGTTGTTGTCTATGTCTACTTGTACATTGAGATGGACTTTCTGGTTTCCAACCTACATTTGTGTTATATTTTATGCGTAGCTTGATTCAATCTATCACCTTTAATTTTCCTCGATTGAAGTCGACAACCTCCTATTGGTTTCACTTTGGTGACAACAATGCAAGCACATTTTATTTATGTTTAATGAATGGTTTTGCTCTTTTTCTTTACACAATCCACATTAATTTTAAATATTCATCCAATTCTGTCATTTCCTGGAATGGGGAGAGGCTTGAAATGGAAGAAGCAATACAAATTGCAGGTGCAAGATGTACAAAATGGAGGCTCTCCTTTTTCCTCTTCTGATTTGGAATGGGATTCTATTTCCATTAACAAGGATAAGGTACCTGACCATGTTGCAATAATTCCTCTTATGAGACTTGATTATTTCATTCGTGGTGAAATGTCTGTTGAAGGTTTTGAAACTAAATTTTTGTACAAGAAAACAAGAGAACCTACCACATCATGTCCCCTCAATGATAAAACTTATGGAAAATCAATTTTGTATGAGAGGTTTGTATCTTTTGACATTCATTTGTATGGTAGAATGATATTTTACTCTCTCTTGCTTCAACATGATGAGATGATGCCTTTTTCGTAGCTACTAGTATCAATACGGTCCTACAGACAACAAAGATCAGCCTCCACCAAAGAAGAAACCACATAAGACGTTTATACAAATGTGAGGTTGTCCATACCACTTCATGGTAAAGGTTATGAATGGGAAACTTGATGTTGCGTATATTATCTACAAAGAAATGTTCCACATTGATAAAAATGGTCAATTTTTCCATGGAATTCATGACACAAGTGGATAGAAGCGTTCTATGATTTCTGCTAATCTATCTGCGGAGTGCAAAAGCTATATTGAAATCCTTTTGCTCATGGACGTCAGTGTGAATCCAATAATGGATAGACACATCAGCGATCTTGTCTTATGTGGCATGATGTCAAAGAGAGATCAATTCCTTACAAGAAAGGATGTAATGAATGTCTGGCGAAAGGTGCGTTCTACTCATGCACAAAAACACAAAGTCGATTCGACAAGTATCCTACTATGGAGTGGACAAGACTTTGACAACTTCTTCTACTTTCAATGGCCCAATGGGAGCAATACACCTTTCGTTATTGGGGTTCAAAATCCATAGATGTTGGATAGAATGGTTAGCCACTCACACAATTTAGTCATCTCGATGGACTCCATGTTTGCAACTAAAAAATATGGGGTGAGGCCTTACAAACATTGACAAATAGTTCTTTGTGTTTTCAATGATCTTGGTGGCTGTAAACCTAACAATGCTCACGCTAAGTTGTTCTGTCTATAGTTTCCATTGTTTACTCTGCTCATTTTCAAAGAGCAACAGAGTGGTGTGTCGGTTGCGTGGGTAGTCTCCTCACGAAACAATATTGAGTACATCTCTTTGTGGCTACGCATATTGCATGACCATGGAAGAAGAGCCAGACCCGACTAGAGAATCAATGCATTTTTTACCGATGATGCGATTGCAAAAATCCAAGCCATATAGTATGTGCATCCCTTTGTTCATTTGTGTACCTTTCTCATTTTATATTTATTTTCAATGCAACTTTCTCATGCAGATGAGTGGTAAACAATATCGTTTGTATTGTCTATTAGGGTTGTCTTTCAATGTCGTGTGCTTCTATGCTATTGACATGTCAAAAGGGCTTGGCTGAAGAATGTATATAAGTATGTAGCCAAGGAAAGAGAAATGGACATCTTCTGAAGTCTTGGCATGATCATGATGGCAATCAGTGATAGCAAAGATAGCATCACTCAGCTATTGAACTCTTTCTTTCAGGAGTTCAATGATCAATCTTGATTCTTAGAGTACTTCAACAAGACCTAGTGTGAAGGAGAAGGTTGAATTGGTGAGTTGACAATTTTTGTCACCTCACAGGATTCACACCATTTAAATTTTTTGATGTTACCTCTAATACGTTGTGGTTTTCTTGACTATTGGATTTTTTTTTTGTAGCCATGTGGGTGAAAAATTGTAGACTATTCCCACATTCCAACCAGGATACAAATGCATCCATTGAGTCGTACAATTGCACACTCAAAACTCAGTACTTGTGTGATCATTCTGAAAAATGTACTAGCAGAATGGAATATTTGTATTACACACTTGTGTATAAAATGGAACCATTCTATAGGGAAAAGGAAAAGTTGCAGCATTATGGTTTTTTGATGAACCAAAAGTGTTTAAATATGCAATCTATTTTGGAGCGGGCCAAGGGAATTCTGGGTGATCACTGTATTCCTAATGAAACAAATCCTTGATAGTACTGGGTGAAAAGTCAAAGTAGGTCCGACTACTACCTTGTTTGGAAATTTATGGTGCACCTTTTTGTTTGTGACTTCCCTTGGAGTTTGCAGGGGAACACTTGCAAACATGTCCTGAAGGTTGTTGACTTGATTAAAAGATCATCTATCGTTGAAGGGGTGGTCCATGGTAAGTGAATTTCAATTTGAATTGTGTTACTTTATGGGAGTCAATTGTGTTTTTCATTTTGTACTACCTAATACAAGTTTCATCTGTGTGGTCATTTAGATGAGGGAGGTCAACCAATTGATAGAGGGATAGATTTGAATGAGACATTGTCACAGGGGGGTGTAGAAGAAAACAATCCTAATGTTCTCACCCCTACACAAGCTCCTTCTATCACTCATGTTTATGATGAGCATGTGCTCAAAATATCTCTTTGGAATGACACAAATGAACTCTTGAACAAAGTGGTGTGTACACTGCCACATAGTCTACAACAGGTGCAATCATACGCAAAATGCATGGATAGGTTTCTAGAGGGCCTACAAAAATCAAATGCATTTCTATTTGAATTCATTCCCAATCCTGATGAAGCTAAAACTAGCACCATTCACATGTGTCCATGGTTTAATGCAAGCAGGGTTCATTGTCGACGTGCAACCCGATGTACGAAGCCTTCGACACAACAGTCAGATCACCGAACCCCTCTGGATGACTCCTTTCCCTTCTCCACGAACAATAGGTTGAATGTGAGTATCAATATGCAATGTGAGACTTTAGGTGCAGCTGCTATGGATGTGGCAGAGGCTACAACATCTAATATGGGTGACTATGAGAAAACCCACTTCAATTTCTATATTGTAATAGGAAATGGTATTGCAGATTTATTTTTTCTAGTATGTGCTTGTACCATGTCATAAACTTTCTGATTTCTTTTTTGGCTTTTTTTGTTCACTTCAACATTCCAATCTAGGAAAAGGAGTCCTCGCCGATGACTGTCTTTCGTGACTCTAAACCCAATGGAAGGTATGGTTCAAATTTAATAACTACATGCGTACATAAGTCCAGTTTTTGGTATGAACTTATGCAATACCATGGCTTCCTTATAAAAAATTGGCTACGGTGAGAGGCTAATGTCGACCAATGTGCCTTCACTTTGTTGCTTCTTCAAGACTTACTAAGGATTGCACAAGAATAGTTCACAGAACCTTCAACTGTAGGTAAGAATTTTTTTTTTGTTTACTTAGTTCAGTGAGTGGTCAATCCATTTGAGCTATTTAGAAGAGGTTGAATCAAATTTAGAAGTGTAAAGAGCAAGAAATTCAAAATCTTCCTGTGAACCCTTAATAAGGGGTTTTGAGAGTCTTGTGAGGTTTTACACCTCCATCCCACTGATGCAGGTTTAGAGGAATAGTGGGATGGATTGTTTAGGGTGTAATTAGGATGTTTTAAGAAGTGTGTGTGTTGAATCATGCAGGGAAGTGAAGCATTCAATGTTTGGTTCTTGATCTTAAGAAAATACAAAAGTTTTCCAATGAAAATGGATGCCTACAAGTTGGTAATTGAGGAAAGTGCATTCAATGGGGCTGAAATTTTGTTCCTAAAGCATGGGAAAAAATTTATAAACATGTTTCATATAGTGGTAGAGCATGGAAAGGTTTGGAATAAACTATTCTATTAAACCCTCATTTGTTAGAGCTTGTTTTGTGCATAAAGTAAGGGTTTAGTAGATCAGCATTTTCTTGAGCCTTTCTATTCCTAAAAGTAAATGATTCCTAAGTTTTCAGACTTTTTAAAGGACTATTTGAAGTCATTAGGTGTTTTGATGATGATTTAAGACCTCCTCCTTTGTAAATTTGGGCTAATTGGGTGCATTTCCAGTGGTACAGTCATGTTTTCAAGCATTTTTTGAAAACAATAGCATATGAATTTGTGATATGTTAAAATTGGAACAAATGGGTTTGTGGAACAACAAATAGCTTATGGGATTTCAATGTAGTTTGGATGGAATGCCCGCTTTTTCCAAGTTGCAATGCTACTAGGGTTGGAGTCTTGGATGCATGAAATTATGAATCTGGTAAAATAAAGTTGGGAGGTAGAATATTTGGATTGCTACTGTCACAGTAAGGTTGGTTAAAGGTATTTCAATGCTTTGTAAGGGTTTCCAAGTAAGAATTAGTGATGGGTCACCTTTTGTCTTATGGAAAACAAGGTGTTATGAAGGGTAAATTGGGCTTGTTGAATATAAGGATTGGTTGAAGATGTCTTAATCAGGTTTTGGTTTTTGATTCGATCAATGAAATGGTAATGAATGTATTTCAAGGTCTGTGGTGAGCTTTAAAGCAAGTTTGGCTGATTGGTTGTCTTAATTGCCTTGTTTGGAATCTTGTTGGAAAGAGAAGTTATTTGGTGAATGTTGGTAGTGATGAGTTCTCTAATCAGGTTTATGCTATGGTTCAATCAGTTTGATGAAGGTTAAGATGTAGTTGAATATGCTAAAGGTATTGAATACTGATTTGGTGAAATTGATGAATTTTGATGAAAAGATAAGTAAGTTTGTTGGTTTATCTTCTTATTTGTTGTTTGGGTCTGCAAACCTATTTTCTCAACTTTACACACTGATAACTTACTCAATGACCCAAATCTTGACACTTTCAAACACCCATTATTCCCAACTCAAACATACTACAAAACTTCAATAGGTTCTTTTGGAACAAACACTTCAAACTAGCTCTTTTTTGTTGTCCTAGACCCCAAAATAGGCCTATTTTACAAAGAGAGTCATATTTGAACTCTTCCCAAACATTAAATTTTGATGGGAAAACATTAACCAATCATTGAAACCGCCAAATCCATAATTATTTTTGGAATATATGCTTCCCAAGAGACTATTTCACTAAACCCTCATTTTGAGCCATTTTCATGAGGTTTTTATGGAAATCAATGTTCCCAATCTTCCCACTCTCTAAAAAAATTTCAAACACAGCTATTTAATCCTGAATAAAATTAATCTAACCTTAAAATTTTCTGCCCCAAAGTTTCATAGAAATTCACTTACTAAAACCACCATATTTCACCTAAAACCACTCATTGTTGCCATGCATGGCAACACACAAAATCACCTACAATGCCTTCCCAGCTTTTGCAAACTCACAAATTTTTTTTTTAGACCTATTAACAACTACCATGGCCATTCCATCGACCTAAAAATCATACAATAGATGGAACGACCATTTTTACAATATGAAGGCTTAAAACCCTTAAATCTGGTTATAGACTCGTAGGAAGTCTTTTTTCTCTCAGATGTATAAATCTCAGTGAATATTCACAAGAATGGAACCAAAATAACCTTAGTTCTATCCTTCACCAGATCAAGTCGACCTCTGATCAATATAGCACTTGTACAACTTTCTACAAAGTCAGGAAAAGTGTAGATTTGAGTGTAAAATACATAAATCTCAGGCAAGAACATAGTTTTTCATTGAAGTTTTTCAATATTATTCCAGTCTCTTCTGTTACAAATGACTACAAGGAATTTAAAAAGAAATTAACAATATTTACCATGAAAAATTCTCACTAACTCCATTAGTTACATTATGGAGACCCACTATCTATACCTGAAACATGCAAACTAGCTTGCAATAAATGCAAGATTTTGCATGCTTTGCAATTTTAGCACTAATGACCCCACTAACCTATGCATTTTTGAGTTCCTTTCATTAATGATTGTAAAATACTTCAAGAATAATTTTTTCAAGTGTATTCTATGCCATTGAAACTATGGGGAAGGACAAGCAGTCACTTTTAGTTGTGGGTGTCCATGTTGACAAGTTTGATCAATCTCAAGAAGTCTAAATAAGACTAATCCATTTTTATGAGCGTTGTTACAAAAGAGATTTTTCCTATATTTTTATATGTGTTTAAACATCTTAAGGGGCATCTAAATAATTTTTTTTTTGTCTTAGAACAAGATTTCAAAGGTGAGGGACAACCTCGTGTGTTTTCCATTCTACAACTTTTTTTTGTGCATAGTGTGTTCCAAACGTATAAGGATATTGAAACAAAATGTTTGCTGCAAGTAATGGGTTGTTATAAAATATGAAGGTGAACTTGAATACACTATTTAAGGGGCATCTAAATAACAAAAACTGTTGTCTTAGAACAATATTTCAGAGGTGAGGGACAACCCTGTGTGTTTTCCATTATGCAACTTTTTTTTGTGCATAGTGTGGTCCAAACGTGTAAGTATATTGAAATGGAATGTTTGCTGCAAGTAAGGGTTGTTATAAAATATGAAGTTGAACTTGAAAAGACTATTTTGTTATAGTCTACATAAGAGAAACTATTGTCTTAGAACAAGATTTTAGAGGTGAGGGACAACCCTATGTGTTTTCCATTCTACAACTTTTTTTTCTGCATAGTGCGTTCAAAACGTATAACGATATTGAAGTGGAATGTTTGCTACAACTAAGGGTTGTTATAAAATATGAAGGTGAACTTGAATACATTTTTTTGTTTTGGAATCTTCTACTTAGAAAGTTCATTAAATCATGGTGAGTAGACCTAAAAGGGTGGTGTTTGAATGTTTGGTTGTGAGGATTTAAGTCTATTGAGATTGAAACTAAAATTTGCCTTATTATTGAAAGGTGTTTTGAAAGGTGGTTGCCTTGAAAATTCAGTTGACGGAAACCCATTGTGGTGAAAAATGTTAACAGTAGATTGAGTTTGACAAATTTATATCTTTGAACCCCTTAGCACTGCATCAGTAGTTATGCAATGTGAAGTAACTACATAACTGCTTAGGTTGACTTTGTAAAAAACTATATTGTAAATGATATTTTCTCATCTATCAACATCTAGTTATTAGTTATGCAATGTGAATTAATGCGTTGAGTTAGAAAGATGTGCAATGCAATGAATCTAATCAGCGATATGAATATAAAGTACAAAAAATTATTTTCTACAATTCATTAGTTAAACTCATCTGATTGCAACAAATAGAATGCTCACATTATTTGCCATGTTGGAAAACACATTGTCCCTACACAGTTAGTTTGTTATGAAAAGTTTTGTTTCACTTTGAATTTTTTTAGCAACTCTTTCATGTAGTCCAAATGTCCTTTCTGCCTTTCTTCATCTGAATGCAACAAGAATGTAATGAAGCCAACATTCAGAGTGTGTTTCTAATTAGATAATGTTGTATCTGCTGAAATTTTCGTTGTCTTTCATTTTAGGCATTGTTGTTCTTGTTGTTCTAGTCGTGCATTGCCATATGCCCATTGGAGATACTGCACATTTTGCTTCATTAAGTTCTAAAGAATAGGTACAATCTCTTCCATGAAAACATTATCTATATCTTCCACTTTGCTCACTTCTTTTTCACTGTTTCCATTGCATTGACAATGCCTTTCTAATTAGAGAATGCAGGTGTACCCTCTGAAAAAGCTAGTTTGTCTTTCATTTTAGGAATTTCAATACTTGTTGTTGTAGTTCTATAGAAGATGTTGCATAGTTCATGAGCATGGGTGGCTAGTTGGTTGACCAACTAACACCTATATCTTCCATGCAATATTCTTTCTCGAATTGAGGAATTAAGCCTCTCGTACAAGTTGTGGGAAAATATGTTAACTATAATTAATAGAAAAGGGCCAAACTGCACAGACTTGAACCATGATAATTATGCCCACTTCTTTAACAACGCCTTTGGTGTATGGGCACAAATGGGAATGAATGTTCAATATTACAATCTAGAAATAGAGATTGTAAATTTATGTGATTGGCCAATGTCTCTTTACCGAGAAATTCAAGACCTTTTCCTAGCTGGATGCATCTGGAAGGTGTGCATTAAACCAATAGTTATCATACACAAGGAAAATCTTACGGACCAACTGAGCATGAGTTTTATGAGATTCCTCAAGGGGGAATCTCTAATTAGTAATCACATGGGTCTTGTGGAGGAATGGTTGTTGGCCATGTTCAAATTCAAGCACATTGTTAGGTTCAAGATCCACCGTGTCCGACCCTCATTCAGGATGCTACATGAGAATTACGAGGTGCCAACATTGTATGTTTTCAATTCCACCTTGAAAATCAGAGTGTGAAAAATCCTTCTAGATGCTGAGAATGTAGAGATTATACCTATTGGTAAATGGTTGACATAGTTCTCAGTGTTAGCAGTATTAAATGTGGATTGTAATTTTCTTCAGATTCTATAATATTGACTCGAAATGTTTTTACATTTCACTCTGTGATGCGAATTGTTGTTATAAAATATGAAGGTGAAATTGAATACACTATTTTCTTACAGTCTGCATAATAGAAATTGTTGTGTTTGAAGAATAATTGAGAAGCGAGGGACAACCTTGTGAATTTTCTATTCGAAACGTATGAACAGATTTTGAAATGGAATATTTGGTGAAAGTAAGGGTTGTTAAAAATTATGAAGCTCAACTTCATTACATTGTTTTGTTACAGTGTGCATAACAGAAAGTGCTAGTTGCATGTGCTTACATTTCTAAGTAAGTTTTACATAAATAATAAGACTTTAGGTGGCATTTCCTACCATTATTTGATGGCATTTGACATTGTCTGTAATGAAATTTTACATGGCAACAAAAAGTGTCATGAAATCAGCAAGAACATAGTCTTATATTTTTAATAATTAAGAGAAGCAGACGCTTTTGACCCGGAGCTATGAACATGTGAGGTCACAAATGGGGGACCTCATCCCCAATATAAATTGTCAAAAAGTAAACCCGAAAGGGATTGGAGCCTTGATGGCAAGATTGACAATACAACTTAACAATCACACAATGGCACTTTTGGTAGAAGACTATAGTCTTCACACATACCAAAGTACTATAATTCCACATGATAATTGATCAAAATTACAGGATCACAGATAATGTGATTCCACACCATAATTGTTCAATAATTACATGATCAAAGATAATGTAATTCCACACCATAATTGCTCAATAATTACATGATCAAAGATATGTAATTCCACACCATAATTGTTCAATAATTACATGATTAAAGATATTGAAATGGAATGTTTGTTGCAAGTAAGGGTTGTTATAAAATATGAAGGTGAACTTCAATACACAGTGTTCTTACAGTCTGCATAACAGGATGTGTTGTCTTTGAAGAAGAATTGAGAAGTGGGGGATAACCCTGTGTGTTTTCCATCATGCAAGTTTTTTTTTTTGTATCTTGTGTTGTAAACGTATTATGGTATTGAAATGGAATGTTTCCTGAAAGTAAGGGTTGTTATAGAATATGAAGATGAACTTCAATACAGTATTTTGTTACAATACCTAGAACATAAAGTGCTCATTGCATGCGCTTACATTTGTAAGTAGGATGACATACATAAGTAAGTTTTCATATCGAAGTAACTGACATAGGACAGTGTGTTTTCCAACACTGCAAGCAATGCAAGCATTTTATTTGTTCTGATCAAATGGAAAAAGGAAATGCCATTTTTACTCAACCAACTAGTTATAAAATTTGAAAGTGGATTTCATTACATTTTGGATCGTATAAAATAAAAAACATTTCATGAAATATGAAAGTGGACTTAAATTCATTTTTGGAGCATAAAAAATAAATACTTATCATAAGGAAATAATAGAGAGGGGACAGTTTTTTTTCCAACACTGCAAGCAATGCAAGCATTTTATTTGTTCCGATCACATGGAAAAGGGAAATATGCCATCTCCACTCTAGAAAATACTTGTTCTAAAAATTCAAAGTGGACTTCATTGCATTATTGGTCGTAATGAAACAAATACTTATCATAACAAAATAACTGACAGGGGATAATGTGTTTTCCAACACTGCAAACAATGCTAGCATTTAATTTGTTCCAATCACATGGAAAATGGAAATATGCCATATACAGTCAACAAAATACTTGTTCTAAAAATTGAAAGTGGGCTTCATTACATTCTTGCTCATAACAAAAAAATTACAGGGCTATGAAAGGTCTGATATGAAATGGATAACAACAAAGTGTTGAAAGACATGAAAATAATATATCTGTTCACCATAATTGTTCAATAATCAAATAATTACAGAGGGCCATGAAAAGTATCATATGAAATGTATAAAACATAGTGTTCAAACATATGAAAATGGTATATCTCTCACCACAATTATTCAATAATCAAATAATGAAACCCACAATGCAGAATCAGTATTTTAAGCCTGTCTCATCATATTCTACACTTCCTATTCTTTGCAATCGAGTTCATGCCTACATAATATATGGCACGTTTCTTAGGGTCCCCTGTGTATTTAGGGAGGGGTGATTCCAATTCCATGAACCATTGCAGATGATGAACATGAAACAATATATTTCTTCATAGGTTGTGCTTTGTCCTTGGCAGGTTTAACACCTTCACCCTATAGCAAACAATTAATCACAATTAACATATGAATGGAAACAATATAAGGTAGTATGATATATACAGTAACATATCATTTATGTGTACTTCTGGAACATAATGCTTCATCTCGGAGAGATTCCATACCACGAAGCCACCCACACACTCTTTGACAGTCTCTACGCTAGGACGTGGAAAAGGAACATAATGTTCACTAGCAATGGCCTAAACAATGCTGACTCTCACACAATTTTTTGGGTGCTTAAAGCAATGGGTTTGAGTGTTTGGGTCGACAACATGTACAATTCCTTTTCCAACCCATTTACGCTACCTCCAAAGATCAACATGATCATTGACCTTAAAAGTGATGCCCTTGAACTCTATCATCTGTTCATCCACCAAATTTGGCTGCAATGGAAACATCATTCATGTGAAGCATAATTCAAGGAATGTTAAAAGATTCATAAAGAAATAATAACAAAACAACGAAAGTGTGTTGGGTCTGTTACCGATAAAGATGTCACACAACTGCTCTCTCGGTCCCCATGTCCATTTTTATTTCCATCTCCCTTTTGTAGGCCAATGCTCTCCTCGTTCCCATGTCCATCTTTATTACCCTCTCCCACTTGCAATCCAGTTCTCTCCCCATCCCCATGTCCATCTTTATTATCCTCTCCCACTTGCAATCTAGTGCTCTCCCCGTCCCCGTGTCCATCTTTATTACCCTCTCCCACTTGAAAGCCACTACTCTCCCCGTCCCCATGTCCATCTTTATTGCCATCTCCCCCTTGTAGGAAAATGCTCTCCTCATCCCCATTTCCATCTTTATTACCCTCTCCCACTTGCAAGCCAATGCTCTCCCCGTCCCCATGTTCATCTTTGTTACCCAATTCCACATGCAGGCCAGTGTTCTCCCCATCTCGATGTCCATCTTTGTTACCCTATCCCACTTGGAGGATAGAGCTCTCCCCATCCCCATGTCCATCTTTATTTCCCTGCCCCACTTGCAGGCTAGTGCTCTCCCCATGTGCATGTCCATCTCTATTAGCCTCTCCCATTTCAATTGCAATGACATGGCCAATTAGGTCAAGGCTAGGACTCTGTTATTCTTCCTTGCCCTATAATACCAGGAATTCAAACATCACTTCAAATTTAGTTGCATGCAAGGTCAATTAATATAAATAAATAAATAAAAACATTAAATAAAAGCATTGGAATTCACCGTTTCTTCTAGTTTCTCCATGTCAAGGCACCTTGACACTTTTGACCGTATACGCTCCTTCTTCTTCTTCTCAACATTGTTAGACGGTGGGTTGGGAGGAACACAATCAACTTGTTCTTCCATGGCCTCCACTTCATCTTCCAAATCAAGAGTATCATGTTCGAAGACAGGACTCTGTTGTTCATCGTTGCCCTGTAATAGCAAGAATTGAAACTTCACATCAAATTCAGATGCATGCAATGAATTCATTGAAATAATCAAAACAAATGTTAAATAGAAGATTTCAAAATCACCATTACTTCTCATTTCTTCTTGTGAGGGCGTGAGGAAACTTTAAACCGTATATAGTCCTTTATCTTCTTCTCAACATTGTTAGATGGCGGGTTTGGAGGAACATCATCTTGTTCTTCCATGGCCTCTGCTTCGTCTTCCACATCAAGAGTATCATGTTCGAGGGTAGGAATTTTTTGTTCATTGTTGCCTTGTAATACCAGGAATTGAAATATCACATCAAATTCAGATGCATGCAACAAATTCATTGAAATAATCAAAACAAACATTAAATAGAAGATTTCCAAATCACCGTTTCTTGTTGTGAGGGCGTGAGGAAACTTTAAACCATATACGCTCCTTCTTCTTCTTCTTCTTCTCAATGTTATACGATAGGTTGGGAGGAACAACATCATCTTGTCCTTCCATGGCATCTGCTTCATCTTCCAAATCAAGAGTATCTAGTTCGAGGGCAAGAATTTGTTGTTCATCGTTGCCCTGTAATAGCAGGATTTGAAACGTCACATCAAATTTAGATGCAAGCAATGAATTCATTGAAATAATCAAAACAGACATTAAATAGAAGATTTGGAAATCACTATTTTTTCTCATTTCTTCTTGTGAGGGCGTGAGGAAACTTTAAATCGTATATGCTCCTTTTTATTCTTCTTCTCAATGTTATACGATAGGTTGTGAGGAACAACATCTTGTTCTTCCATGGCCTCCACTTTGTCTTCCAACTCATGAGTATCCTATTTGAGGGTAGGACTTCGTTGATCACCATTGCCCTATAATAGCAGGAATTGAAATGTCACATCAAATTCAAATGCATGCAACAAATTCATTGAAATAATCAAAACAAACATCAAATAGAAGATATTGAAATTACCATTTCTACTTGTTTCTTCTTGTGAGGGCATGAGGAAATTTTAAACTGTACATGCTTCTTCTTCTTCTCAATGTTAGAGAAGGGGTTGGGAGGAACAACATCATATTCTGCTTTTGTGGGAACTACTTCATCTTCTGATACAACAAAAATATGTTCGAGGGAAACACTTCATTGTTCATCCTTGTTGTGTAATAGGAGGAATTGAAATGTCGCATCAAAGTTAGATGCATGCAACCAATTCATTCAAATAATAATAAAAAAATAGATTAAACAAAATATTTTGAGATCACCGTTTTTTGTCATTTCTTCTTCAAAGGGTGCCTTGAAACTTTCAACTGTGTACGATGCTTCTTCTGAATGTTAGATGCAGGGTTGGGAGGAACAACATCATCTTTACCTTTCATGGGCACAACTTCCTCTAGCGAATGAACACTACTCTGCTGGGCTGGAGAAACCGCTTCTCGACCATCACCCCGTCATGTCATGTAAGTTAACGTTAAGTGAACCTTGTATGCATCAAAATAGAAAATATGAAGCATCAAAAATTTAGATTTAACAGTTCAGTTTGACATTACCATTCCTTCCTTTCTATTTCTCTCCTGCAATTTTAATATTTTTTTCCTTCTTTGTTCCTTCCTCTCATCACTGTTGTATAAATCCATTCACTTCTTCACCTTGTCCTTTCCTTGTTGGGGAAGTTGAAGGAAGCTATGTTTCCCATAATTTTTACATACACTTCTAATAACATGCTTCTACTGGAAATGTTGTCGTAGATTCATTTGGTACTCCGTATTTTCCACCTTCTTTTGAAGGTACTCTTTCAATTTATCGGGGGGAGGAGCGGGTTGTTTTGATCCCCCCCCCCGGGGTGCAATTCAACCATGCTTTGGTGGCGCGAGAATAGGAAGGTGGTGATGCTAAAACCTATGCATATTGAACACTCTCCAATCATAATATTTTCTCGTACATTCTTCTATAATACAATAATATACATATCTACCATTCACCACTTCTCTTTTGTATTCAGCAGAAACCTGTACAAAAAATTTGGAAAATAAAATCACTTAATATATTTGATATTCAAATAATTTGAATGCACCACAACATATACACACAGCCAAACAATGCCATAATTCAGTTATTATATCTACCTTCCTATCCACCACATCACCTTGTGCTTCATTGGGTCCCTCTCCATCCTTAGGGTCTCCCTTTGCATGCTTTCCCTTGTGGTTGTGGACTATGGCAAGAGCGTGATGGTCTCCCTCATTATTTTCCTAAATCGAAGGAATGATATACTATCAAAATCATAATATTTGTAACATACATGATATTTTCTAACTGAAATTGTAAAGCATTTTGATTGACGTTCACAATCAATTATGAACAGGCCTTAAGGGTTTTCCTAAAATGAGGGGACTTCCTTTGTACCACAGTTGTTGCCTCCTAATTAAAAAATTCCCACTTTCCAGTCAACATTAACCACTTATGAGAGATTAAAATTATACATTTGATTGCATTAATTATCAGATCTTAACTGTACGTTTCGTGAATACGACCACCCCAAAGAAGATGCACTACTACACACCCTTTCAGGTGTGTTGTCTACCTCAATGACATTCTTTGGTGTACGAATAAATTTCCCTTTTACAGCATGCATCCTTGGTTTCCTGTAAACTGTAAAATTGTTGCAAGTGTTATGGACAGTTAAAGTTCCAAAATTTATTACAACATTTGCAGTAATCAAGCATATCTTTTTTCAATCAAAAGAAGAATTTCAAATGAATATTTTATTCTACCTAAGACTTGTGATAAATTTTGAAGGTTCTTTTGATTACATTCTGTGTCTAAATAAAAAAAAAATCAATACATTCCTATTGACAAAAAAATTGCACGCTAGAAAAGAGACGGTGTTATGAAACGTACAACCCACACTATTTTAAAATGCTATACAAGTAACCCATTGTGTTTTACAACATGCAATTATTTTGTCCATTTATTTTTTCAATCAGATGAAGATACTGAATTGCAATTTATACAATAACTAATAGTTGTAATTTTTGGAGGTGCCTTTTTACATTCATATTGTCTAAATAAGAAAAGCTTTTCAAGACATTCAAACTATTATCTGAAATTTCAGGTTGGAAAAAATAGGGTGTTATAAATCATGCAACCCACAAACTATTCTAAAACCCTTCACAAGTAACAACCCTATTGGTTAATCCCCCCACCTCAATTTGGCTAACAGGGTTATCCCTCGCTTCTCAATTCTTCTTCAAAGACAACACTTTCTATTATGAAGACTACAACAAAACACTGTATTCAAGTTCACCTTCATATTTTATAACAACCCTTACTTGCAAAAAACATTTCATTTCAATATCATTATACATTTGGAACACAAGATGCAAAAAAAAAAGTTGTAGTATGGAAAACACACAGGGTTGTCCCTCACTATTCAAATCTTGTTCAAAGAAAATAGTTATTGTTATGCACACTGTAAGAACACAATGTATTGAAGTTCACCTTCATATTTTATAACTTCCCTTGCTTGCAGCAAACGTCCCACACAAAAAAAATGTTGTAGGATGGAAAACACAGAGGGTTGTCCCTCGCTTCTCAATTCTTCTTCAAAGACAACACATCATGTTATGCAGACTATAAGAACACAGTGTATTGAAGTTCACCTTCATATTTTATAACAACCCTTACTTTCATCAAACATTCCATTTCAATATCGTTATACATTTGGACACAAGATACACAATAAAATTTGTAGGATGGAAAACACACAGGGTTGTCCCCCCCGCCCTCCCCCCGCCAGTGCAACAATATTTCATGACAACTAGGCAACTTTCAAGAATACCTTTCTCATTTCCAAAAAATGCACTTCTCTCCATCATACATCAATGACACCTTCCCACATCATGGAGCTGAGTGGATGAGATTGGAAGAGGTGGTGATGTGTGCTCGAGAGAAGAGCTTGTTTTGCAAATATTGCAAAGTAGCTCCAAAGATGCCCAGTTGTCATGAAATATTGTCATGTATTTTATCTAACACTTGTATCGGGCATGGAAAGATCAACCTTTTCATAGAATACCAAGGCCAAAAATGTGTAATTGCAGGTTGGAAAACACTGGGTGTTATTAAACCTGCAAACCAAATACCATTTACAAACCCTTCACAAGTAACATCCCAATTCGTTAATCACCCCTTAGTTGAATTTGGATGCTTTTATATATCCCGCACCTGCAACTCCACCCCGTGCTCTCAAACCTTCAGATTTCAACTTGTAGAATGAAAGAACTCACAACACAATGTTTTCCAACCTCCAATTATTTTCTACACTACGCTATCCCATCATATGGTTTTTGTATGTTATGATGCCTTTGACATGCATTCTTCTATGGATAATAGTGACATCCAATTGCAAGCATAAGCTAATCTCCCTACAAAATATAGTATAATTATGCTATTATCCCTGAAAAACCATGTGTTTGAAATGATAACATAATCAGACATAAATGATATCAATTTTTCACAATCCATATTGAATATTGCTAGTTGATTTCTGGATTCGATTGTGTAAGAATTTTTGCATAAATGTTTCGAATCACACTATGTGATCCAACATTAGGATGAAGAAGAGAGCATCAGTCATCCTGATATTGGATCATAGAGTTTGATCTAAAATGTTGATGCAAAAATTCTTACACAATCGAATCCAGAAATCAACTAGCAATGATAATCAGACATGTCATATCCCTAAAGAAGGGCAATATGTTATCATTTGTAAGCCATGTTGCAAGGAGATCACCTTCTACAATTGGGAGGAGGCTATTCTCCCTACAAAAATGCATGTCACATGCATCATAACAGTTATCTTGTTTTAAAAATCATATTTCAGAATGGACAAAAATCCCAAAACATGTCATTGAAGACCATTATTTGCAAATAGAAAAAAGCCCAGATGAGGTCCCATTTTCACCGCCATTTTCCACAGCGACGTTTTGTAGGTTGGTAGAGGGCAACGGGAAATATGAAAATTTTCAATTGCCAAATGAAATAAATGACAACCCATTGTGGAAATATGAGTGAAATTATAGAATAACATTTAGAGAAATCAAAAACCATGCACAATATGTAAGAGTTTTGTTTCGGTATGCTCCAAGAATGTAATGAAGTCCACTTTCAAATTTCACTTTGCTACAGTCAAAATCTCATTTCACTTTCTTCATCTGATTAGAACAAAACACCCTGACGGAAAAGGTGGTCGGACAGACAAATAGCATTGACGAAAAGACTTGACGGTCAGACGTTAACTCTGACTTGTCATGGCCTGTCCCATCACTAGGAAAATGTGTCAGCACCAATGGTTTTTCAAAATCATATTTCAGAATGGACAAAGAACCAAAAAAACATGGCATTTGAAACCATTATTTGGAAATAGAAAAGCGAGGTGCCAAGAATGTAATGAAACTAGAAAATAGTAGGTATTATGAAACGACCTGTAAGGCACAATGTTGTTATAGATTGTTTGCAGTGTTGGAAAACACACTATCCCATTTCAGTTAGTTTGTTATGAAGAGTTTTATTTCGTTACTCCAAGAATGTAATGAAGTCCACTTTCAAATTTTTGAACAACTCTTTGCTATAGTCCAAATATCATTTCACTTTCTTTATCTGATTGGAACAAATAAAATGCTCGCATTATTTGCAGTGTTGGAAAAAATAGTCTCTTCTCACTTGCACATGGTTTTACAACACTATATTCATTGCTTGTTTCTTAACACCTAGAGATTCATACATTTAAGCAAGGAAATTCAAGTAATTGAAATCCTACACATTGTGTTTCCTAAATTACAAATTACAAGGTCTTGTAAAACCCTCTGCCTACAACCGAATTGTTTAGCACCCCTCACCTCGATTTGGTTGGTATTCTCCTCCAACACCTCCATGTGTACTCCAAACTTTAGCTTACAATGTGCACACTACCAAATAGCACCTGGATTTGCTCATTTTTTTCCTCCAACTCATCCATATGCACTCAAACCTTCAACTTTCAATGTGCAAACTAGAAACAAATATGATTTTCACCCTTCTTTGTCCAAACAGAAAAGGCCCATTTCATGCCCACTTTTCTCGCACCAGACAAGGAAACTTCACGACAAATCTAAGTAAGGCGCCCACCTTTTTTGCTTGGCAACAGGTAGGAAAATGCACCTGACGGCATCGTTAACTCCTACCTACCCATCCCTGGACATTTGGTCCCATCTACCGGTTTAGTCACTGATCACTCGTCTGGCGGGCCCCACACTATGACGTCTCGTCATGTGATGTATGTTTTTCATGCATTTTTGTATGTACATAGGTGATTTTTGTCTAGTAGTTAGTCAGATCCTTCTTACTAAACAAAAAGAGTGTCTTCAAGAGCTTTTGTAATATAGACAGTATGAATGTATTGAAAAGCCCTTTCAAAATTTACAAGGACTTTTAATTTGGGCAAAAATTGCATTTAAATTTCGCATGACTGAAATAAAAAATGCACAAAATAATTGTAATTTGGAAAACACAATGTTGAGTTTTAGTTATTTCAATGTCCTTGTTTAAATGTAAAGGGTTGTCTCATGGTGGGTTGCTTGCTTCTTAACACGTAGGGCATTGCAACATGGAGTTTTACAAAACAGTATGAATGTCTTCAAAATCACACATCCCATTGTTGTGTTTAAATTTCACATGATTGAAAAAAAAAGTGCATAGAATAATTGTAATTGGGAAAACACAGTGTTGGGTTTCAATTATTTGAATCTCCTTGTTTAAATGTAAAGGGTTGTCTCATGTTGGGTTGCTTGCTTCTTAATACCCACGGTTTTGTAACATGGAATGTTACAAAATAGTATGAATGTCTTCAAAATCACACCTTCCATTGTTGTGTTTAAGTTTCAAGTATGTAACAAATTGCATGCTTTATAACACACTGCATTTTTTAACCTCCACATCACAACATACCCAAGCCCTTTCTAGTTTTTAAACCCATATATATGCATTACAAAAAGAAAGAACACCAATTTCTTGCCATTATTGGCAATAATGAATAAACTCGTTGAAAGTGATGAATGTTGTGTAGTACATGTTGGAAAACACAATGTGTTTTGAAGCATGCCTTTACTTATACCCAACCTTTGTCTTGTAATGCAAATATACAAGCATATAGATGGTGTTGTATTTGATCAAATAACACATCTCTCATTTAAGGGAGACTCTATTAACCCTCAACACATAGTGTGATTCATAGTACACACTTCATTATGTTTTGCAACAATTCATGTTGGAAAACCCTAGGTGTTAAAAGCCAAGCAACCCGAATATTGTTGTAAAACCCTCTGCAACACTATTGGATAGTACCCATCACCTCAATTTTCTCGGTTTTCTCCTCCAACTCCTCCATGTGCACTCAAACCTTCAGCTTTCAACGTGCAGACTGGAAACAAATAGTATTTTCACCTTTCTTTGTCCAAACAAAAAATTCCCATGTCATTCCCTTCCACTTTTCCTGCACCAGACAAAAGAAACTTCACGACAAAGCTAAGGAATCTACCTTTTTCATCTGACATGAGGTGAGAAAATTGACCTGACAGCGTCGTTAACTCGTACCTACCATTTCCTGGACGTTTGGTCTTGTCTGCCGGTTTTGTCACTTTTTGTTTCCATGTATGTTGTTATTCTAATAACTCTTTTACAATTTGTCTGTTTGTCTATAATATTTAGTGCCAAGCAATGTAGGCTGAATTTTCAATTAAGTTTGTGGCATTATACCCATTTTGTATAGGTTATTGCTACCCATTGGCTTTACAAGTTCTATTTAATACAGTGCATAAAACTATTTCAAGTAATGACTTGTTATATCTGCACATGTTTTGTGGTGTGGTGGTCAGATCGAAACATACTGAAAAAGAATAGAAATAGGATATAGAAATAACATTCTACAACATTGCAATCAGATGTTGTAAAAAACAAACCATTTATAGCTTAGTAAATATTCTAGACAAATAGGGAAATTGTAAAAAGAACTACTACGAAAACACTTAAGAACCACAAAAAAATGACAGATGATGGAAAACTAACATTAAATAGAACTTTTAATTATGGAGAAATATTCAACTTGAGAGATAGAAAAGATGTTTAAATTAGGAAAATATCATAGGATGGACTATCAAGAGGACATATTTTGACCATTTCGTAAAATAGGAAATACTCACAAAAGCCTTTGTTGTTGCTCACATTTCAAAGTGAAGAATGTAGTTCAAGTGAAGAACCCAATTCAAGTGAAGAAATTGTTGTTACACCTTGTCTAGATACTGATAGAATTTCAGGCAACCACGAATATGGTCCAAACTCAAAATTTGTACATGCATTTCCCTTGAACTGGGTTCTTCCTTCAACTGGGTTCTTCACTTTGAATGTTGTTTGTAATTAATTTCACATACATACATGTCCACATATAAACTCTTTTGGTGAAAGATTTAAAATTAGCGCAATACACTTAAGAATCACATGAAAATGACAGATGATTGAAAAACCCAAAATTTCAGAATTTCAAACAAATCAGAACTTCTAAATGCATAATAAATTTTGGAAATTTAATTGTCCACTACACTTGTGATTCAAGCTATGGCGGCCAGAATCACCCGTATTTACTACAGAAGCTTCACATATCCTAAAGCATCCTTCTCAATCCACTTGCCCTTGTTTTGTTCATTTTTCTTTCCTCGTCTATATCAACCACCTGGAAGAAAGACAAGTGTTCAGAATAGATTAAATTGGAAAATTAAAGACATTTGGATCTACAAAGAATTTTTTTATTCCAAATTTCACCAATATACAATTTATATGTTCTAGTGAGTGCAAAATGCCAGCTTGCACAGACAATAAACAAACATATTAAATTGTACATTGGGAATTTAATATCCAATTTAACCTATCGCTAACACTAGTAATATATATCAGCAATCATATCTGTCATTTTTCCATTCTACTGGAACTGTGAAGCAATGAACGTTCATTCTGTTGGAGCAATTCATTTGTTCTAATAAGGAGAAAGCTAACTCATAAGCTAAAAGCACCTATGTATGTAACATGATATCAAAATGGCATTTCATTTTCCTCATCTGATTCGACCAAATAAATGCTCACATTATTTGCACAGTTGGAAAACACATTGTCTCCATATAAAGTGTTAAGAAACAAGCAACCCATATAGTGTTGTAAAACCCTCTGCAGTTGAGAGGAGACAGTGTGTTTTCCAACTATACAAATAATGCGAGCAATTCATTTGTTCCAATCAGGAGAAAGCTAAATCGTAAACAAAAAGAACCCATTTATGTAACATGAGATCAAAATGGCATTTCATTTTCCTCTTCTGATTCGACCAAATAAATGCTCACATTATTTGCAGTGTTGGAAAATACACTATCTCCATATAAGGTGTTAAGAAACAATCGACCCATATAATGTTGTAAAACCCTCTGCAACTGAGAGGAGATAGTGTGCTTTCCAATTGTACAAATAATGTGAGCAATTTATTTGTTCCAATCAAGAGAAAGCTAACTCGTAAAAAAAAAGAACCTATGTATGTAACATGAGATAAAAATGGAATTTCATTTTCCTCATCCGATTTGACCAAATAAATGCTCGCATTATTTGCAGTGTTGGAAAACACACTATCTCCATATAAGGTGTTAAGAAAAAAGCAACCCATATAGTGTTGTAAAACCCTCTGCAACTGAGAGGAGACAATGTGTTTTCCAACTGTGTAAATAGTGCAAGCAATTTATTTGTTCCAATTAGGAGAAAGCTAACTCGTAGAAAAAAAGCACCAATGTATGAAACATGATATGAAAATGGCATTTCACCTTCCTCGTCTAATTTGATCAAATAAATGCTCAGATTACTTATAGTGTTGGAAAACACACTATCTCCATCCTCGGTCGCGCGTCCCTCTGTAGCCAGCAAACTGCAAAATAAAAATATGGAAAACGGTGATGCGTTGCGGAAAAAAATGCATTTGAGGGGTTTGTAGTGGTTCGGCCGCCTGCAACTCCATTTTCCTCGCCCACACATCCCTCCCCACCCACCAAATTGGAAAATAAAAATTGTGGAAAATGGCGATGTTAGGTGCGTTTTCTCTAGGTTTTCACTTTAGACAAAAAACACCTATGTATGTAACATGAGATCAAAATGGAATTTCACTTTCCTCGTCTGATTCAACCAAATAAATTCTCACATTATTTGCGGTGTTGGAAAACACACTGTCTCCATCCTCGACTGCACATCCCTCCCCAGCCAGCAAACTATAAAATAAAAATGTGGAAAATGCATATGCATCACAGCGAGGAATGCGTTTGAGGGGTTTCTAGTGGTTCATCCGCCTGCAACTCCATTTTCCTCACCGAAGCATCCCTCCCCACCCACCAAACTAGAAAAATGAAAATTGTGGAAAATGTCGATGTTAGGTGCATTTTGTCTAGATTTTTGACTTTAGACAAAAAAGCACCTATGTGTGTAACATGGGATCAAAATGGAATTTCACTTTCCTCATCTGATTCGACCAAATAAATGGTCACATTATTTGTAGTGTTGGAAAACACACTGTCTCCATATATAGTGTTTTAAAAACCTCTACAACTCAGAGGAGACAGTGTGTTTTCCAATTGTGCAAATAAAATCGAGCAATTTATTTGTTCCAATTAGGAGAAAGCTAACTCATAAACAAAAAGCGCCTATGTATGTAACATGACATCAAAATGGTATTTCATTTTCCTCATCCGATTCGACCAAATAAGTGCTCACATTATTTGCAATGTTGGAAAACAGACTATCTCCATATAAGGTGTTAAGAAACAAGCAACCCATATAGTGTTGTAAAACCATCTGCAATTGAGAGGAAATAGTGTGTTTTCCAACTCTGCAAATAATGCAAGCAATTTATTTGTTCCAATTAGATAAAGAAAGTGAAATGACATTTGGACTGTAGCAAAGAGTTGTTCAAAAAAATTGAAACTAAACTTCATTACATTCTTGGAGCATAGGAGCTGGCTAACTCCTAGACAAAAAGCACCTTTGTACATACAAAAACGCATGAAAAACATACATAATAACATACATGGAAACATACATAACATGACAAGACGTCATAGTGCGTGGCCCGCCAGACAGGGGATCAAAGTGACTAAACCGCCAGGCGGGACCAAACATTTGAGAAATAGTAGGTAGGAGTTAACAACTTCATCAAGTCGGTTTTCCCACCAACTGAGAGGAGACAGTGTGTTTTCCAACTCTACAAATATTGCAAGCAATTTATTTGTTCCAATCAGAAAAAGAAAGCGAAATGACATTTGGACTGTAGCAAAGAGTTGTTCAAAAATTTGAAAGTGGACTTCATTACATTCTTGGAGCATAACGAAATAAAACTCTTCATATCAAACTAACTGAAATGGGATAGTGTGTTTTCTAACACTGCAAACAATCTATAATAACACTGTGCCTTGCAGGTATCATAATACATATGTTTTCCAATTTCATTACATTCTTGGCACCTCGTTTTTCTATTTGCAAATAATGGTTTCAAATGCCACATTTTTTTGGGTTTTTGTCCATTCCAAAATATAATTTTGAAAACCCACCGATGTTGACACATTTTCCTGATGGCGGGATAGGCTACGGCAAGTCAGAGTTAATGTCTGACCATCAAGTCTTTCCATCAGTGCAATTTGTCCATCCGACCTTCTTTTCCGTTGGGGCGTTTTGTTCCAATCAGATGAACAAAGTGTTCAAAATGACATTTGGAATGTACCGGTAGATAGGACCAAACGTCCAGGAAAGGTAGGTAATAGTTAACTGACATAGGACAGTGTGTTTTCCAACACTGCAAACAATCTTTAACACTTTGCCTTGCAGGTTTTGTAATACCTGTTGTTTTCCAATTTCATTACATCCCTACTAGCTAAATCACAAAAGGTTCTCCACACAATCACAAAACATTCCAAATTGAGGTCAAGGTTGAGTAACCAATATGGTTGTTACTTCTAAAGGGTTTTACAACAGTCATAGTTTTAGGAGACAGTGTGTTTTCCAAAACGACAGTGTATAAAATGGTGGCAAAAATAGGATGTCATCTGGGCTTTTTTCTATTTGCAAACTATGATTTCGAATGCCACATTTTGCGCTTTTTTCTCCATTCTAAATAACAATGTGAACAATGGCGAACATAAGATAGTGTGTTTTCCAACACTGCAAACAATCTATAACATTGTGCCTTGTAGGTTTCGTAATACCTGTTGTTTTCCAATTTTATTACATTCCTACTATCTAAATCACAAAAGGTTCTCCACACAATCACAAAACATACCAAATTGAGGTTGACCAGAGGTGAGTAACCATTTGGGTTGTTACTTCTAAAGGGTTTTACAACAGTCAGAGTTTTAGGAGACATTGTGTTTTCCAAAACAATAGTGTATAAAATGGCGGCAAAAATGGGATGTCATATGGGTTTTTTTCTATTTGCAAATTATGATTTCGAATGCCATATTTTGCGCTTTTTTCTCCATTTTGAATAAAAATGTGAACAATGGAGAACATAGGACAGTGTGTTTTCCAGCACTGTAAACAATCTATAACACTGTGCCTTGCAGGTTTCATAATACCTTATGTTTTCCAATTTCATTACATTCCTACTATCTAAATCACAAAAGGTTCTCCACACAATGACAAAACATACCAAATTGAGGTCAGGGGTGAGTAACCAATTGGGTTTTTAATTCTAAAGCGTTTTACAACAGTCAGAGTTTTAGGAGACAATGTGTTTTCCAAAAAATAGTGTATAAAATGGCAGCAAAAATGGGATGTCGTCTAGGCTTTTTGCTATTTGCAAATTATGATTTTGAATGCCACGTTTTGCACTTTTTTCTCCATTCTGAATAACAATGTGAACAATGGCGACATCCTGGGTTTTATGTGGTTTTCAAAATATATCATTTCATTGCAGAACCCACGTTGCATTTTCCAACCTCGTAATATATTCCACATAGATTCTTCTTTCTATAAACGTTATTCAGTAATTTCACTCATATTTCCACAATGGGTTGTCACTTATTTCATTCGACAATGGAAAAATTTGAAAACCAGCATACAGGGAGGAAACAAAACAAAAATTTAAAAACCCTCGACACAAAAAAACATTATCAGACCCGCATTTCAAATAAATAGCCCTTTCCCAATGAAAACCCTACAACATTCAAAATAACAATGTGAACAATGGCGACGTGAATTGGGCTTTATGTGATTTTCACAAGATACCATTCCATTCTAGAACCCACGTTGCATTTTCCAACCTCGTAATATATTTCACATGGTTTGTGGTTTTTGTAAACCTTTTTCAGTTATTTCACTCATATTTCCACAATGGGTTGTCAGCTATTTCATTCGGCAAACACAATTTTTCAAAACCAGCAAACGGGAGGAAACAAAATTACAAAACCCTCAATAGAAAATCACAAAATGAAAAACCCCACAACAAATAGCCATTCATTTCTTCCGTGTTCATGGCAGAATGGAAAAATGGCACATATACAGAGCGGATATAGATACCTTAGGGAGCTCTGAATGCTTGCAACGCTTCCCGTTGCTCTCCACCAAAATGTCACTATAGAAATGGGACCTTGTCTGGGCTTTTTGATATTTGCAAATAATGGTTCGAATGCCACGTTTTTGGCTTTTTTTCCATGCTGAAAAATGATTTTAAAAACCTGCCGGTGCTGACACGTTTTCCCGGCGACGGGATAGGAAACAACATGACGGAGTTAACGTCCGACCGTCAAGTCTTTCTTCCTCCCTATTTTCTATTTGACCACCTTTTCCATCAGGGATCTTTTGTCCACTGCGGGCCATGGGGTATGGGGGTAGGATATAACATATATAATATGTTATATACATAGGTGTTTTTTGTCTAGGAGTTAGCTTTACACTAGCAAAAGGGATCAGTAATTACACCCTGGGGCGAATGCCTCAAAGTTGTAGCTTAAAGGATTAGGAAAATGAGACAACCGATCAATGATCATACATAAGAAAAGTACAAGGGCATCATGTGGGTCTTAGGGTTTCAACAAGGGTTAGGGTTTTTCAAAGACTTGATGCATAATTATTAGTAAACCCTTGTGTCACACCTATATCATTGTAGTCATGAGTGGGTTTTGTGTTCTCAATATCCATTTGTAGATGAGATAGATTTTTCAATCTATCACTTGCATACTCAAATAGAATATCCTTCTTCATTCCTTCAATCAAATTCATAAGGTGAAAAACCCTTGGATATGCATTTTGGAAGTATCGTACAACATCATTAATAGCTCCGCCAAATCTTGGACCAATAGTCAGAAGACTTGACAAAAGACTTGAGACCAAATCCTTCCCCTCCATAAACCTACAATGATACAATTCCATCATTACAATAATATGGAATGGCATCTTCATACTCAAGAGAATTTCATACACCATCTAAAGATGTTTTCATACCCCCTTTTAATCTCCATAATAGTAATAATAATTCCATCTAGGACAATTTTCATTTTCTCATCAATGAATAGGTCTACTCTTATATTCTTTAAAGAGTGTCTCCTTAACTGACACAACCAAAATTGGATAAACAATACTTTCCAAATATCTTGTTGTATGATAAACATTTTCAATACTTTCCAAATATCTTGTTGTATGATAAACATGTTCTACACTCCTCCCATTGTTTTCTTAGAAACCAATTTTTAACATATTTGCACCCTTCGTAGAGGATGCTAGTACTAAATTAAAACTTTCCAATGAATATTTTTCCATTCAAACCCAAGCATGTAACGTTCATAAGGCCTTGCAAGACATCATTATGAGAATATTATTCATAAACCATAGGATGAGTTATTCTTTAAAAATCTTTGCATCTAGTTCATTGTCACAATAGTTATTTCTTCTTCATCACCAACATCTACTATATGATTTACTTGATCATCATTGAACTTGGTTAAATCTTTTAAATGTTCCCTCTTCAATTTGGTTAGACCTTACATCACATGTTCTTCAATACTCATATAGCATCCACTTGTTTTAGATGATCCTCCATCAACATCCTTAAATAACCTTTCCAAGCTTAGAGGCTATTATCTCCATATAAAAGTTCTCTTCCAGTTTGTTCGACTATAGCTCTTTCCTCATAGAGAGCCTTCTTGTATATGTTGTCAACTTCTCCAACTCTAGTGGGATAGCACCTACCAAATTATTATGGGGGATATCTAAAATATGGAGATTTAAAAGATTGGATAATGTGTGAAATCTGCCAATAGAATTTGTTTGATTTTAAACCTAGTATCATCAAATAAAAATTTTGTCATAACCAAAGATGCATGTTCTGAGACAATAGATTATTGGTCACATCTAAAATATGCAACTTTTGTGGCTTCAGATTGACTTCATATTCTTTTTTTTCAGGTGAGAAAAACCTTCCCTATTTTAGGAAAATTCACCGCCAGCAACTCATAGACGAAAAATTCACCGTGGGAAAATTCATCACCATGACAAATCACAGCCAAGTAAAATTCAATGCCAAGTAAAATTCACCGCCAGCAATTCACCGCGGTGGAAATTAACCACATGATAATAAAAATAAAATTAATGCTGTTAATTTTCTGCCGCGGTGAATTGTTGGTGGTGAATTTTACTAATTTGTGATGGCAGTGAATTTTGACAGCATCTTTGCAAAAAACATTTTTTCCTTTTTGTGTAACGTTGTCAATGCTCCCATATTTTGCATTCATGTCGACCATATAAGTCCTGAAAAAAATTGCAATTGCCTCATAATTTGATGGATGTTCATATGTTGTTCTAGCGCACAGGCAGGGAGAATGTCGACATGTGCATTCCATTCGACTATATGTTTTTAAAGAATTATGTCAAATAGTTGACATGCTTTTTCTTTCTGAGGTTCCACATCTACAATATCTATTTTCTTAGAATGCATACACCATGGCCCATGATGGTAAACACAATTCCCATATTTGCAAGTTTTCACATTTCTTGATAAAAATGCTCTCGATTTAACATAAGCATTATTCGGCTTTGTGCCCACACCATTTCTAAGATTCCAAATCTTACTTACATGTTTACCAGAGCAGTTGCACAGCAATATTTGACAAAAATACACTTTCCATTATGTTTTGATGGATTTTTGTACCCTGTTCCAAAGCTTTCATTTTGGCGCGGACTGGGAGTATATTGGAAAAATTCATGGAAATTGGCATTGTACCTGCAAAATGTATTTGCTTTCAAGTTTCTGAAACCATTTCAACACATCAATTTTGTGTAATATTCTGCAGGCATTTCATTCCATGAGATGATATCTCTGTTGAGGAATTCTTTCGAACAGTTTTCACACCTTCTCTATACTTCCACCTTTGTATGGGTGTTTTGCAATGCAACTAGAATCATTGCATTTCATGAGACACATTTCTTGGAGGCATTCGGTCATACAAGTCACGTGCCATGTCTATGCTGATATATTTGGCACGACAGGGAAGATGCTGGTTTAGAAATTTGGCTTTACGCCTGCCAATTATCTTTGCTTGAAACTTCCTAACTTATCTTACAATTATATCTACTCTTGAGACCACATTTCTTTGAGGATTTATGTCAAACAGTTCACAGGCTTTGCCTATGCTTCCACTTCTGAATGTATATCGACTAGGGCAGTTGCAACCAAGACATTTGACAAAATTTATGTTTCTTTAGTGTTTGGGTAATCGCCAGTGTCCTGCTCCAAAGCTCCCATCATAGCGTGGGCAAGAAAAGTACTGACAAAGGTTGAAGAACTCGCCTTTATTCCTGCCAAGTGCATCAACTTGAAAGTTTTTAAATGCTTTTTACAAATTCATCTCATGAATACTCTCTTTTGCGGCCTGTGTGATGATAGAGGCTGCAATTTACATTTGTTTGAAAGTTGCTAATGACTTTTTGAAATTCCATACAATCATTCCTTTGCAAACCACAACATCTAATAGAAATCACTATAACCTTTCTCCATGCATAACCTGCAATCATCTTTTTAGTGTATTCTCTAAAATTAGTTAACCTCTACCTTTCCTCTTTCAAATATTTAAGAGGTTAGAAATTTTCAAAAAGTGAGCATGAGGTTATAAATTTTTAAAAAGTGAATATGGGTTAAGATTAGTAAAAATGTAAGTAAAATAGGTTAGGATTTGGCAAAAAGTGAGCAAGAGAGCATAGAAGAGTTAGAATTTTCTAAAAAGTGAGCATAGAGGAGTTAGGATTTATCAAAAAGTGAGCATAGAGGTTAGGAATTGGCAAAAAGTAAACATAGAGCATTAATGAAGAGATAATGCACACCAAACTTAATTGACCTTGCCAAATCCAAATAAAACACTTAAATGTTAAAAAAAAAAACTCACCTTTATGATCATTTAAAAATTTGGAAAAGTTTTAAAATAATTTCATGTAGTTGTCCGTCAAAGCTTCTAATCACTCCTTAACATCGCAAAACTGAAACATGTATAACTCGACTGGGAAAGTCTTTTGCACTAAAATTTTGTTGGGATAATAAAAACACCATGACGTTCAAAACTTGAAAAAATAATTTTGTTTTGAATAACTAGATATTAAATTTCAATGATTTTTGAAATTTGGTCATAAAAATTGAAACTTTAAATTCTCCTAAACTAGGAATTGGGTTGTAGTGAAAACTAGCCACATTTCTTAGAAAACCCCCAAGAACACCTCCCTATGATAGATTCTTCTAGAAATACATAATTTTCAAAATTTAATTATTTTCATGTTTTTCACCAATGCATGAGGTCGATTTTTAGTACAACTGGAAGCAATAAATAATTTTTTTTTTCAATTTGACTTTCGACATCATCAAAATCTACTAACCAATTGGACTCGGGGATTATGGTTTGAGTTTGACTATTTGTAAAAATGGGGCATGGTTTAACTAATTGACAATAGGGTTTTCAAAATGAATGATTTGAAAGACACCATAGTAACATCAATTATCAATGAATCAGGTGGTGATTTAGTGTGAAAATTATGAAAAAATAGGCTAGTAAAAAATCAAGGGATAACAAACCTTCACAAAGCAAAGTTAGCCCAGATTTCTTTCCCCTGAATTCTTGAAATCATGCCACATGTCATGTTTGGTTCATTATTAGTGTTTCATAAAGGAAAACACTATTAGGGAAGTTTCTCAAAGCTATTTTGTGTTCTCGTGTGAATCCTCAAAACGGTGACAGGTATGTGCAAGATCATGATGGGCCAAAAAGTGGCAATATGATGGGTATTTGTAGGGTATGTGGCTGATGACTTTTTTCTTACCTAAAATTGATGAAATGAAAAGGGTTTTTAAAGGAGATTCTTAGCTTTCCACCAATATAAACTATGCCTTACTTTGAATTTAATAAATAATTATTATTCATTTTCTATTTGAATTATGACTAAAGTCCTAATTGATAGGTTGATTGAAAAATATCTATAGCTTTCAAACGGTATCACATTTTTTGAATCTAAAACATGAGTCACATTCTATGCTTTGTATACTATAGGATTAAAAAAAAAAATGAATTTCATGAAGTTTTGACCAAGTTAAGGTGGTCAAACATACGAGTTTTTATATTTTTTAAAAGTTGTAATAAAAAAATCATAATTAATTATTTACTTAGAAAAAAATTACAAAAAAATATGAATCACATTGGGACATGAGTCATGTACTTATATCTAAAATCTTATAAAAACATTATCATTTTATTGTGGTTAGGGTGGTTAGGCACCTACTTATTTTTTCCTAAAATTTAAGTACTATTGCATTGAAATTTCAAATTTTCACCAAATAGATTTTTATTTAAAAAAATAAACCTAGTAGTTTAGAAACTAAATTCAATTTTCTATAGATTCTATTCTTACATATTTTTGAAATAATATAGATAACTTATTCAAATTTTTATGTCAAATTGCCTAACTCAATTTTTTCTAAATTTTTTGCCACTTAAGGGCCTGATTTTTCCATGATGATCTTGCACATACCCTTTCAACACATGTCTTGGAGCTATATAAAGAAAAGAGAGTTTTCTTTTTGTGGAACAAATTTTAAGTTCTCGTGATTACCATCAATCTTCAAAAAATCAATGGTTCATATTCAAAACTAAAGAACGACTACCATTGGTCACACGTTTGAGCATGCGAGAACATTGATGGAAGATTTGATCCATATCTACCTAATTTTTCATGTAAATTGGCTTAATTACATGTATCTAAATCATTCAAGGCATACAGTGAATATTATAGAGTAAATTTTTTGTGGATTTCTAGATGAACTAGGGTTTTCAGTGACATTTCTAGGGTTTATGACAAATTTCAAGAAATAAGTAAATTCAAAGCCTCTTTCTAGAAATTGGTTTATAAAATTTTGTATTTCTATTTTAAGAAGTGAGTTACAGTTTTGAAAGTAGTTTTGGATTTCTTCTCCTCCAACTCTCTTTCATCTTGATGATGGATCATGGAGTGTGATCCAAAACGTTGATGCAAAAATCTTAGACACAATCAAATCTAGAAATGATAATTTGAATTAGCTATATGGATTGTGGAAACTTGATATCATTAAGTAGTGAATTGTTAAAATTTTAAAAGAAATCTTCACTGAATTTATAAAATTTTAAAACCCTAGTTTACATACCCTAGTACCCAGTTGAATTAGTCATGGTTGTAACTTCTAGAGGAGTTAAAAGGGGCATGGATGATGATATTATGGATCAATTACCAAGGTCTACAAAGAGACCTAGGGTTGGAAAATGATCCAAAAAAAATTTAGACATAATTATGGACAAAAATGATTGTTGTAGGGATGTCATAATCCCTATTCATGGCTATGCACTATTCAAATATTGTTACAAGAAATGCTTTGTAAACATACCAATTTCTAACATTTGGAGATAGGATTAAGGAAATTGGTATTTCCCTAATATTTTCATAAATGTTGACCTAATCAAATTCGTAGCTAGGGTATACAAACCCAACACTAGGGATGTTAATATTAAGGATGTCACTCTACTAACATTGGCCAGAGATTATATATTAGGTTTTCAATGTGCATGAAAATGCTCAATTTCCCGTTGATTTAGGGGCATTAACAAGAGAATATCAGAGGCTAAGAGATAGCTACAAGATGAAATGTTTGCCTAGTTTTAGACCTAGGGGGCTAAATAGGGAAATTGAAAGGTTTGTTGGTGGTGATCTAAAACCTTTTAATTATGATATTTTTGAAGATTACTTCCAAAAAACTTATTTTTCCCTATTTCAAGCCTAAAATTATCTAAACACATCACACATTCATAAAATCATATACATCACTTTCCTCATTATCTCATAATTCCTCAAATTTAATTAAATAATTCATAATTATTTGATTAAATTCCCCAATTTCTTGTATTAATTAAATGATTGATATTATTTGATTAATTTATCAAAATTCATCAAAATTAAATTCAATTTCTATCTCCCCACATTGACTAAATAATCTTGAATTATTTAATTAAATCCTAAATTTCCTCACCTCATAGTTAAATAATTTCTTAATTATTTAATTAATAATTTTCCTCCAACTTGCACAAAGCATATTCCATTTTCAAAAGGGAATATTACTTTTTCAAAATATCTTAAACGAATTTTCTTGAATTAAGGAGATATTTTTAGTTAACTAAAGCTCTCATTAATTCTACACCCTTGATCTTCTTGATCTAATCTAAATCGTTGATCTTCATATTTAATCTCCATTATTTTTTATAAGATAAGCTATATTTACAATGTGTAATACCCTTTACATGAAGGGGCCCAAAGGGCCAAAATTAGATCAAAAACTAAAAACTAACATAATAGTCCAATTATAGCAACCACAAATAGACACCAAAAATTACAGAAATAGCAGACACATAGCAGAAGGAAAGCCCAACCAACAACAACACACACCCCACCCATCACTTAGCAATCCCTTCCCACTCCTCAAAGAGGAGTTTCATTACATCATCTCCCACCCATTTTTTGTTGGATTTCTCCTTCGCAGTCTTCTTATCAACCTCCTCTTTCAACACATTAGATAGAGTAACAACTGAGTGGTGTATTACCTTGATCATGAAGCATGTTAGCCTATTGAACTTCCTTTCAAGTTTATCAACCATAGTCCACAGATTATTGAGCTCTTCTCCTTTTTTTTCTTCCTCCTTGTTGCCCCCCTCAATCCGAGTTGGATGATCCAAGAACTCCAGTGTGGATTCCTCAAGGATCATCTTATTTAACTTAGAGAAATGGCTCGAACCTTCCACAAATTTCTTAGTCTCTTCCATAGTGTCATGATTGCTTTCCTCTTCGTCACCCTTCTACTCAGAGCTATTGGAAATATTATCCACCAGCACCTCCTTGTTTTTTCCCAATTTGTTTGATCTCCTGACACTAGTTCTCAGTTCCCATATCCACACTGGCTGCAATCACTGTATCACCTTGGGAGTCTTTGTCAGCAAAGTCCCTATCCTCATTGTATGTCATTAGTTCCTTAACCTGGCAAGGGGTGCTCTTCTTAACCTTTTTTTGTTCCAGCTTGGTCTTGGATGGTGATTTTGTGTCTTTCTTATAGGGTGTGTTTTTTATCTCATAGAGCCCCATGGCAACTTTTGACTGAGCTAAACCCACACCACTTTTTTTCTTTTTGTTCAGGGTTTTGATTTTAGGATCCTCAAGTGGTTGACATGCCACAGAGAGAGTCTTTCTTTTAGGCCCAATAGAAGCAGCCGAAGAGGGTTTCTTAGGGGAATGGTCGGATATTTCTTGTTCTTCAATTCTTATGGCCAAAATGGGTTTAGGAAGATAGAGGGCCAAGTGAAAGTGGTACAGGTGTAGAATGAGGCCTTGGTGTAGGGGAAAAGGGGGCGATTTGTCAAGGTTTTTTGGCCACTAACTCCACAGTTTCCCTCACAGAACTTTTGAGAGAAGAAAGTAAGAAGAAAATAATGCGTACGAGCATCCTATGTCTGAGATGGTTTAAGAAAGGTAAATGGTAAAAATAGTAAACCTTAAACCTACCGTCAAGGGTAATATACTTCATGCTAGCCATACAAATATGGTCCCATGGCTTCAACAATGAGCTCTGTTTGAATCCAATGTGCAATTTGACCGATTTTTCATTTTCTTGGAAGAAGGCATGGAGACTCTCCAAATCTTGCACCTTAGTGTTCTATTTGAGTTTTTGACCCATGCAAGATAGGCTCGTGGCTTTTCCTATAACTTCCTCATTGATTTTGAATGAAATGCCACCAATAGTAACTTTTCTATCATTCCAAGAGCTTGCAAACTACGTCGAGAGTTTCTCATCATGCCCGTGTAAGCTCTCCATTAGAGGAACAATGCTCCCTCCATACATATGTGCCAAACAAAGGGGTCCCTTTGGAATTCATCATAAGAACCAAGCTTAGTTCGAACCCTGTCACCACCCATTTTCTCTCTCAGATTGTAAACTTTCAATAGGGTAAAAAAGTGAGAAATTTTAAAAATTTCCAATGGGTAAAACAATCAACCCATTTAACGCCACCACCATACCAAAACCTAAAATCTGTCCTAATTAAGGCAATCAGATTTTTTCACATACCAATGGTCATTCCTAATGAGTTTAAGGGCCACAAGGCCATAAAATATCTTGCTTAAGTACAACAAAGTATATCCAAAGGCCATGATTACATTTATCAAATCATTATTAGCCAAAGTGATGGTAAATTTGGCCTCACACATGTCCCAAAAATGTGATTCAAAATATGAGCTTCATACTTAGGAAAAGATGGCTGATAAAACTCATGATAAGACCATCTGATCTCTGTGAGAACCCCTAATGACCATCCTAAAATCTTACCACACCCCTCCACCTCATTATGCATATTCCACATCATTATGAGCCCATGTGTAAACCAAATACACCCTTCCACTATAGAAAATTTAGATCTCATCATTAATGAGAATGTTTTTTTGTTTAGAATGGATATTTCCTTGGATGTTCATGAGGAAGCCCCCACACTTCTCCAACACTTGGATATCACCCATGACAAACCTAGAATAGCTAAAGAGTCAGCCACCTGGTTTCCCTCAAGGTAAATCTAAGTCATATTCTTTCTTTCCAATTTAGTGAGTAGAAATTTTATATCTAGCTGAATGTACCTTATACTCCAACCATGGAAATGATTATGATTGAAGGAATCAATCACAACCTTGGAGTCTCCTTCAATGCGCAAGTTTTTATGCCCATATTGACAACAATTTTAACATCCTTGAACAACACAGTTGCCTCTATTGTCATAGAGGACTGTGTTCTGATGCCCCCAACATACCCAACCACCAAATTTCCCTTTGGGTCTCTTATTATACCTCATATGCTAGCCAACCTTGGGTTTCCTTTCACCGCACCATCAAATTTAAGTTTGTACCAGCCAATATCAAGGGGCTTTCAAACAGTATTAAGTCTAGCTAGGGCTTTAGAGTTGTCAAATGTGTCAATCTCTTAGTTCTTAATCCAAGATTTAGCCATCCTGTTCTCCCACTCTGAAGTCCAAATGTATAAGGCAACATTCTCCATAATTAGTTTGAGACCAATATTAAACACCTCCTTTAGACATTTTTCCATGCTTCTAAATATCTAATTATTTCTTTCTTTCCACAAACACCAGCAAAGGATGGGAGGAACCTATCACCAAATTTCCTTAGGCAGAGGGTGATGAAAAGGACCAATCTAGTTATCAAAAAAAATTTTAAGGTCACCATTCATGGTCCAATGAATACCCAATCTTCCAGAATCCAACTCCTAAACTTCCATCACAAATAGATAGTGGAGTAAAAAATGTCAAGGAATAGACTCCTCATCATTCTTACATAGCATGCATCTATTCAAGATTTGAAATCTCCTTTTCCTTAGGTTTTCTTGTGTGAAAATATTGTTGTGACAAGCCATCCACCAAAATAAATTAATTTTTGGTGTAATCTTTCTATTCCAAACCTACTTCTAGACACTATTTTGGGTTCCTTGCATTGACAACATGTTGTACGCAGTCTTAACTAAGAGGTTTCTCTTGCATTCCTTGATCCAATAAAATTCATCCTTCAGGTCAGAGATGGGTATTCTAGTAAGGGTGAGGATGTCTTGCAGATTCCTATCCTAATGTCTTAACTCAAGAGAAAAGGGATAGCACTCCAACATTTCCCATTTCCTAAAACCATGTAGCCCACACAAGTAATCACTCACAATTCTACCAAAAAGCACCTTAGCATGGATCATTACATTCTTGAAGTCAAATTGGGAAAGAGGAACATCAAGCAACCAAGGATCCTCCCAAAACCTAATTTTACTACCATTTCCTACCTTCCATCTCAACCTAGATTGTAGTAGCTTTTTCATCCTACAGATATTGTTCCAAATCAAGGAACCACTAGGGTGGTCATTTGAGAGGCACTTGATTAGGGGATAGTTGTTTAGATACTTCAAATTTAGAAACCTACAACATTCCTTCTTGTTCCTTAGTTGGTCCCAACCAACCTTAGCAAGCAGAGCTTTATTGGTAGATTGAATCTTTCTTGTGCCCAATCCCCCACCAGATTTAGGGAGACATACTTTATCCCAACTTATCAAGGCCAATTTATTTTTTTCCTCTGTACGCGATTAGAGGAAATTCTTTTGAATTCTTTCAAATTTCTTAGCTATATATCTAGGGATTTTAAATATGGATAGAAAATATATAGAAATCCCTTGAAGAGTAGCAACAAGGAGTTGCAGCTTACCAACATGATTGAGGATGGTACCTTTCCAACCTGCCAATTTTATTTGAAATCTTTCTAGGATAGAGTTCTAAAAGGTAGGAGTGACCTCTTAAACCATGAGGGGGAGGCCAAGGTACATAGAAGGAAGGGAAGCACTCTTATAGCCTAGAATGACCATCACTCTATCTTGCAGAGCTTGAGTGTTGTTACATAAATAAATCAGGATTTTGTTGTAATTTATGCATTGGCCCAAAATAGAAGCATATTTGTTTAGATAAGGGTAAAAGTACAAACCTATACGTCATACTTTATAAAGGAATCGGTTAACAACAAATTGTTTTTGAACTTTGACCACATAAAAGTGATATTTATGTTTTGAATTTCAAAATGATGTAAACTAATGAAATGTAGAAATATTGATGAAGTTTATTCCTGTAATTTTTTAGTTTTTTTTTTAAATCATTTTGATTAATTTTTTTATCAATTTAAGAGCATATTTTGGAATGTTAAAATTTCAAGAAAAAGTGACATTCACTTGACATCAAGAAACAAATAGAAAAAAAATAATTTTCCCCAAATTTTTTTCTCCAAATAGGTAACTTCAATATCTAGTGCATGTATTTTATTTTGAAATTGATGTATATTTTTTTCGTAATAACATTTTAAAGTTAAACTTGTTAGAATTTGATAGTTTTCATTTGACGTCAACTATTATCTATTTTTTAATCATCTTCAAAAAACAAATTATACCTTTTGAAGAGGACTCTCTCCTCTAATGCACCATATATTTTTCAAAAAAAAGGTAATATGTTTTACTATTTTTTAAATTTCTAATTAGCCTCTTTTTAAAATTTAACAACCTACTTGCATGATTTTAAAAATACAATATATTAAAACTAATCAAAACATAAAAAAAGTCACACATTTGGATTCATCACTCTGAGCTCTACAAAAGGGTATTTTTTTTCTTTTAAAAAAAAAATCATTCTAACTAAAGAAATGCTTAGTTGAAGTTGAAAGTTTTAGAAAATTCTAAAAAAATCCAAGTTGGCTGCCAACTAAGATGCCACATAGATAGTTTTGGTAGAAAGGGTTTCGACCAAAACCCTGCACATAAAATAAGCCACATTTCGATGTGGTAAAGTAAAAAATTTAAATTTTATGCTTTTAGGTGAAAGGGTTTTGCTTGAAACTCTATGTGCCACATATAGGCCATGTGGTTTTGGGTGAAATTGGCTTGATCGAAATTGTTTAGGTGGAAAATTTTTTGCTCAAAACTATTTAGTTGGCCGAAAGTGTGACATAGCTTTGTGCTCTTACCCATAATTCTTCCATTTCCTTACTTCCACCATAAAATTTTTCCCAAAGAGGATGGTATCATCCAAAAACTATTATATAGCAGTTGAATCAAGGGTGGTGCAATTTTTACTCCCATAATAGAACCATCAACAAGCATCCTCGACACATTCCTACTTAGGAGATCAACAACCATTATAAATAGGTATGGCGATAGTGGATCACCCTATCTTATTCCTCTACCAACCTCCAAAAAACCATGAGGAATACCATTGAATAAAACAAAGTACTTCACTGTAGAAGTGCACACCACAATGAGGTTCACCACCTTTTGATTGAACCCAAACTTGGCTAAAAATTTGAAAAGAGAGTCCCATAACACCTGTCCGTAAGGTTTGGAAATGTCAATCTTGAAAGCCATACTCGTACAATTACTTTTGTGCATAGAGTGCATGATTTCATGAGTGAAAATTGTAGCATCCATAATGTGGTGCCTCGAGACAAATCCTTTTTGGAATGGGCTAATCATTTTATCCAGAAAGGGATTCAGATAGTTGACTAGAATTTTGGATAAGATCTTGTAGATGGTATTACATAAGTTGATGGGTCTAAGATTTTCCATGGTTTGGGGGTCTTCATTTTTAGGAATGAGAGATAAAAAGGTGTGATTCAGCTATTTTAGGAGCTTACTTGACTTAAAAAAATCCTTAGCAACAAGAAATAAGTCATCTCCCATAATATCCCAATACTCATGGAAGAAAGCCAGAGGAAACTCATCCAGTCTTAGGGCCTTGAAGGCATCCATACTAAAAGCAACCAATCTGAATTCCCCAAGAGTGACAACACAAAGAATATCAAGATTATACGAGGTAGTTAGTGAAGTAGGAATTGAATCCAGTAACAAGTCATCAATAGTTGAGTTAGGAGCCTCCACAGGCTTAGATAAGGCATGCTGGAAATATTCAGTGGCCAATAGACCAATCTAGGCTAGAGTAGTAGCTTCTAATCCCAAATAATCTTTTAGATTTTTAATTTGGTTTCTTTTCTTTTGCTTTAGGGACGAGATATGAAAGAGGGAAGTGTTGTGGTCTCCTTCTTTTAGCCATTAAATTCTAGATTTTTGCTTCTAGAATATTTCTTCTTTTTTTAGAACTTTGTCCCATTTTGTGTGATCCTCTTTCTCTTGTTGACAGGTTTTCACACTAACATCCCCTCCTCCATCCTTTTTTGGTTCACATTAAGTTTGTTAATAAACTCTCTTTTTTATGATTTTTTTTTCCAAACACCCACTTATTCAAACCTTTAACCATGCTTTTAATATGATTTAGCTTATGGAAGACCTTAAACATGGGGGAGCCATGGAAATGAATATTCCACTAATCAACAATTTTATTCCTAAAGTCTAGGTGATAATTCCACATTATCTCAAACCAGAAAGGAAAAGGACCAATAACAGGTTGATCATTCAAGATAAGCAATAGGGGATTGTGGTTTGAAATAGTCCTGGGAAGTGCCAACAGGTTGGAATTAAGTAAATATGTCTAGTTAGGGGAGAAGAGAAACCTATCAAGCCTAACCTGAATTAGGTTATCCCCCATACACCTATTGGTCCAAGTAAAGTTTTGGCCTTGTAGCTCAATTTCCACCAGCCCTGTGTCACTTAAAAGATCATCCAAGCCAGTCATACTATTTGAATAGTCCACCAAGCTCCCACACTTTTCAAAGGGTATAGAGGAGAGTTAAAGTCTCCTATAACAAACTAGCCAACCTCCTTATTGTTTCAGATCCACTTAGTGACCACCCAAAGAGCTTTCCTAACATTCCTAATGTTGGGGGCGTAAATATTTATCATAATCCACAAAGACCTAGAATGGGTGAATTGGATATTCCCCAAACTATTCTAATTTTGGAATAGTTCAATAGTACCCCTTAGTCTATTAGGATTCCACATAACAACCATTCCTCCCAAAGCCCCATCAACATCACTAAAGGAAAAGTGAGAATTTGGCAATATGTTTTTACCTATGAGTTCAAAATTTGTTTTAACCATTTTAACTTCTTGTAATAGTAGTAACTCAAGCTTGTGCTCCTAGACATAATCCTCAGTAGAATAAAGAGGCATTTGTTTTCCCCATTCAACATCACTAAAGAAAAATTGAGCATTTTTCTATATTTTTTGTGAAGTTCATTGAATAAAGAGGCATTTTTTTGCCTCTAGAACTCCTCAACAGAATGAAGTTGTTGAAAATAAAAACTAGATGATTCAAGAGGCCGCTAGGACTATGATGAAAGAGGCAAATCTATCAGAATTCTACTGGAGAGAAGTTATTCATACAACTATTTACATGCTTAATAGAGTTCAAGCTAAAGCTAACAACACAAAGACTTCCTATGACTTATGGTATGGAAGGATTCCTACTGTGAAGTACTTTAGAGTATTGGAAGAAAACGTTATATCAAAAGAGAAGAAGATAGTTTAGGAAATTTTGGTGCAAGGTTTGATGAAGGTATCTTGGATATTCTGTTAAAAGAAAAGATTACAAATGTTACAACAAAAGATTGAGAAAGATGGTTGAAAGTTCAAATTTTAAAGTTGATGAAAACTTGCAGAATTCAATTCTAGTGGATGGACATGTGTCAGATGAACCTAATTGAAGAATAGAAGAAGAAAAAGATGATGAAGAAGAAGTACAAAATGAAGAGGAAGAAGATTTAGAGAATACCCATAAGACCCCTAAGTATGTGCAAAAGAATTATTCTGGAGAATAGATCATTGGAGACAAAAGGAAAGGTGTATTGACAAGAAGCACAACTGTTGAAGGTAAGGTAAATGTGTTTTTACTTTCTAAAGTTGAACCTAACACAATAAATGAAGCATGTAAAGATGAACATTGGATGAAGGAGATGGAAGAACTTATGCAAATAGAGAAGAATCAAATTTTGGAATTGGTTCCTAGACCAACAAACAAGAACATAATTGAAACCAAGTGAGTATTCAGAAACAAGTTGAATGAGAATGGAGAAGTGGTAAGAAACAAGGAAAGAATTGTGTGTAAGGATTACTCACAAGTGGAAGGAATAGAATTTGAGGATAAATTCTCTCCTGTGGCTAGGATAGAAGATATCATAATGTTTTTGGAATTTGCAGCACACAAGGACTTTAAAGTTTATCAAATAGATGTGAAGTCTGCTTTTCTGAATGGTGAATTGGAAGAATTTTTTTACATGGAACAACCAAAAGGATTTCAGTTGATAGATCAACCGATTATAGTATGTAAATTGAAGAATGCACTATATGGATTGAAGCAAGCTCCCAGACCTTGGTATGCAAGATTGGAAAGATATTTGTTACAACAAGGATTCAGTAAAGGCATCGTAGATAGTAATATTTATTTCAAAATTGAGGAAGATAAAATCTTGATAGTAGTTGTATATGTGGATGATATTATCTTTGGAGGAAATGAAGCTACATAAGAAATTTGCTGAAGAGATGCAAAAAGAATTTGAAATGTCAATGTTTGGGGAGATGAATTTCTTCTTTGGGCTACAAATCAATCAAGCAGGTAAAGGAATTTTCATTTCACATTCTAAGTATGTCAAATAGATGTTGAAGAAGTTTGGAATGGATGACTCGAAACTGGTATGCACTCCTATGGTGACTGGTTGTAAATTGAGAAAATGTGATGATTCACCTAAGGTTGATCAACGAAAATATAGATCTATGATTCATGGACTACTATATCTAACTTCTACTAGACCGGATATCATGCATGTAGTTTGTCTTATGGCTAGATTTCAAGAAGATCCTAAAGAAACACATGTTGCAATAGTGAAGAGGATATTCAAATATTTAAGAGGAACTCTATATTATGGATTGTGGTATCCTAAGGATAATGATTTCATAGTAAATGGTTATATAGATGCAAATTGGGCTAGTTGTATTGATGATAGGAAAAGTACTAGTGGTCGTGCATTCTTTCTTGGATGTAGATTGGTGTCTTGGTTGAGCAAGAAGTAGGATTCAATTTTTTTATCTATTGCAAAGGCTAAGTATATTACAACATCATGGTGTGCGCAAGTTTTGTGGATGAGACATACATTGAAGGATATCAAAGTTATATATGATGAGCCTATTTCTATCTTTTGTGATAATACAAGAGCAATTAAAATTTCAAAGAATCCAATGATGCACTCAAGGACAAAGCATATATCTATTAGGTATCACTTTTTGAGAGAGAAAGTTACGGAGAATGAAGTGAAGCTTGAGTATGTTCCTACAAAGGATTAGATTACTAATATACTTATTAAGGATCTTCCTAAGGATACTTTTGAGTATCTTTAGGAGAAGTTGGGGGTTATCACCCCTCCCTATTTGAACTAGATGCATATAGAGATGCATCAGTCTGGACAGTGGATCTATGGATCTATCTCTTGTCTGGATTGATGTTGGTGGCCACCTCTTAGGCGGAGTAGGTAGTGTTATGTGTTGTCATTGAGTTGCTAAATAATTTGGGTGTGCTCCTAAGGGGGAGTATTCAAAGAAAGTATTCTAGTTCAGTGTCAAAGGGGGAGAATAATACTAAACTTTTATCCTTTTCAATTGATGTCAAAGGGGAAGATAAAATATAATGACATGAAAAAAATTATCTACTCAAGGGGAGTGAGTGTAGGAATGTTGTGTAAGCTATCTAATCTAAAAAAGGAGGAGAGTGTGTATGTTATATTTTATGGTTTTTTCTCATCTTGTGTTTCCATCAATGAAAAAGGGGGAGATTGTTGCAAGTATGAAGGTGTTTTCATTGATGTCAACATGAATTTTATTGAATGGTGTTGTCATTGATGTCTATTATGTGTTAAGAAAGTTGTTGCACGATGAAGATGTCGAGGATATTTAGAAAATTGTGAAAGAAGAGGAAAATAGGTTGTTGCAGGTTGTGCATGTATAGTTGAGATGTTGAGGAAGATTTGTGAGTACATGGAGCTATCTTTTTGTTGAATTGTATGGAGATTAGTTGGAATGAAGTAATGAGTTGAGATGATGTCTCTGGTACTTGGTTTCCAAGTGCTTCTAAGAAAATTTGTTAAATAGAGTAAACTATCTTGTGCAAGTGTTCATAGTGTGCTTCGGTATTGTGCTCCATGTTTCTTCTATATTGATAATATGCCTATGTGGATCTGATATGTTGTTCATGGTTGTCAAGGTTTCTATATTCAGAATTTGTGTTTCTGGATTGTTGTACAGAGCAAGATATTTTCACCAGTGTGTGAACTAGTTTTTCAGTGATGTTTTCCATGGCTTGGGAGAAATGTATTTTCTTTGCATTTCTCCATTGTTTTGATTCGGGTTGTGTAGATTTTGGAAGTTTCTTATAATGTTTTTATCTTTCTGTATTCAAGAGCTTACTTGATTTGGTGCAGTATAGAGTGAATTTCATTTGTTAGTGTATGAATAAGGTTTACCATTTGTTCTAAGTTGAAATATTTGTATGATGTGAGCTTAGATGAAGTGTTTGATGAATCTCAAGTAGTTCATGGATTATTTTAAATCATGTTCAAGTGAATTCTATTGTTTGAAAGTTTTAGATTGATTTAAGGAAGCATGTACTTAATGATTATTGTGTTTAACACGGGTATTGGTTGACCTTGTGTTAGCACTATATGCGAGGCTTGTAAAAGGGTGTTGAGGTGTGTTGGGATCTATTTGGGTCCTAATTAAGGATTTATGTAGTTCACCTTCATTCATATCCAACACGAGAATGTTTAGGTGCTGACCTATTTTGAATTTGTATGGATAACGACTAGTTGCTAACATTGGAGAAGGTTTTTGAGGTTGATGTTGATATAATAAGTGTGGTTTTGTTGTGACTTGGAAGGAAGGATGAATTGAGAAGCAAGATATATGTGATATCAATGTGAATGATGTGTGTGATGCAAATTTGAGAAGAGTAGTATGAATTTCAAGTGTTTGGGTTCCTAAAGGTAGTGAGTTGAAGGCATCCAAAATCAAAATTCAAGCAAGACTGTGAGATTGTTGGAGCATTGTGGTGGATTCCTTGTAGAAAGTGTTCTTTGTGTAACATTTCTCTTTTATCTTCTTGTATTTCTTTCTATGGCAATGAACCTTGGTTGTGAGCATTTTGGATTGTGTGTCCTATTTTGGCAGTGAGCCCTTGTACCCATTTTGCAATTACTTATATTGTGAGCCAATCCTCACCATGGTTTTTGTCTCATTGGGTTTTGCACATAAATCTGGTGTTCTCTTTTGTATGATGTTATTTCAGTTTCTATTATCTGCATTTACTGTTTAATCACATTAAAAAAAAAAGGTTTAATGAATGCATGTGGATTTGATTACTAATGATGGTTTAAAGGTTTAATTTGCTACAATTGATTCAACCCCCCTCTCAGTTGTCTTGTTCATTAAAAAAATTATCATGCAGTCTTCTCAATGCCAACCTCACATACTTAGCATCCACATCACTACTATAGTTAGGAAACCAATTCTAGATATCAAGCTTCTTTCACACTAGGTTAATGTACTCTGGTTTTACAAGGAAATCATCTCCATTCAACTCATTAGACCATAAATATTTAATTTTCTAATGATTATAATCTTCCCATTTCCCATGTATATAAGCCCTAGTATCTTCTATAGGTAAAACCCTATATGAAATGCTTGGAAACATGTTGTTGGGGTCATTGTCAAATATTTTCATTGGATAGCTTTCGAATTTTGGTCTAGGCCTCTCACTAATGTTGACGATGGTTGGTGTAGCCATTTTAACTTTGATTCAAACTCAAATGCTTATGAAATCAATTCTATTTCAAACCCACAAAGCACAAAAAGTCGTAAATACCTTTTATGTGCACAATGAGATCTAGGGTTTAAATATTCTACACCAAAATTTCCTTCAAATCTCCTCCAATTCACTCTTCTTTCTTCAAATGCACAAAGTGATTAAAATCAACTTAGGAACTCACTTCAATTTTTTTGATTTTCCCTAATTTTTATTTAAATGATTCAATTTCAAAATAGTTGATAAACCCTTCACCAATACATTGTAAACCCTAAAATGCTCTGCATTTCTTTAGATTTTCATATTTTCTATCAGTTTCTTTTCCAAAACCTTAAGCATTCCATTTTTCAACATATCTTCATGTCACTCCTTGACACCTCATATTTCTAGGGAGTGACATGAAGTATTGTTTTTTTATGGAAAAGTATTGCAATAAAGGTTGTTTGAATTAAAAAATAGTTTAACAATTAGAAGAATAAGTAAGTGATTCAAATAATTACATTTTTAATTGTTATTATGGAAAATGTATAGTCTTTATTATTTTATTTTCAAGAAATATGAAGAGTTTCAAAAGAAAGCTCTAATTAAAAGAAAAGAAAGAGAGCTTTATGCATGCGGGAGAAAAAAGGAAAGTGTTGAAAATAATTGAAAAAAAAATAAAATTCTTGGAGGAGGAAGGAGAGATAGATAAAAGAGGCTAAAAGAAGTTGCAAAGAACAAGGATTCAAATCTGAAGAAAAGAGGTAAAAAAAATTGTTGTTTATGTTGATGCTTTTCTCAAATTAATAATGGAATTCAATGATTTATTATGATACTAACATTATTTGCTATGTGTGAGCCTTGCTCTATGTGAGCCATTATTTTCTCTATGTGAGCCTTGCTCTATGTGATCCATTACTTGCTCTGTGTGAGCTAGTGTTGAGCTCGGGGGGTGGCTAGGTGGAGAGTAGTAAGATATTTTTTATAGTAATTGCATACATTTATATATTTACAATTGATTTCAATTATTCAATATTGTAATGATTTGAATTGTATGCAATTGAATTCTATTATATGCAAGATTTATGAATTCTCTTCTGCATATTCTATTCATTTTTTATTTATTTATTTCCTTAGGGATTACTTTCTTGGAACCAATCTCCAATCACTTATCAGGATGTTAATATAACTAGTCTGGAGATTCTAAACCTTAGTCTGTTGTGTTGGCCATAAATTTATTTCTACAAACTGGGTTTCTCTAAAAGTTTGATATAAGGCGCATCATTTAAGTATTTCAAACATATCCAAAAATTAGTCATACCCAGTTTGTTGTTATGGAGATATGTAATACTTAGTGACAATCTATTTCCTACCATTTCATCTCTGATAAAATAGTTTGTTGCATTAGCAATAACTTTATTTCTATGAACTAAGTTTTTTTGAAATTTTGATATAAGGAGTGCCACTTAGATATGAAAAGCATATCCAAAAATTAGCCCTACCTAGTTTGTCAATTTGGAGATGTGTATCAATTAGTGATGGTCATTCCTACACCCTCTTTGTTGTTGATATTAAATCTGCAAATCCTTGACTTTTCTCTCTAAACCTAACATATCTATTATGCTTGAATTCTTCTCAAGACAAAAGTTGTTCAGGTTAAAACATCCATTTTTAGAACCTTACTTTATTTGGAGAGAAATAACAAATCTAACCTTAGTAGTCACTTTAATGCTCACAATACATTATATATGTTATCAAATTCTAAGTTGTTGAAAATGTGAAGAATTGCATAAAAATGTAATATCTTATATTTGTAGATGCATTGTTTTGTATAAAAATACTTTCCAAATTTGAAGTTTATAAGTTAATATTTGCCAAAATTCCCTCTTGTTTTATTATTAAAATGAGTGGGCATTACATCTTTATCAATCATATAATCACTTTTAGCAATAAGATCTGAGAAAATCTTTCTTAGCCATGTGCTCAATCTCCAAGATCTTCCTCAATCTATTAGGCTTCTCAAAAGGAACAAAGCTTTGATACCAATTGTTGAACACGTAGAATATTGAGAGGGGTGGTGAATCAGTATTTTATTAAACCATTTAATCGTAACCATATAATTATCAATACAAATTTAATTACAACAAGGAATGAAAACATGAAACAACCATAAGATCACATGACACATGAACATCAATATTTTTACATGGAAAACCTAGAAAGGGAAAAACCACAGTGCGGGTTAGTTCACAATATATTATAACCAATTATAAGATATTACAGAGGCTCACTACTAGGAAACACTGCCCAATAGGGCTCACAACCATAAAAAGATACAAAATAGAAATGTCCACACGACCAGGATGTGAACTGATACAAAATGCACCTTCCTTGTGTTGAATTTAGTTCCTTTGAATCTCTAAATACAAAACATTGCTCTTTTTTACAATCTCTCAATATTCACAACAATTCTGCTATTATTCAGACCACGCAAATACAAGTTCACATGTTCACATCATATCCTTTTTCATCTCGCATATCATGTCACCCTACATCTCAAAAATGTCTCATATATATACCCAATAAATTCACATACATCAATTAGGTCGACCTAATTAGATGTAGCCCAAAATTAAATCAAAATTGACTTGTTAGCTCTAAACTTGAATTGAAAAAATCTTCATGCTCAAACCAAATGTACAACACTTAATTTAGGTCAACATGGACCTAAAATAGATCTTATTAACATCTACAATACATATGTATTCTCCACAACATATATCAAGCATTAGGTCGGCCAAGAATTAGACCTAATCACAAAATGTGCCAACTAATCCACACCCACAACTCATCTGATAATATAACCATGTTCCATCTAGAATATATAGTGTATTGACACCTGCAAATGATCTCCCAAAATTTCCAAGTCTAATTCCAATCACCAGAGAAACACAAACCAAATTACCCATACCCATTTACCTTGTATAAAGCCAAAATTGAATGTTGAATTACTGTCACTTATAACTTTCAAATTGTTCATCCAAAATAATTGAAATATTGAACATAGATGCACATAATAGTCAAGAATAACATATTATCACCTCATAAGCAGATCTTATTACATGAACAATTGCATACCAAAATACTAGATTAGGATATCTTCATTATGTTCACTGGATTAGAGAAAATATCAACAGTCAATATTGACATCAATGACAACACATTAAAAGGTTCCTTCTTCATTCTTTCAACAAACAATACTTCAAGTGCCACATTATCTAAAGGAAGAGTATTTTAAAGATTTAAAAATAAAAATATATAAAATGCATATTTTGGGCCAATAAGTGAAGGAGTAGAAAAAAAGTAAAAAAGGTGTTCCATCTTTTAATAGGTGGAAAGGGATAAAAAAGATGAATATAAGCCCAAGGGTTGCATGTGCATAATGCAAACTCAATGAATGTGAAAGGGCAGCTAGGAAAAAATTGGAATGAAAATAAAAAAGAGGGAAAATCATGATGCATTGAGGAGATGTTGTAAGGGGGCTACGTGAAAAATGCTAAAGAGGTGAGTGGACATGGTGAGGAGGAGAAAGGCATGAGAGAAGGGGCACACTTGGTCTAGGAAGAAACTACATAGTGGAAGAGAGGAGAAGCCATATTGGCCCAGGTCAAATGGATGCAAACATGATATGACATGCACCATATGAAGGGCACCAAATAGATCAGTTGCAACACTTTGATGAATATAGGGTGCAGATTTGATAAATTGCTGATAAAATAAATAGGAGGAAAACAAGCTAGGCAACATGAGGTAGGTGGAAGAAGTATTTGGCACATGGAATAGAATGGTGGTCACGTAGGAGGGAATAGTGTGGAGGATAACGCATCAGAGAAGATGCATTTTTGTTTTGAGGGGTCAAGCTATAGGGTGGCATAAATAATAAATTTTCTAAATACTAAGATAAAAAAAAAAATGGCCTAGTCATGCCTCTGTAGGGATAGAGTCAGATGAGATGGCAAACAAACAATAAAATAGGAAATTCCATTTAATCAAGTGTATATAATGCAAGAGGAAAAGCAGGATAGATGCAACTTCTATGTGGATCTACTAGAGAGGGATGCACCTCTGATTGTGGTATTTAAGATTTAAATTGCAAATAATAAAAGATATATTGTATATAGGTAATGGTTGTGCTGGAACAAAGTGAGAAGGTTGTAGGAATGAAGGTGATTAAGAGTAGGAAAAAAATATAGAGATTGTAAATGTTTGTTCATGAAATATGAAATTGGGAAAATAAATTTTGAATTGCCTTTAATCTTTTGTTGTGTATAAATCTAAGTTTTATTTCAAACTAGATTGAAAAATATAATTGTCAATTTTCAAGTGTGTGTGAAGAGTATCGCTATTGTAATTGTGAAGTTTTGGTGAAGTGTGTTGGGACAGCAAGGCTGGTTTTGTGTCTGGGTTACCTTATTACTAACCTAGTCTAACTAGGCTCTTAAACTAATTGATGGAATCATGGATAAAGGTTATAATGAAATAGGTACAATATAATTATTTAAACAGACATAAACAATAAATACTCAAGAAGAAAGCATAATAGAAATAAATTAGAAGATAGATTGGGATTGCACAAATTAGTTAATTTATAAATTCTTTGAGATGATAATTCATTACAAAATTCAATGAGTATACATGCCCCTGAGCATGCTTGTAGGTTATGTGTCAACTACAACAATTAAGATCCTAAGTTTTTTCTACTCACATATTTCCCTCTAGCTTTGCTCTCTTTTGAAAGAACCCTTTTCTTCTATTTTTGGTGGGTTCTTCAAGAAATAGGATATTACAGATCAAATGCTATGATTCTTCTTCTACACATCTTCCTAGGATTGACCTAAACTATTATATTATTCAAATTTTAGTGTGAAAACTTAAAAAGAGGTCATTTTACATATAAAAAAGTATCATAACCTCCTACAAGATAATGTATCATCAATGTATCATGTGGGAAGGTGTATTAACTTAGAAGAAACTCATGACTAGAATTTTGAAGAAAGATGTTCAACTATGATCTAACTTGTAGTGAAGTTTACCAACCACTAAAATAAATATGTTGACAAAAAATAAGGCTTGTAGCAAGAATGTGCATTAATGGGGAAAACTAGTATACACGTAGAACTCCAAAAAATAAACAAAATAAAATGGAAATATTTTTGGGTATTGCAATATTGCATAACCCCTTAGATGCTCTTGCATCAAAAAGAAACTTGAAGGATGTTTGTTAATAGAGATAATTAATTCTTCTATTCATTTTACATTATCATATCTTTTTTATAGCACTAATATTGTTAAATATATATACTTATTTCAAATATTTGGAATTCATCTAGATATTTGGAAGAAGTGTGTGTCTAAATGACATTTAAATCTTATAAATTAATATTGATTTAGAAATAGATGTCAAAACAATGACTTAATGCATAAAGGTGAATTAATATTGTCAACTCATGTCTTGAAGTTCTCCCAAAAAAATGGCTATCATTGACTTTAACTATTGTTGTCTATTAATGCCTTGAAGTGCTCTTATAAATATTTTTCATCATAATTATTTGACTATTTTTATTATTAATTCCTTGAATGCCATGAGCCTCCCTAAGAATTAAAATATACATTATGATTAAAATAAATAAACTACCAAAATTAGGAAACATGAAAATCTCTCATAAATAATATGTTTAAAAAAAAATCAATTATTTTCTTATTAATTAAAATATGTATTTATTTATATAATTACAATTCTCTTAAACAAATTATGGCTACATTAACAAGAATGTTCAAATTTAAAAAAAAATTAAAAAAATTAAAAGTTATTATTAATTTAGTAGGAGCCTTACAATCTAAACTTTAGTCATGAATATAGAAGAAATCGATTGTGATTTTAGTAATAAGATAAAACTAAATTCATCTAAACTCTAGGCAATTTTTTTAAAATAATTTTTGAAGGGACAAGCCATGCATTACTAGTAGGGGACGTTGATTAAGTAAAATGGATTGTTTGGACTTTGCATGTGACTTGCATGGAAAAAATCCACTTGGCGTTCATGCCGTTTTTCTAGGGAGCAACTTTGCATGACAACAAATAAGGCAAGAACCAATAACTATTATTGATCTATTATTGGGGCTTATTCTTCTGCAAAATGTGGAAGGCATTAAAAAATATTATTTTTTTCTACATGCATATCTGATATTCATTGTGGACTTTTGACATTTTTGGTATGATTAGGTATTTTCCCTCCGTGGTAGAGTTAATTCATTGTGTTTCTTTAGTATTTCACTATATGGGTTAAATGTAAAATTTGGGCAATTGATATTTAGATTATGTTGGACCAATCACGTTCATGTATTAAAAATGCCCATGTCTTGAATTATTAATAATACTTAAGACCTTGGCATGGTTGGGGAATAACCATTTATCATTTATTCAAATCACGACAATTTGAATAATATTATCATTTTTGGTGCTATCTTGATAAGGAGGTTGTGGGTGAGTATGAAGGTTGTGTCCTAACATTATAGGTTTCTTTGCAATGAAATATGAAATTATGTTGGCTTTACTTTTGTGATGTTTATTTGGTCTTTTGAAGATTGGCATGTATATGTGTATATTTTTTTTGATATTTTATTAATTATTTGATATGTTCTATTTTTATTCATGTATTTTTGTAAAGGTTATTATCATGAAGTTTATAATTTGTGTATATTTTTACATTACGATATATATCATCACATTAATCATAATATTAAAATTTGATATTTTTTATTTATTCTGAGTGTTTGATGGATGTCTATACTTTGACCTAAGACAAAGAAATCACAATGATTTAATTTTTTATTAAGTGCATTTTTTTTTCCAAACAATATAGAGTACAAGACACAAGCATCATAGTCTTAAGGCATTTCTCTAATTAATTTGCTCCTAGATATAAATAGAAAGGGGGGCTTTGATTAACCTATATAGTTGAATTGTCTTATATCTAAAACGATTATTTCTATTATGTCAAAATAATATTTGTATGAACACCTATGATGATATTATATCTTGACATTAGGAAGAGATTCATATTTGACTCATTACTTATCTAGTGTACAATTTTATCTCCTAAATAACAATGTAAACTCCTTGAGTAAGATATGGAACAATGACCAATAAATAATATTGATCCTTTTTGAACTTATGTTTTAGAAATGAAATTGTTTAAATCAAAGGCATGAGGCAAAGCCTAATACAATTCTCATGAGATGGACAAAAATATCATCCATGCCTTGAATAAGGATATTCATAAATTCTAAATTTTTCATTAGAGTATGACATGATATTTAAGTCAGGGATTGTTACTTAAAACAACATTTTTTCATAAACTTAATGGATATCATTAAAATTTTAATTTCTTCATAATGTAAATAAATGATGTTTTTCTTGTATTTTGGGTGAAATATCAAAGGTAATATGCATGAACAATAACAATGTTAATAAATATTTTATCTATTTTAATATTGTCATTTTTTTTAGGTAATTGAATATTACTACAATGTTAATAATGAAATTTTAAATTATTAGAAGTTTTTAGGTGAATTTTCTAATTATGAATGTTTTGACTATTAACTAAGAGGTTCTAAGGAATGTTGTAGCAAGATTTATACAAGGTATTGTATAGTCGTAAATTGTCACCCTTGACAATTTGAAACTAGATTTAGCTCCCCCCTATGTGATTGGACACATTTGTGCTCTTAAATTATTTGTTATATGATCATGTTTGAAAAATCAGAATTAAATTAGGAATTTTTGATTTAATATTTATTTAACGATGCCTAAAGATAGAAAATAGGTCTGAACTAGGGTGCTAGTGCCCATGTCTAGCCTATTTTGGCCCAATTTAAATAATTATTCTCGACATTTTAACATTTATAAATTTAAATTCATTTGTCAAATTTTTATAATTAATTTTGCAAGAAATCAAGAAATGCATATAAATACAAGTTTTTTTCACCATTTTAAATCCTAAGCAACCTAGAAAAATTATAAGTGACAATTGAGCATCCTAAAAAATCAATCAAGATAAAAATTAGTAGAGTTCACAACACTTATTATTAGTCAAGATTCATAATTACAATGCATCAAGTTTATATGTGATTTTATTCATGTTTTATGTGTTGCAAAAATAGAGATTTTGCCATTGATGTTAATTGGTTAACTGGTTATCAACTGGTTGTTGTTGTCATTGATGTCATAGATGCAGGTTATTTGTTGTATATGTCGAGGATATTGAGAAAATTGTAATGAAGAAAGGTTGAAGGTGTTCAATAGCTGGTCTGAGTTTTGCTTTGGGATTTGATCCTATGATTGGATGGTTCAAACATGTTGATCGTGGTTGTTGGAAGTTGCTATATCCAAATTTTGGGGTTTTGGATCATTGTATAGTGTGAGTTATGTTCACTAGTTGTGAACTGTGTTTTTCTATGTATTTGGCTAAGGTCTGGGAGAAATGTAGTTGCTTTGAATTTGTTCTTGTTTGAGTCTTATGACTTGCAGTTTTGAAGTTAAGCTGATATGTTTGTGTTGAAGACAATTTTATAATTTGGAAAGATTGGATCATGCTAAGGTTGCGTATGCCTAATTGTTTATGTGTTTTACATTGGTTTGGTCGACCTTGTGTTTAACACTACTTTTGAAGTTTGTGGAAGTGTGTTGAAGCATGTGTTTGGGTCACCCTCATTCTATTTCCATCGTAGAATGTTTTGGCGCCGGCCTAATTTTAATTTGTAAGTACATATGGTGTGTGTGGCCAACTTTGGATATGTTTCAAAGTTGAAGATGGTATATATAAGGGATGAGATGTTGAAAAAGAAATAGAGAAGTGCAAAGATCAAGATAGATTTGAGATAGATGCACAATATAGAGTGTGGTTGTGAAGATCAGTGTAAAATCTAATTGGCGAGTTTCCAAATGTAGTGAGCTAAAGGTGTACTCTATCATTAAAGCATGTTTGCAAGTGTGTGAGTGAATTGTGGTGAAAATATTCATTGCATTGATATTGTCTTCTCTCTGTAACAAATCTCTTCTATCTTCTTTGTAATTTTGTGGCAATGAGCCCTCTGGGTGGTTAACCCTTTGTTGGACAGTGAGTCCTATTTTGAACAATGAGTCATGTTTTGGCAATGAGCCTTCTCTTGTAGTGAGCCTTTGTATTTAGCTTTGATATTCTCTATATTGTGAGTTAATCCTTACTATTATTTTTCCCTTATTGGGTTTTCCTCATGAATCTGGTATTGTTGTGTGTATAGTTTTTACTTCTTTTAGTTTCTACACTTTCACTTAATGATTAATCATATTAATAGAGTAAAGGATTTGTGAATGGTAATTGAATTAATCTCTAGAAAATGTTGTAAAGGAAAAATTTGCTACAATTGATTCACCCCCCTCTTAGTTGTCTTGTTCAACAATTGGTATCAAAGCATAACTGCTTAAGGAAGGTTTGGGATGGTGAAGAAGATCACTATTGAGTGTCCTAGGTTTGATGGGACTAACTATGACATCTCAAAAATAAAGATGGAAGGATATCTAGAATACTGTGGATATGATGTCGAGAAAGATTATTAGACTACATATACTGCTCTTGCTAATGATCCAAGTACAACTAATGAAATCAAGGTGCATAAAAGAAATAATAAGGAAAAGTACATTATGAAGAATAATATTTCACAATTTGAGTTAATCAAAGTTTCAAATCTAAAGACTGCTAAAGAGATTTGGGGCACATTAGAAACAACTCTGAAAAGGTTAAAGAAGCAAAGTTACAAAAGTTGGAAGCATAGTTTGAAATCTTGCACATGTATGAATATGAGAACATTAAATCCTATGTACAAAGAGTGGATGAGTTGGTAGGTGAAATGCGAGGACTTGGTGCAACAGTGGATGAAACTAGAATAGTGAAGAATATTCTCAAAACCCTTCTCAATGCATATAGTTAAAAAGTATCTACTATTGAAGAATATGTGGATTACAAGATCCATACTAAAGATCAGTTGTTTGGTACTTTGACATCATATAAAATGAGAAAACCAAATTTGAGAAATGGATCTAAATTAGAAACTAATTTTAAGGCTACATGTAGTGAAGATTCGAATGAAGAGAACCTCAATGAAGTGGAAGCTAACTTTGTGAGAAAGATGAAAAAGGGCTCCAATAATTATGAAGGTAAGTTACCTTTTAAATGCTTTAGTTGTGGAGGAATTGGTCATTATGATTTGAGATGTCTAGAAAGAGCTAAAAAGAATAAACAACATAGATTATGCAAATAAAACAAAGGTAAGAAGAGCAATAGAGCATATTATGTGAATGAAGATATTGGCATTTTTTATGAAGAATTTGATTATGGAGATTTTGATGATAAAGAATGCTTGTTCTTGGCTAAAAAAGATGAATCTACTTTTGCTAATACTAAAAGACAAGTAAAAGAAAGTGCTCCAAAAAGGAGTGAAGGTATGGTGATTTCTACTCTTCATGCTAAACAAGGAAAGAACTATTGGGTTGTTGACAATAGTTGTTCACATCACATGATTGGTGATAAGATTAAGTTTTTTAAGCTTGAAAATTATGATGGTGGCTTAGTTAATTTGAAGATGATACCGGTGCTAAGATTTGTGGCAAGCATAATACTGATGATTTCTACTATGTTAAGGGTTTAAGGAATAATATTTTAAGTGTTGGACATATGTGTAGTAAAGGATATAATCTTGTATTTGAGGATGAAAGATGTGAAATAAGGAAAGGACCTAGAACAATGATTGCTACTAGAAAGAAGTTTGAAGGGAACATTTATCAACTTAAGGGTGTTGATGGACATTGCTTTATGAATTATATTAATGAAAGTTGGTTATGGCACCAAAGGATGTGTCATGTGAATTTTGATAACTTGGAAAGAATCAATGAAGTACAATCTGTGAGAGATTTGTTGAGGATTAAAAAGCTTGTTAATGCTATTTACAAGAACTGTCAGTTTGGAAAGCAAGCTAGAAACAACTTAAGGTCAAAGGAACAATCTACTACCAAACTACTGGGTTTGATTCACACAAATCTTTGTGGTCCTACAAGGGTGAGAAGTCTACAAGATGAAAGGTAATTTATGCTTTTAATTGATGATTACTCTAGATACACTTGGGTCACTTTTCTTAGAGAGAAATCTGATGCATTAGAAAGATTCGAGGCATTTAAGGCTATGGTTGAAAATGAAGCAAATTTGAGGATAAAAAGTTTAAGGGTCGACAGAGGTGGTGAATTTACCTTGAATGAGTTTAACTTGTTTTGTGAAGTTCATGGAATAAAAATAAAGTTATCTACTCCTAGAACTCCTCAGTAGAATGGAGTTGTTGAAAGGAAAAACAAAACAATTCAGGAAGCTGCTAGATCAATGATTACTGAGGTAGGTCTATCAAAAGTTTTTTGGAGAGAAGCTATTCATACTATTGTTTATGTGTTAAATTGAGTGCATGCAAAGGATAATAGTACTAAGACCCCCTATGAGCTATGGTGTGGAAGAATTCCTACAGTCAAGTATTTCAAGGTATTTGGAAGAAAATGTTATATCAGAAGGGATGAAGAAAATTTAGGGAAGTATGATGTTAGATGTGATGACAGTATCTTTCTTTGATACTCTACTAAAAAAAAACCTTACAAATGTTTCAATAATAGGCCAAGAAAGATTGTAGAAAGCACAAATGTCAAGGTGGATGAAGCATTAAAGAATTCAATTGAAGTTGATGGATATGTATCAGATGAACCTGATTGCATAGAAGTTGAAGAATCTGTTGAAGAATAGGAAAATAAGAATGAAGAAAAGGAAGCTCTGGTGGTGTCCCCGAAGACACCTAGAAGTATTTACAAAAGAATCATTTAGAAGATCAGATCATTGGAGACGAGGAAAGGAGTTTTGACAAGAAGTAGAGCTGATACTGCCAGTGAGATAAATTTGTGTCTACTTTTTCAAGTGGAACCAAAGATAGTGAGTGAAGCATGTAATGATGTAAATTGGATGAAAGATATGAAAGAAGAACTTATGTAGATTGAGAAGAATCAAACTTGGGAATTGGTCCCTAGAATGGTAGAAAAAAATATAATTGGATCAAAATGTGTATTTAGAAACAAGTTGAATGAGAATGGAGAAGTGGTTAGAAATAAAGCAAGGCTTGTGTGTAACAACTACTCACAAATGAAAGGCATAGAAGTTCAGGAAACTTTTGCTCCGGTGGCAAGGATGGAAGCTATTAGAATGTTTTTTGGTATTTGCTTCTCATAACGATTTCAATGTTTACCAAATGGATGTTAAGTATGCATTTCTAAATGGTGAGTTAGAAGAAGTCTACATAGAACAATTGAAAGGATTTTAGTTGTGAGATCAACCAGATATGGTCTGTGGATTGAAAAAGGATTTATATGGATTAAAGCGAGCTCCTAGCACTACAACAAATCCCTGTGATTTGCTCCATTTTTTGCTTCCACCCACTGTTTTAATGTATTTTTTCCAATTTTTTGAAAACATAGATGCTATTTATCGGGATGGCACTATTTTTGGCGTTTATTTGCACCGATCAGGACAAGTTGACGCTAATTTAGGCACTAATTTGCACCAAAATTAGCACCACCTTTAGTGCTAATATTGGCTTCGAGTGTGGCACCTCCATTAGCGCCACCTTTGGCTCTGAGTTTAGCTTCAAGTTTAGCGCCACTTTTAGCTCCGAGTTTAGCTTTGAGTTTAGCTTTGGCTTTAGTGCCAGTTTAGGCACCCTTATGTCAAAGAGACTTATTTATATGTCTCATCGATGATTTAAAATAGTGAAATGTCAACAAGATATGAGCATATCGAGGAGAGAATCACTTACATCATATTGACAAGGTATATCTACAAGTGCTCAGTGAAACACAACTCTTGGATATAACGAAGTAATGTCGATGAGACATTGAGATATCGGTAAGACAAATAAGATTGTCTCATCAACACTCTTCAAGTAATGATCAAAAGCATACACCACTATACTGCCAAGAAGGTGAGTAACATATGTTGTAGAGCGGTATACATTGCAACCCCACAACAAGAAGCCTTGAGCAAGGCAGTAGTGCGGTAAACAACAAAAGGGAAGGGAAAAACATCGCCATACTACAACAACTATAATAAGAGATGGCGGTAGTACGGTAATCATGGCATCATTACAATTTATAGCACTAAATGCAACAAATCACATCATTCACAATCCATTTGAATGAATCATTTGAATATAGTCTACCAAAATACTCTCAAAATATAATAAACATACTCTAAAAATTTCATCAAAATCTTATTTTCAGGCATAGCCTACTAGAATGGAGTTTTCATTTCAATAAACATACAATAAAAAATTTGTTGAAACCTTATTTTTAGGTGTAGCCCACCAAAATGGAGAAGTGTTTTAGTAAAGAATGACAAAGAATGGTAAGGAGATGTGTGTGATAGGAGGCATAGGATTCATTGCTGTTTATCTCATTCCTTCTCTAATCAACAAGGGTTACAATGCTCGTGCTACTGTTTGTAATCCAGGTATTTAATTGACATATGTCTGAATAATCTCAAATTCCTTCAAATGCTTTTGAAGTATCAATGTATCCTATATAGGGTTTAGAATTACTTCTTTTAATTTTAACAAATAAATCAGATGCTTTTGAAGTATCAACGTGTCCTATATAGGGTTTAGAATAATTTATTTTAATTTAAAAAAATAAAAAAATAATGTATTTTCCTATGATTAGATAATGTGGAGATCTCCTAAATCTGCCCTAGCACACTATCCTCTTTTGCACTATGTTCATTACTCCAACTGCTAGGGTTTTGCATTTGACATCTTTAATATGCTCATGATAGTGGCTTTTAAATAGATATTAGTCTTTGCTTTAATCTTTATCATGGTAACCCTTGAGTTCCATAATCCAGCTTCAATCTCTTCTAAGAACATTTTCTTAAGCGAGACTGCATAGTATGCATATAAAGCAAGTCCTTCATACCTGCCATTCTTCCAAACCACCACTCACCGCCTTGCTTAAAATGTTACCTCCATAAGCACAATAGCTTGATTTAAAATCATGGTTTCCAATGATTGACCATTAAGGTCACTACTTTCATCAAGATACAATGAGATTTTTGTCTTCAAACTTAAGGCATTATGCAATATAACATTGTGAACTGTTTGTTGTGTACAATTTGATTTTCTTGCAAATTTACTGCTTTGCTAATTGCCTTTAAGACTGGATATTGCACCATTAGCTGCAATCTCAAACAACTCACTCACTATCACTTGAAGATTCCTTTCATGAGCATCCTTGTATAAAATCAAACTATGACCTATAGAATACCTACTTACTTACTAATATAGGAGACTCATTGTTTCATGGTATTTTGAGTTTTATTTAGAAGGGGTTAATATGTGGAATTTTTATGTATAGGAAGAATAGATTGTGATGCAACATTCGAGTATGGACAGTTCAGGAAAAATTGGATTGCTATTGGTGTCATAACTAGGTTGGATTGTACCTTGAGCCAATGTGAAACACTTCCAGGTGTTTTTACTACGAAGCAGAACTTGTGTGTAGGAATTTCCAAATATCCGATAGAGGAAGTTCCTACATTCTAAAGATAAAATCATAAATATGCTTATCCAGTTTCTGATCCAACCTAACATCTTTAATATCCAATAGAGAAAGTTTGTACATTCTAAAGATAAAATCATAAATCTGCTTATCCAGCTTCTGATCTAATTTGAGGTCATGAATATCGAACAAAGAAAGTTCCTATATTCTAAAGATAAAATCATAAATTTAATTGGTCCAATTGGATATCCAATTTCAGGTTGTGAAGCTCCGATGGAGAAAGTTCCTACATTCTAAAGATAAAATCATAAATCTATTTGGTCCATTTTGAGGTTGAATCGTAAGGATTTGTCTTTTTAATTATACTTTCTGACATTTTTCTTGATACATATTCTTACTTTAGAATTATGGTATTTCTTTTGTTCTAAAGTTTTCAACCCTCATTTCAGGGAAGAGCTTTGAAGATGGTTTCTTTAGATGGAGACTACACTTTTCTGCTATAGCTTCCATCTAGAAACACCATAAGCTCAGGTACTGTCATACTCAGGTACAATAGAGTTTGAGGTTACCTTGTTCTCCTTGATACAAAATGTTCTCCTTCAATCCCTCTTAAGCAACATTCACTATTATGGACTTCATCATTGTACCTTTCATGCATTCAATTTAATTTGTTATGTGGAAACATGTTGTCTTTGTCTTTGCAAGTGATGACTATTGTGTAAGCTTTTAATCTACATGACTGCCCCTCATGTTCAATTCTTTTGATTGTTATGATGCTTGGGGCTGCTTAATTTTAACCAGATTGTTAATGAAAACTATCTTGGAATCCTTGATGATCAATTTTTTTAGAATCATGGCTATGTTGATAGTGGAATTTTCTTATTAATAAGGATAAATCTTTATCAATAAGGAGATTACCCCTTACCAACATACTCCACTATCCTTGCAAATATTGATCTTCAATGCTTCATGGATGGTTTACTTGTGATTATTCTTCTCAAATGAAACAATAGGGTAGCAGGTTGGGCTCAACCCTTGTGGGAACCACATTTCACCCCACATGTTGTAACTTGATAAACAAAACAACAACCTAATTTTATCTAACAACACTCTTCTCACTCAAATTCAAGGAATCTAGGAGCAACAAGGAAGACATCAACTTGGAGGCTTAGACAAGCAGGAGGACTAAAGATGATGCAGAACAAAGCAACCAATATTCATCATTAAGGAAATGACAAGTCCCCTTTCTCTTTATGTGCATTTTTCTCTTTTCTATCTATAAATGTATATTTTTTTGATTATGTCCATTCAAATAGTCAGTTCCACAGCTTGTGTGGAACAACATGCATTTAAATTATCAATAAAGACTACATTTTTGAAAGGATTGTGCAATCTTTCATATATTATATGCATATGCATAAGTGCAATCTAGTAATGTAATCTTCTGATTTTGTTTATGCACATGAATGTAATGTAGCAAAAATAAAAATGTACCTTACACTTCATTTGAAAATCACAAAAGCTCTACCTGATTGAGCTATTAACTTTTGTGTCTTCATGAACATACGTTGATACAAAATGAATGGAAGAAACATCCAAGTAATCCTAAATTTTTCTACCAACAATTCATACCAAAGATTGAACAATTTAAGGATATTGCAATAGGTAATTTGTATCGACACAAATAATATTAATGAAGTATTTCAAAGTTTAGGCCATAAGAATTATCCTTTTTAAAACATGGATTGTGTTGTAGCCAAAATTCCATCCTAATTATTTTTGCATACTTCCATTTTTACTCATCTCTTACATCCACCATATGCATAGAATTCCTGTCATAATAACTTAAATTTAATAAAATCCCTCACATGAGCTTCCCAATAAAACCCTTGATCACAAATCATCAAATTGTATTCCTCCTTTGAAATAATCCTATGATTTCTCATAGCATATCTCCAAGACACACCATGTCGATGAGAGTCCCTCCAAAGTCTCCCTAACATTAGCACTTAGCATAGATCAAAAATGTAGATGAGACACTCCTATGTCGAAGAGACTTATTTATATGTCTCATCGATGATGTAAAATAGTGAAATGTCAACAAGATATAGGAATATCAAGGAGAGAATCACTTATGTCACATCAACAAGGTATATCTACAAGTGCTTGGTGAAACATAACTCTTGGATATAACAAGTAATTGTCGATGAGATAGTGAAATATCAGCAAGAGACATTAACTTGTATCATTGACACCGACAACCAACATCGGAGGAACAAAAGATCTAATGTCAATGATACATTGAGATATTAGTAAGACAAATAAGATTGTCTCATCGACACTCTTCAAGTAATGATCAAAAGCATGCATTTCTATACCTCCAGGAAGGTGAGCAACATATATGGTAGAGCGGTATACACCACAACCCCATAGCAAGAATCCTTGAGCAAGGCGGTAGTGTGGTAAACAACATAAGGGAAGGGAAAAACACTGCCATACCGACATATCAAAGAAATAATAGGAATTTTAATTAAAATTCTTTTTGATAGTTATGAAATGATGATTAGTCTGATCGATGTGACTAACAAAAATATTGATGAGATTACCACTATTAATGAAGAACTTGATCATAAAGGTGGCGGGAGTTCCATTTATGAAATAGGGCTAGATGAAGTGTCCTGAAATTTGATAAATATGACCTCAACGAAGTTGAAATCACCGTGAATTGTAATTGAAGGATTTGGAGAACCAATTTAGACGGTGGTAGGCAGCTGGAAGTTTGCAGCATTTATCCAAGTGGTCTAGACTCAGCTCAAAGTATTTTCTTAGTAAGTAGATGAAATCATTGCATGAGTAGGGTTGAGATGGAAAAAACCCTAGGAAAATAGAAAGCAAAAAGACAAAAAATTGAAGCTAGGAAATTGAATCAAAACTTAATTGATTAGTATCTTGGGTCTGGGCCAAAATCCAAAAGAATAGCATAACTTAACCCATCGTGTGTGATATTAGAAGATAAACAGAAAAATCTAGGAGATGTATGGGCTTTGTGTAGGGGTTACAACCTCTTTATTAAACTTTGGCATAGCCCAATGTCAAACCTGTGGAATTTGAATTTTGGGTAAACTTGTAGTACCCAACATCTTTGTGAATGTAGAGTTAATCAAGTTGTTGTAAAATAATTACAATATGAAGATGAGAGAAATTCATTTGCTTGATGGGTCACAATTCATGGTCATAAAGCCAGATTATATTTCCATGACTTTTTAGCTAGACATTTCCTTGAAAACAAAATTACGAATCAAAGAAATGTTGGAGGAATACCGCACCATGGACACAAGTTACAAGAGGTGGAAATTGCCTCTACATAGGGTTAAAGGTGTGGGTAACCAAACTATGAGGTTCTCTAGTGAAGATAAGCCCCCATTCTCTATGGATTTGTTTGAAGAATACTTTCAATACACTTATTACTCAGCCGATCAAGTACTGGGAATTGATGTTCCTGAGAACATGAAAATTGCTCCCATGGTTTTAGCCACACATCTAGATCCATAATGCCCAACCCTATGATTATGCAAAGTATTTATCAGAGGCCATCAATAATTCCCTCAATATCATCAAGAATGACAATGAAACCATTAATTTCAAGCACTATTCTCTTTTCATGCACATGATATTATGTGAAGGGAAGGTGATGGGGATATGGGGTGAGGAATTAAGAATAAAAGACTTAGATAGTGATGAAAATTCAAGGCTTGTACAAATGTGGACTTTTGTGTGGGACAACAGGTGTGGGAGGTCCCACTACCTATATTTTGAGGAATATTTTGTCAAACCACTATACAAGATGCTAGGCCACAAATGTGACTACCTCTCCCTAGAGATCTTAAGATTTCTCAGACCAAAAGATATGGGTCATGATGCAGGGATAAATCACAATTGGGGGGAATGGTACATGTTTGGGGATTGTACTGCTATTAGGGTTTATGGATTTGAAGTTGCACCTTATTTTCTACCTAAGACTATGCCTGATAGAGTTGCTTATTGAGAGATCATAAGGAAATTGTCATTTTCAGCTTTCATGCATTTAAAGAGCTATGGGAGGAAAAATTTCATGCCTTCCACTTTATGCTTTGGTGATTTCACTATTATCTCTAATTCAGGCTATGACTTGGTTGGTGATAAACTGGATTATTATGGCTTGCTGGTTGACAAAAAAAGGGAAATTTTTGATCCTAAACACTTCATTTGTGATGCCAAAAAAATTCAGAAATTGAAATGGTATGAGCATAGTTTCCTTTTAGAAGATGTCACCAAAAATTGTGAAGAAAAACAAAACATGATGAGAATGAATTCCTACAATAGGGTTATGATGGATGAGGCTTGGAAGGTGAATAATAACCTAGGCTACGTAGGGGATTTCCACAAGGTACAAGATCCCATAGAAAGAATTGAACAGTTAATCCTCCATGAAGAAGAACTGATAAGAGATGTGTCACTTGTGGCATTTGAAAGAGGAAGGGGCATCATTCCTAGGAGGCAAGTAGAAAATATCACACCACTACATCACTTATCACCTTAGCCTACTCCTGAAGTGAGCTTTTTAGTTGGTTCCCCATCCATGGAAGAAGATAACACTAAGGATGAAGAAGAAGTCTCACAATTTAATGCTCCTATTATACCCCAATATGAGATGCCATTGGAAAGAAGTGTGATCACCTTTGAAGCCTCTAATGAGCTATTAGATGATGTGATGCATCGTGCAAGTTAGGAATTTGTTGCAGATGATACTTTTGTGCAAACTCCTAAATTTAAGTCCTTTATATATGAGTATAAAGGAAGACTAATAAGAGAAGGTTAAAGGACATTGACCCTGAGAAAGAGGCTTATGCCTTGAAAGAGTTGCAACATGAGGTTGATAGGGAAATGAGAAACATGACTACTAAGAGAGGAAGAGCATTATTGCAAGAAGCTAGAGTTATGCTCCTTCTTCAATGGGATATTAGTTCAACCATTGTGTTTGACAAATTTTTGAAGAGAAAGAATAAAACTTTGCAAATAATGGATGAAGTAGGTGACAAGGTCTATACAGGGTTAGGGTACAATCCTGATAATACCACTTTACAATTTGGGCTCTTTACCCCCAAGAAAGAAGCCTTCTCTCATTGACCATGATTAGATTTTTGGACATCTCCTGGTGAAAAGAGTAGGGGAGACAGATCCCTTGGAGACCACTGACTTGAATGTGAATGTAGCCAAATTCACCAAAGCCTAGATCCAAAAGCCAGCAAGAGATAACCAATGGCTGATAGAGGAAACTAATAGGTTGAAACAAGAATTAACCAACTACAAAGATAGGCTACTTGCTTATCCAAGGATTTAATCTCCTTTAATTGAACATGAAAGAAAAGTGTTAGAGGCCATGTTTGAGACTACTCAATGGAAGCATAAATTTGAAAAGGCTCAAAAGGAATAGGAAGAACTAAAAAGAAAATCGAAGGCTACTACTTTTAAAGTAGCATTAGGGATAATTTGTATGAAATTCAAAGACATGTGCCAACATGCAGATGGTGTCTAGCATGCTCACAGTGGAACATACAAGGTCCTCATGGAGCATGGAAGCCTACTTGATAGGATGAAGGAAATGGAATCCCATATCAAGGAAAAAGATGGAGATAATAATGGTTTTCTCCAAGAATGTCAGAGCCTCATGAAAACTTCCAAAATATCTTGACATAGGATTTGAGTGACTTTAGCTAGCTACTATGTATGGCCATGCCAGATTTATTTGAAGAAATGGATTTGAAGGATCAAGAAACTTGGAAAAATGAGATATCAAAATATTTGTCAGGCATCCTTGATGACATCAATGATGAGGATGAGGTACTCAGGAAAACACATAAGCAACTTGGGAGGATTTTTGGATTGGAGAATGTAATGACAGACACTCTACAAAATGCAAACACTTATGCATAGGAGAAATTCATTGATCACATGTCAAAGGTTAATTTGTTCCTTCCACGAGTTGTATGAGGAGGTAGTCAGAGTTTGGTTGTTGTGGATATATTAACATGGTGCTTGATCCTTGAACAGATCTTAGGTGGTCATGGGTGCTTACTGGTGATTGACGGACTATGGTGCATCGAACAATAAACTCTTTTAAAGTTTCTATGTTATGTTAATTATGCTTTAGTTAAGAAACAATGTAAATTTTGTGAATGGACCTGAAGCTTGTTGCTTCTCGTACAAATAGGGAAACCAAGGTTCAATTTTGATCATCATATCATCATCATTTCAATCCATTAGAATAGATACTAGACCATCTCATCCACTTATTCATATCAAAAGAACTCATGTTGTGTATGTTTATATTTTGAGCAATGTAATGGATTAGATACATTATAACTCATAATCCATTTTTAGTGTTCAATTGTTGTGTCAATTTTCATGCTTATTTATTGCTTTGCTATCTCCAAAGTGGTCTTTTCAAGTTGTTTAAATCTGCAAGAATTATCAGGGCACATTTGTTGTTACTATGTGGATGCTTTGACTAGTTTCTGGTTAGGTGTGAATTAAATTCCTTTCCAATAATTTACTTTAATTGGTTTGTATTAAAGATTAAAGTCCTCTTAGATATTGGCACCCTCTTATGGTCTAAAAACTCGTGTTTTTGAGACCCAATGGATTGCAAATAACTCTAAAAAATTTAGAAGTCTATGAAACAGTGTATATATTCTTGTACTTGTAAATATTCTTTTACTATTATGTCTATTAAAGAAAATAGAGTTTGAATAAAAAATGCTTCACCCTTTTTTGTAAGTGAGTATGTGAATTTTTGTTTAAGGAAAAATCTTACAATGTTTACATTTTTAGTTTACTAGTTTCAAATCTTCATTTTCTATGTATATAAAATTGTATGTGCTCTTTATCTCTAATGACATAAAACAATAATGTCATCAGAATCAGGGTTTTCAATTTCAGCACTATCATTTTACACACTTTTCATATCATGTTCAATTTTAAGTACAATCATCAAAATTTTATTTTTACTTCTTGTCCTAGTTAATTTTGATTCCTTTCAACACAACACAATAGGTTGCATGATAAATTTCAAACATTTTCTTTGCATGTTTTTGTATATATTATTTTCTCAGTGCATCATTATGTAACAACAATTTCACTTCTGAGATATATAGTAAAAATAAATGAAAGCACATATTTTCTTTGTCAAGGGAAATGTATGGTGAATACCCTATGTATTTCAGATAAGTGTGCAAGCAAAATAAGACATAACTGATTGAATTTGATTTTCTGCTGTACAATTGTTTTTTTATGCGCTTTTTACTTTTTGCATGTGGATTACCCTTAGAAAGAGACTACTTATCTTTTCTTAAATGAAGCCTTTACATTTCCTGTCTATGAAAGGAATTTACTGCTTGACAACAGGTTCATGAACTTCTTACAAATTAAGATTGGTGTAAAATACCATCCCCGCAAATGTTGTTTGGTCTAGAATTATAATGGAAAATTAAAAAGTTTGCTAGGAGAATAAAATAGGTTTTCAATTGTCCAAGTACAACATAATATTACTGAAGCATTTCAAAGTTTAGGCCATAAGAATCATCCTTTTTTAAACATGGACTGCAAATAATCTAAAAATTTATAATCCATGGTCATTAACATTATTGTCTGCTACAATGTCATCTAGTGTATCATTGTCAATGTTCATATGTTCTTTTAAGTATTTAATATTATCATCATCCTCATCTTGACCTACATCATCTTCATCATCATTGAAATTTGACTGTAGACCATCTATATTGTTACCATATGTATTTGGATCATCATTTTCTATACCATCCATATTGTTGTCTTCCATAACATCATCTAACTCTAGATTGTTGTCTTCTTGTTCCTGAACATAACCATCTTCAACATCATCATGGATGCCAATTTATTTGATGTTCTCTAATCCCTCTCTCATTTTGTTGGCCATCATTGTTTTGCTCAGTATCCACTAATGTATCATCAAATACATTCCTTAATCTTGGATCATAATGTATGACAAATATCCATTTCGGGTCCAAAATATCTTCATAGAAAAATACCTGCACATGAATGACATACATATATTAGACATAGGTTATAACAATTTTATTGATTAATAAACACATGTATATATTCACAATAAGCTATGAATTAATAGATTATTGATCACTATCGCTTCTTGTTTGAGTCAAATAAATACCTACTCACAATGAATTGGTAGTACATAAGGCTCCTTATTCTTCGGTAGGAACAATGAGGAATCTATAGAAAACAATCCACTACAGGTATCATGTCTTCGTGTCCTCCCAAACGCTTCATATCATCTACACTTAAAAATACAAAATTTAAAAGAGCAGTAATCCAACTCAATAATTTCTTGTATTTTCCCAACATATTTCAGATTCCCTTCAATTATATTCTTATCTTTTGAGCTTGATCGACTAGATTGCTTGAAGTCAACCATGATGCCACAATCGAAGGATCATCTCTTTACATCTACACTTTCTACACAATAATGTCAACCATATGCCCACATTGTTGGATATTTCCTCACCTATGAAAGACCATTTATTTCAGTGAAAAAAAATATAATGATGAATATTAAAATAGTTAATACTATCAAAATTGTAAGGAAACAATATTTTGTAAAATTTCAAAAGTACCTTTCTTTCACATCCTCTAGACATGTTGATTTCATCTTTTGTTATGTTTGAATCTATACCTACATCTTCTATTTGATTTTGAATTTGTTTAGTAACCCATTCTAGTGTGCAATCTTTGCCCCATTCCCCAAGAAGATGAGTGGGAAGTGGAGTATTCCTAGGGTTCAATCTCTTAAATTGTCTCCTTGCTTCTAACACTTCTTCTCTCTTTTTATCATACAAATCACTCCATTTGTTCATAAAGTCCATGTGGTACAAAATGAACTTGTCGAGTATAGAATTTTCTTGGACACCTATTATATGTCAACATGTTTATTTCAAACTCCAAATATCATGTTGTTAATTTGACAAATAAATTACGAAGTAAATTAATGATTGCAAGAAAAACAACCACACTGATCATGAATTTACTTACTAATTTCTACTTCAACACCATTAGATTGTGTTTTTTCTCCATCAATAATATCTGATGCTTGTTCTTCATCCCAAATGCCTAGGCCATCTTCAAAATCCTTACCAAGTAATTCACACAGGAAGAAAAATGCTTCATTCAACATACCCTTCATCCATGAAACCCTCTAGATGTGCCTTTTGTCAGACATATCTTTTAAGATTTTTCATAAACCTCTCAAAGAAAAACATCCACCTCATTGATACGACACCCGCCAATTCAATGTCATTGACTAGGTGTATAAGTAAATGGAATCATAGGTCCATGAAACTTATAGGGAGCTCCTTCTCAAGTACACATACAATTTTTGCAATTTCCTTCTTCCACTTTGGCACTTCATATTCTTGGATCTCCTTGGAGGTCACCCACCTAATATAAGAATAGTAAATTAGTATGAACCTTTAGTCATAAATTAAAATGCAATATAATATCTTTATGTCTCTCACACATGAACATTTCATATAACCACATACCTTGTAAATGCTGACAATCGACTTATGGCATTCCTTAAGTCAACTGTAAGACATGAATCCCCCCTAATTTCCAATGGCATGATATGATATCAAACACATTTATGAAAAGGCCATTAGTAAATTTTTCTCACACAAAAAAATATCAAAATAAATTTAGTGCTTAATCAATGTTACCAATAAATGTTAAATGTTGATATATAATACATCCATTGAATTATGAAAATCATGTGTTTTAAATCCTGTGATATGTCCATCAACTGTAAAAGCTTTAGCCAATGATGACCCATAGCTAGTAGGTGTCCTTATTGAATGGATGACATTTTTTAGTTGGTCTAGCTCTTCTTTTTTTCAAAATCCATGGAGCTTCTGCATATGTTTCATTTTCCCTATTTGGCCACAAATGTTTTCTATCAAATTTTGTATGTGAAAGAGCAATATCTCTCCTCGAGGACAAGGTGTCCTTCTCTTTGCCTGAAGTATGTCGAAATATAGAACTTGGGAAATTTTTGAAGATGTGCATAGGATCTAATAGGTGAGATATTAATAGATCCTTCCAGTAAGGGAGCTTATAAAATATGGATTTCCTTTTCATTCCTTCTGGCATATTAACTACATCTTGTTCTAGTTCTTCAATTGAATCACCCCGATCAAAAAAATCCTCCCAGGATTTCAATTCAACATCTTCATACTTCTTAAACCAATCACCTGGACCCATAATCATGGGAGGGCCTCTATTTTCAACCTTTCCATCAAATTTATTCTTCAAGTGATTTCTAGACCTATGATCTAGTGGTAGAAAAACCCTGTTGTTTGTGTAAATAAATTTATGTAGATATTTAGAATACCACCCTTGAAATTGTTTTGCACATCTTGGACATGTAAATATCCCCTTTGTTTGAAGCTCTGAAATTCAATAAGTAATGTTAATAACATAAGAAAAAATAGTATAAAACTAAGTATGAAAGTTGGGATGAAAATAAATTATGACTGTAAATACATAAATATTTTATCTTACTAGAACAAACACCAAGTCTTGGGAAATCATGAATAGTCCAACATAGCACACCATACAACATGAAGGACCTATTTGATGGAGGAAATGATATGTCATACATTCTTATGCCTTTCGATAACACTTGCATCTCATCAATAAAAGGCACAAGATAAACATCCATGTTTTTAACTTGATGTTTACCTGGAACAATGAGAGTCTACATAAGGTGCTCCTTTCTAACACTCATCCATGGGGGAATATTGTATACTATCAATCTAACTGGCCAAACACTATAATTTGAGCTCAAGAAAGAGAATGGGTACACTCCATCAATTTCCAGACCAAACCTAATACTACAAGGTTCATCTTTGAATTTCTTGGCCATTTTTCCTTTGTGTTTCATTGCTTTGGAGTCGGTCGGAATTCACATGAATCCATCTTTACTCTTGTTCTTTGCATTCCAGTTCATCAATTGTGCTAGTGAATTTCAATAAAACATTCATTGAAGTCTAGGTATAATTGGCATGTGACGTAAAACTTTCTTTGGAACTGTAGGACCTTGTATATCTGTACGATGTCTCTTCTCTTTGCATATAGGGCATTCCACCTTGTTTTGATATTCATCTCTGTATAAAATGCAATCATTTTTACATGAATGAATTTTCTTATATTCAATCCCAAACTCAACCAACAATAGATGCATCTCTCTGCAAGTTGATGGAAACACATTCTTTTCAGGGAATATTTTAGTTTTTATTGCCCTATAAGATTTCCAAAGATTAAATCAATTGAATGTTTGACTAAAGATGAACATGTTTGATATGTCAATATATACTAGGACTATTTATATACAATATATGGTTTTAAAATCCCTTTAAAGAAATATAAACGAAGTTGATGAATGTTTATGAATTATGTACACCAATTGAAAATGCAAAGTAAGAAATAGATTTCAACTCACTTTAGTAGGGTAGTGAATCCTTTGTCTGACCAAGCAAATAGTGACTTGATTTATAATAATGTTAATGTGCATGCCAATTTTGAGGTTCTACTTGCACCCAATTTGAACACAGGTGTCTTTGTTGCTTGCTTGGAGTCTTTGATGTTGTTATCATCAACATTACGTTGCTGGTAATTACCCCTGCTATCATCATTACTGTCAACCATATCATTGTTATTGTCATCATTTTTTCTATCCCCAAAGAAACCTAGAAGCATTTCATTCAATCCTTCTTCATGCACTGCATTTTCACTATCATGATCATCATCACTAAGGCTAGGTGGCATGCCATCAATGTATGTGACTCTCATCAACTCTTCAAATTTCTCAAGTGGTAGTGTTCTCTTCAATCTTGCTCTTTTCACCCTGGTATGGTTTAAAGGATGGTTTGGATCATCCCATCCAAATCTTAATAACCCAGTTGAATGTTGGGTATTATTATGTGTTTCATCAAAATTTTCTACCTATCAACAAACACAAGCATTATTTAATGTTTGGAAACAATTGGATAAATCATAAATGTATCAGTTTCAAAGAAATATAATCAAATATGGCTTAAAAAATAAAAATAAAAATTGTATGAACATATATACATCAATTGAATAATGGAACATTATTTTATAGACTACCTTTTTTATACAATAATTTAAATAAAATATAATTTTTACAACATAGTTTATAAAACATCAGTCCACACTCATTTATTATTCTTTAGTTTTAATCAATTATAGGAGGCATACTACCAAATGGAAGCTCATCATATATGTAATATATTTGTACAATCGCTCGTTTGAATTGTTTCTTTCCACAACATACAAAACATCCACAAACAACAATTTTCTCAAAGTATTCATCCCATATATTATAGTCTTGACCTACCTCTTCTTTAGCGCAATCATTTGTTGTGTCTGCAGTATCCATTGTCATATCCTCTTCCACCCACTGTCATCTACGTGATTTAATAGTTTTAGGTCCATTTCCATGTACATATCTTCTTCTTTTGCTAGTTGAACGCTCAGGCTCTGAATTTTCTCCAGTCTCCGTCTAAAATGATCAACAACATGCATTAATTTATGTCAAGATTGGATAATACATTATAAATTTCAATAATATTGTGAAAAAAGATGGGCATATCACAAAATTCCATTAGATCATTTTTTCCTAAGTTAAGTCAAAATTTGAGTACCTGATGTCTCGCTTCATCCATTGTGTCCTCATTTGATATGACACGATTTGTTTCCATGGACTCATCTCGCCCCTATAATACACAACATAGTAAATAATGTTTAGTATACCAATTATATCATTTCAATGAGTATGCTATCCAACACAAAACCTCACTTTAGTCATATATTTGACATATTGATATCTCCTCTATGTTGTAGCATTTATGAATTCATAAACACCTTCCTCCTTTGGTTGATGTTGCCTTCTCTTCCTACCTTTATTGTATTTGAAAATTCCATTGTCTCATCTATTTCCACCCACTTTCCTCTCAGTGATTTAGTATTTCTATACCATCCACGTCCTCTCTCCATGGCCTCCTCCATGAATAAAAATGCTACCACAGAAGCTTTAATCACACTACTGCCTAGAAGGAAGAAGCAACTTGTGGGACTATGGTAAAAGCTACTCTACCACACTGAGCTGATGAAGGAGATGTAGGATAGCAGTGGTCACTGCACTACCACATACCAATGGTAGAAGACTTGTGGGAGTCACTGCAACACTGCTAGGAATAAAAGGAAGACTCAGGTGCTGCCATAAAAGCTTTCACCGCACTACCATCGAGAAGGATGAAGCACCTTGCAAGATCACAGTAAAAATTGCTCTACTGCACTGAGCTGATGAAGGAGCCACGAGACATAAGTGGTCACAAAAACAAGGCAAGAGTTGGAATTATTTCCAACACTCCAGATCCTGTGATACACAACAATGAAAATAGTCACTATACAACAATGATAGGCACTTAATTAGGTGCACTTGGCACCATCTTAGGTGCCCCAAATAGATTACATTAACAACCAATAGTCAATGCTAAAGTTGGTATTAACTAACACCGACTAAAGCAATGACTACTAAATGAAAAAAAATTAAAAAAAATTCTATGTGAAGGAAGAAATCAAATGATAAAAAAGGGAAGAATGCCACGCAAAGGAAGAGTGCATGGCACTACCAACAACTGATGAGAAATTTGATTTAGTTTGTGACACCATAGGTAAGGTTACAATTTTTTTTTCTTGGTTGAATTTGTGATTGTTTACTGGTTCGTGGCCTAACCTATCCAAGAAAACTCTAAATTCCCCATCATTATAAATTGTGAAACCTTTGAGAAACCAACAAAAAAATTTACCCTACCCATTTGAGCTTTGGCTTAAAATATTATAGCATGAAGCCAGGATGCCTCTATATTCTTTCCCTAACTTGGGTATCAGGGAAATAGTGAACTACTTGGAAAATTTGGGAATTGGGTCAGTCATTGTTGAGCAATTGTTGAAAATAAATGCAAAAACCACTTGGTTTTGCCTAGTCATGCCATAGTCACCGATGCCATGATAAATTTGTGCAAGATTGAAATATGAAAGAGTTTTTATGATAAGGTTATCAACACTAAGCAAACCCAGTGAACATATTTTCCCTAGGTTATCAACACTAAGCAAACCCAACAAACATATTTTCCCACAAAACAAAACTTTCATACCAAAAACTGGATGAAAACTTTCATACCTGACAGTGTGTACTTCATTTTCCCTCCATAGACTGGATGAAAATAATTTTCCCTAGGTCACCGCAAAATCTCAAGCAATAGAAGGAAGTGAGCATTGTTAGCAGACTCTGGCCACAATGAGGTAATTCATTGTCAATTTATAGATTTGTAAATGTTTTCATTGTTTCTTTGAATTTTACTTTTTACTTTTATTATTTCTAAATTTAAAAGAAGAAATATAATTTAAATATATATATATATAGGGACATGAGACTGACAAAGATAAAGAGGAATTGGCTTCCATATTGGGGGTAGAGGAAATGAACAAATTTGTTAATGTGGACTAGACAACGCTTGCCAGATACATAAGAAACACAATCTTGTAATGCCTCTCAAACATTGCAAACAAATCAATTGTGTCAAAGGGAATCTATTGATTCCCCAACTAGTCCTGGATTGAGCAAAAGATCTAGGAGGAAATCAGTGACAGTAAACTCTAAGAATGTGGAACAAGGAGCAGAGACTTCCAATAATGTCTCAGCCACTCTTGGGACACAGACTTCTTCCACCACACCATGTTATCAATCTTGCATTGGTAGCTACAATACAAAGATAAAATACGAGGTGGTTTAAGGGGAAGTCTGAATGATGGATGCTGGGAAAATGTTTGTGAATAGGTTGAAGGAATCATGCCTTCAACAGTTCAAAGACCATCTACATTTTCCATTCTCACAGATACCCATGCAACTGAAAAAAGAAGTTATCCATGACATGGAGACTAAATTTTACATAGGTTGGTTTGTAAAGAAGATAAAGCTATGAATGTCTCAAAACTACAAGAGATTTTGGTGCAACCAAACAAAGAAGATAAAAAAATCCCTCCTGAGCTAAGGTAGAAAAGAAGGCTAATTGATGTAAGTGTGAAAGTATGGAAAGAGCTTGTACAATCATATGAGAATTTTGATGCACTGAGGAAGTCTAGTGAGGAGAGTACACAGGTATTTGAATTTTCTCATAAGATTAGATCAAATTTATTAAACGATATTTAAATTTTATTTGTGCATAGTTAAATTGAATTGGTATATGTTTTAGGACAAGGCCTCCAAGGATAGGCTTGAGAAACTTTGTGCCACACATCGCAGTGTCTAGAAAGGTTTACAGGCCTTGATTGCACATTTGTAAGTATATTTAATATGTTAAATGATATATTTTTTTATTTCCTTGGAAAAAGTAAATGATTGTATATTAATTAGTTTAACTAGTCCATGTGCCATGTTTTGATAGGAGGAGAAATATGGCCACCATCCAAAGCAATTTGAAAGGAATATGTTTCAAAACAAAAAGTGGAATGATTTTGTAATCTGGATGGAGAACAAGGTATCAACAGTTTATTTTCAATAACTTAGTTGGATATTGTTGTGTTAATATGTCAATCTGCATCTCTTGTGTTGAGTTGTTTATTGATGTGTAGGATGAGTAAATAGATTTCAAATATTATGATTACAAGATGAAATTTTATGTGCATGAATAAATAGTAGAAGGATGTAGATGAACTCAATTCATCTGACTTTATGCCTCTTGGCAGGCATTCCTCTTGAATCTCTAATATCAGGTGCCCAAGACTTCCCTATAGCTTTTACCTTTCGTTTCCGCCTTTCCTCTTCACTGTCAAACTCGTCTCCTTTTTCCTTATCTACATTTCTAGCTTTAGCTTCTAATTCATCCCATGTTTTACCTTCCTCCTCTTCATAATCTTCTTCTTCTTCTTCTTCTTCTTCATCCTCCTCTCACTCCACAAGAGATTCATCTTCGAAACCTTCCTCATCTGATCAAGGGTTTGTATCCTTGATCTGACTCTTCTAAATTATCAAAATTAGAATCACTAGCTTCCATATTCAAAAATTCCCAACCACTATCTTCAATAAATTTATCTGGATCATCAGTAATAGTCTTCAAAATTGGCTGCCAGTTCAAGTTCATTATGCTTTCATAATACTTATATCCATGGATTTCAACCATTCCTTGATGCCATCAAGAAAATATTGAGGAATGGCGTACATGTGGAGTACATCTCATTTGAAGTCTTTGAAAACAATAGCCATATCAAATGCCTTTTTCCCAATTCCTACTCTCTCAAGGTTAACAATTCTCAATCTCACTAATAGCGATTACTAAGAAAGGTAATTCCACCAACTCTACCAAACAGTTTACTGTAGGAACAATAAAAGCAGAGGCTTTGAAAGGAACTCCATGAAAACCAAGCTCTCTAAATGGTGTATCAAACTCTAGTTCAAAATCTTTTAGATGAGGCTGCTCCCATAGCTCACTTACTCGCTTGAAAAATCCTTGAAACTATGACTTCTTAACATTTGAAAGATAAATGGAATGTTCTCAACACCTAGTAGAGCTATCCAAAAAAGCTAACTAAGAACACAAACATGCTACCGCACACAATGGCCTAATGGCTAGTTGTCATAGAAGTCAAACTACCGAAGTAACAACACTAATCAAGTTAACATATATGCATCATTTTCATAAACAATTGAAATGTGTAACAAATGTTAATCAATACATTGAATTTTGAGATGTGTTGAAATAATAAAAAAAAAATGTTTTGGGGAAAATATCAGCAGTGTGGGGGAAGAAAGCATTAACCCTAATAAAATATTTTTTTTTTGTTCTTGATACACCATCTGTAAGTTTTCCTTGGATGAAAATATTGAATTTCTATATGTTGTACCCCTTAAATGTCCTACATGTTACAAATATGGAATAACAATGCACAACTTTGTATCGAGTCCAAAGGCCAAGGAATTCTGAATAAGGGTATCCAAACTTGATAAGGATGCAGTCACTATTACATGTATTGACAATCCAGAATAGTTATGTAAAGACAATTTCCTGTGAAAACCATAATCAATCAAATTATGCACATTCAAATCTAAGTTTGAAAGCTTGCATTTCAGTCTATGCATCTAAGTCCTTGTTGAAGATTGAGGGTGTCAACAAAAAAGCTAGAATAGCTCTCCTTAAACCAAAGCTAGTTTTAAAGTGCAGTATTTCCAAATTCAAATCCACTTCTCAGCTAAGTAAAGGAGGTAGTATTGTCAAGTGCTACCTCAAATAGAGAAGGCTATATAAAACATTGAAATAGAAGATCCAAAGTGAGACGACATAGCTGTAGACCATAGATAATCAAAATTCTTGCAATGCACATATGCTTGTGACACAAACAAAAGGTGCTTACACATTGGCTGAATATACCCTCATCAAAATGACTAGAAAGAAATTTCAAATTTGTAAGTAAAATATGACAGTCAAGAAAAAAAGTCATAAAACTTGGAAGTAAACTTTGGCAAACATGTAGGTGAACTTAATTCATCTAACTTTATGCCTCTTGTCAAACATCAAGACCTCCCCTCCTAAATTTTGGACCACACCCATTACCTCCACATAAAATTGGACATCCTTGGTCTTCTTGGTTCCCACACCATGATATGGTTATGAAAATGAAAATGAAGCAAAGTAATCATCTCCTTCTTTGTTGGCTGGAAGAATGCATGCTTAATGTTTTGATACATGATATTAGCTCTCTCTTCCGCTCTCATGGTTGAATACCAAAATCCATTGTGGTGGGCCTCCAGAGTTCCAGTCATCTTTCGTCCTCTTCCACCAAATACTGGCCTGATCCACACATTTTCCAGCCTAATTTGCTTTGTTTTTGAAAGCTGAAGTTTCTCCTGAGTCACCAATGTAGCTCTCTTTTCCTTTTTAGACTCTTTCATTGCTACATATCATCTTTGGGATTTAATCATTTATACCACATGGTTGATGTGCTTTGAATCCTTGCATCTAAAGGAAATTTCCTTAACATAAATACTGCTAGGGAATTTCAATTTTGCAATTGTAGTTGGCATTAAAGCTAGTACCTGTAACATTAAAATTATCCTTATATAAGAATTCCCTCCATCTTGTTGGCTTGTAACACTCTTGTTGGTGGCTACATGAAATCTTATTTTTATTACTCTTCTACATTAGAGGGTTCATATCCTTGATCTAACTCTTCTGAATTATCAGAATCAGAATCACTAGCTTCCATATTCAAAAATTCCCAACCACTATCTTCAATAAATTTATTTGGATCATCAGTAATACTCTTCAAAATTGGCCACCAGTTCAAGTTCATTCTACTTTCATAATACTTTATATCCATGGAGTTAACCATTCCTTGATGCCATCAAGTGAAGATTGAGGAATGGCGTCAATGTGGAGTACATCTCGCTTGAAGTCTTTGAAAACAATAGCCATATCAAATGCCTTTTTCCCAAGTCCTACTCTCTCAAGGTTAACAATCTCAATCTCACTAATAGTGATTACTAAGAAAGGTAATTCCACCAACTCTACCAAAAAATTTACTGTAGGAACAATAAAAGCAGAGGCTTTGAAAGGAACTCCATGAAAACCAAGCTCTCTAAATGGTATATCAAACTCTAGTTCAAAATATTTTTGATGAGGCTACTCCCATAGCTCTCTTACTCGCTTGAAAAATCCTTGAAACTCTATATTGATTTTATTTTTCTTGTCACTCTCTTGATTTTCTTCGTCAATTTCATCAGATCATACGTTGACCTTCTTGCCCCTCCTAAATTTTGGACCACATCCATTACCTCCACATAAAACTAGACATCCTTGGTCTTCTTGGTTCCCACACAGTCATATGGTATGCAAATGAAAATGAAGCAAAGTAATCATCTCCTTCTCCATTGGCTAGAAGAATGCATGCTTAATGTTTTGATACATGATATCAACTCTCTCTTCTGCTCTCATGGTTGAATACTGAAATCCATTATGGTGGGCCTCCACAATTCCAGTCATCTTTCTTCCTCTTCCAATAAATGTTGGCCTGATCCACAAGTCTGCCAACCTAATTGGCTGTGTTTTTGAAAGCCAAACTTTCTCTTGACTCACCAGTATTAGCTATAACTTTATTGAAATTTTATTATGGTATGTGCACTTTGATATGATGTAATATGATTATTGTTTCATGTCATATGTTGTAATATTAGATATATAATAGAAAAATAAACTATTGCATGAAATAAATAATAATTTTTCATTTTAATTTTTTTTTTTGTAGAACACGAGTCTTTCGAAAGATCAAGATGATCCTCAACATGATATAGATCCACAAAATATTGTTTCTTTTGGTACATATCACATGCTAGAGGATGATGATGACATAGATACAAAAGACATTGAGGCCAATGACAATGATGACGACGACGACAACGATGATGACGACGACAACGATGACGACGACGGCGATGATGATGATGATGATGAGACAGTTGGTGATTGTAACTAGTGACATTCATGATCATATAGACTACATCATGGATCATTGCTAATATATCGTTATGACGACTCTTTTCATGGTTACTACCATATGTATCATTTTCATGGATTACAACACTATATTGTTGATTTGTATCATATTGACATGTATCATTTTCACTATATCATTTCGACATGTATCATCTTTACTTGTATCAATTTGAATTACATAATTTATCAATTTTATTTATATCATTTGTACATGTATCATTTTCACTTATGTCGACTATTAGACATGTATCATTTTGACATGTTTTTGATGTATTGCCATATTTGAATTTTAGTTGTTTTAGTTATATATGATGATGATGTTATCAGTATTGACTTGTCAATTTATATATATTAAAAGTGGTTGATGATTTTTGGACGGATATTTATTAAGTATGATGATTTTAATTTACTGCTTAGGATGGATGTTGTCAAATTCAATTAAATTATAGATATTTGACTCATTTTAATTATAGATGATGATCATGTTACAATAATTATATTGTTATTATGAGTTAAATAATTAAATTACTTACTCTATAATCATATGAGTTATTTAAGAGGCATGATATATTTAACTAATTAAATTGAAATAAAACATATGAAATTAATAAATGGAAGCAAAACAAGAAGCATTTTTAGAAGAAAAAATGGAAGCAACAATAGAAGCCAAACTAGAAGCAAACCAAAAGCAATCTTGGAAGCAAAATTGGAAGAAAAACAAGAAGCAAACCTAGAAGAAAAAATGGAAGCAAATCTAGAAGCAAAATTGGAAGCAAACCTAAAAGAAAAATCGGAAGCAAACCTAAAAGAAAAATTGGAAGCAAAACTGGAAGAAAAACTAGAAACAAAACTAGAAGTAAACCTAGAAGAAAAATTGAAAGAAAAACTAGAAGCAAAATAAGAAGCAAAACCAGGAGCAAACCTGGAAGAAAAATAAAAAGAAAAACTGGAAGCAAAACCAGAAGCAAACTTGGAAGAAAAACTAGAAGCAAAACTAGAAGAAAAACCGGAAGTAAAACCAAAAGCAAAAATGGAAGAAAACTTGGAAGCAAAACTAGAAGCAAAACTAGAAGCAAAAGCGGAAGAAAAACTGGAAGGAAAACCAGAAGAAAAACTAGAAGAAAAACCCAAAGCAAACCTAGAAGTAAAATTGGAAGCAATCTTGGAAGCAAAACTAGAAGCAAAACTGGACGCAAAATTGGAAGCAAAACTAGAAGCAAAAATGGGAGTAGACATGGAAGCAAAACCGAAAGCCAAATTGGGCACCAATTTCAGCACAATTTTTGACGTTACTTCCTAGTGCTATTTTGGACACTAACAAAGATGCTATGATTTTTCAGTGCTAAATCTAGTGGAGAAGTCATTGTAAAATCTAATGCCAAACTGACCATGCTTGTTTGTGTCGAGTTTAGTGCCAGCCAAATTGTTCAATTCATGGCTCAAAATACACTAAAATTTGGCACAAAAGTTAGCACTAATTACCTGTTGTGCTGTTGTGTAGAGATTGGTATGCAAGGTTAGACAAATATTTGATTTAGCAAGGTTTCAAAAAATGTACGGTAGATAGTAATTTGTATTTCAAAGTTGAAAATGAAAAAATATTGATAGTAGTTGTATATGTTGATGACATTATCTTTGGAGGAAATGAAACAATGTGCAAGATGTTTACTGAAGAGATGCAAAAAGAATTTGAGATGTCTATTTTTGGTGAAATGAATTTCTTTCTTGGGCTACAAATTAATCAAACAAAGAAAGGGTTTTTTATTTCATAGTCAAAATATTTGAAAGAGATATTGAAGAATTTGGGATGGATGGTTCCAAACTAGTATGCACTTCTATGGTGTCTAGTTGCAAATTGATTAAAGACGGTGATTCACCTAAGGCTGATTAGAGAAAATGCAAATCTATGATTGGAGGAATTTTGTATTTAACTGCTACTAGACTGGATGTTATGCATGTAGTTTGTCTTGTGGCTAGATTTCAAGAAGACCCTAAGGAGACACATGTTGTTGTTGTTAAGAGGATATTCAGATATTTGAATGGAACTTTGGATTATGGTTTGTGGTATCCTAAGGATACTAACTTTACACTTAGTGCTTATAAAGATGCAGATTGGGCAGGTTGTGTTGATGACGAAAAAAGTATAAGTGGTGGTGCATTCTTTCTTGGTTGCAGATTGGTGTCTTGGTTGAGTAAAAAGCAATATTTAGTTTCTTTATCTACTGCTGAAGCTGAGTATATTGCCACAACATCTTGTTGTACACAAGTTTTATGGATGAAACAGACATTGAAAGATATTAGAATAATGTATGATGATCCCATTTATATCTTCTGTGATAATACAAGTGTAATTAACATTTCAAAGAATCTAGTGATGCACTTAAGGACAAAGCATATATCTATCAGGTATCACTTTTTGAGAGAGAAGGTTGTGGAGAATGAAGTAAAGCTTGAGTATGTACTGATGAAGGATCAAATTGCTAATATATTTACAAAGGATCTTCTTAAAGATACTTTTGAGTATCTCCGAGAGAAGTTAGGGGTTATTGCTCCATATTTCTTGAACTAGATGCATATGAAGATGCATCAGTCTAGTGGGTCTAGAGTAAAAACACAAACCTGTGTCACATTTTATAAAGGAATCGACCAACAACAAATTTTTTTTGAACTTCAACCACATAAAAGTGGTCTTTATGTTTTGAATTTCAAAATGATGTAAATTAATGAAATGTAGAACTTGTGATGAAGTTTATTCCTATAACTTTTTAGATTTTTTAAAAATTGTTTTTATTATTTTTTTTATCAATTTAAGAATAGATTTTGGAATGCTGAAAATTTTAGAAAAAGTGACATTCACAGGACGTCAAGAAACAAATTGAAAAACCTACATTTTTCCCTAAGTTTTTTTTCTCCAAATAGGTAACTTCAATATCTAGTGCATGGAAAAAAATCAAATATTGATGTTTATTTTTCTTGTAATAACATTTTAAAGTCAAACTTGTCAAAATTTGACAGTTTTCATGGGATGTCAAATATCATCTATTTTTTAAATCATTTTCAAAAAGAAAATTATACCCTTTTGAAGAGGACTCTCTCCTCTAGTGCATCATATATTTAAAAAAAAAATTAATATTTTTTACCTTTTTAAAAATTTATAATCAACCTATTTTTTAACTTTAACAATCTACTTGCATTATTTTAAAAATAAAATATATTAAAACTAATCAAAATATTAAAAAAATTACATATTCGGATTCACCACTTTGAGCTCTACAAAATGGTTTTTTTTTTAAAACGTAATTTTTATTGAAGAAATACTTAGTTGAAGTTGAAAATTTTAGAAAATTTTGAAAAAAATTGAGTTGGCGGCCAACCAGGATGCCACATAGATTGTTTTGGTAGAAAGGGTTTCTATAGAAAGGGTTTCAAATGAAATCCTTTCTATAGAAACCCTGCACATAAAATAAGCCAATTTCAAAGCGGAAAAGGAAAAAAACTTATTTTTTTTGGATTTGACCAAAACCTATTTGGCCGAAACCCTATGTGCCACATATAGGCCACATGGTTTCGATCGAAACTTATTCGGCCAAAAAATTTCCAGCTGAAAATGTTTCGCTTAGAACTATTTATTTGGCCGAAAGTGTGACAACTTTTTGCTTTTACCCTCTATGAATCTATTTTTTCTTCTGGATTGATGTTTAGTGGCTACCTCTTAGGGGGAGTAGGTAGTATCTTGTGTTTTCATTGAAAGAATATTCAGTATTGGTATTGGTCATGTCAAAGGAGAAATCGGTGAAATATCTTTTTCCTTTGCCATTGATGTCAAAGGGGGAGATGAGGAAGATGTGAAAAGGAAGCAAGTATCTAATAAGGGGGAGAAAGAAAAATCATGAGAAAGTATGCTCAGAGTTGTTGTGTTGTCTTTGATGGTTTTTCACATCATGTATTTCCATCAATGATAAAGGGGGAGATTGTTGCAAAAATGAAGATGTTGTCATTGATGTCAACTAGTTAATTGGTTATCAACTGGTTGTTGTTTTTATTGATTTCATGGATGCAGGTTATTAGTTGTTTATGTTGAGGATATTGAGAAAATTGTAATGAAGAAAGGTTGTAGGTATTCAGTAGTTGCTCTGGGTTTTTCTCAGGGATTTTCTCCTATGATTGGGTGGTTTAGATATATTGATCATGGTTTTTGGAAGTTGCTATATCTAGATTTTTGGGTTCTGGATCATTGTACAATGCAAGTTATGTTCACGAGTTGTGAACTATGTTTTTCTGTGTATCTAGCTATGGTCAAGGAGAAATATAGTTGCTCCATATTTCTTCTTGTTTGAGTTTTATGACTTGCGGTTCTAAAGTTAAGTTGATATGTTTGTTTTGAATACAATTTTATTATCTGGAAAGATTGGATCGTACTAAGGTTCTATATGCTTAATTGTTTATGTGTTTTACATTGGTTTGGAACTTGTGTTTAATACTACTTTTGAATTTTTTGGAAGCATGTTGAAGCATGGATTTGGGTCACCCTCATTCTATTTCCACTATAGAATGTTTTAGCATTGACCTAATTTGAATTTGTAAATATAGATGGTGTGTGTGGCTGACTTTGGATATGTTTCAAAGTTGAAGATGGTATATATAAGTGATGAGATGTTGAAAAATAAATAGAGAAGTGCAAAGAGCAAGATAGATGCGAGATAGATGCAAAATATAGAGTTTGGTTGTGTAGATCAATGCAAAATCTAATTGGAAATTTTTTGGATGCAGTGAGTTGAAGGTGTACTCTATCATTCAAGCATGTCTACAAGTGCATGAGAAAATTGTGGTGGAAATCTTCGTTGCATTGAGATTGTCTTCTCTCTGTAACAAATCTATTCTATCTTCTTTGTAATTCTATGGCAGTGAGCCCTCTGGGTGGTTAACCCTTTGTTGGATAGTGAGTCCTAATGAACAGTGAGTCCTATTTTGGTAGTGAGCCTTTGTATTCAATTTTTGTATTCTCTATATTGTGAGCTAATCCTCATCGTGGTTTTTCCCTTATTTGGTTTTCCACATAAATATGGTGTTATTGTGTGTATGGTTTTTACTTTTTTTAGTTTCTGCACTTTCACTTAATGACTAATCATATTATTAGAGTAAATGATTTATGAATGGTAATCAAATTAATCTTTGGTGAATGCTATAAAGATTTTTTTTTTTTACAATTGATTCACCCCCCTCTTAGTTGTTTTGTTCAATATTATGTTCATTTTTTTTGTGAGTACTAATATTTGTAGGACCTTCAATCAAGCATCCAATTCTCCTTAAAGGTGATGAGTACAATGAATTCAATCCACAAAGGAAGGAAGATCTTAATGGTACGTTGTAGCATTTATCAAATTTTCATTCCCTTTTATCCATTTTCCTCTACCCAACCGAGGGTAAGCACTCTTTTAAATCAACCTAGCCATTGTGGAGGTGGAAACACCCAAAAAAAAAGTTTAAATTAGGCAAACCTCTATATGGCACAACCCTTTCTCTCCTCTCTTATGTGTGGGTGACAGATCTAAAGTGGATTTGGCAAAGGATTGAAGACATTATTACAAGATCAAGAATTCAAGCCTTCTATGTCAACAAATTAAAGGGAAAGTGGAATTAATCTGAAACCCAATTTCTAATTTTGAATATCTTCTTTTGTCAGTTTAGGGTGCTTGTACCCCTATCCATCTAGCTTGAGCTTAAATTTATATACCAATTTCCTCTATCTCTACACTCTATTATTCTGTAATCCTTTTTTGTGTTACAATTTTGTACTTTTATGAAATCATAACAATTTGTTGTAGTTGCATAGTTAACTTAGGTAAACATTTTCATTATAAAATTAATTCAATCATTAATCAATAATATTCCTCCCTTAAAAGAACCCAAAACTTGATCCACCATTCTAGCTCTTCCATAGTAATTAGAAGCCTAGTGGGTGTTTGTGATCATTTTTGGTTCCTTTCAATATGATGTAGGAGAAAGTGTGATTTAGACACTAGATCCCCTTTCCCACATCACATTTTTGTGAAATTGACACTTGTTACACTTTAAAAACCTTTTGAAATATTAATTTAGTCATTTTAAAGTCTAAATGTAATCTTGGATGGTTTTAATTTGTCATTTATGCATGCATATTTTGTTGACAAGCATTAAAAAGTAAAGATTTGCATAGTACATGTCATTTCAAAGGATAAAGAAGTGTCAATTTCTAGATTTTTTAAAGAAGGTCCACTTAATTAATGCATATTAGAATCTGAAAATTTTCTTTTGAACAAAGTGCATCACTTCAAAAATATACTTTTTATGCATGATTGTGTATTGTACATAAACAAATTAGGTTTTCATGTATTTCTAGAAATCTCTTTGTTGTCAAACCTAAACCTCTGCAAATTTGGATCCTTAAACACTATAGATCATATCTAAATTTTTAAATTATAAAAACCTTACACCTCTATCCTAGGACACTAACACCCTTTTCCATCTAATTTTTGAACAAATTTAGATCACATTTGTTTCTATGACTCTTGTGCAAATCTATGTTTTGTTCCTAGAAATTATTTTAGTTATTGTCACTGTTCTTTATTTTTCTCTTTAGTATATGAGTAATTAAGTTTTTTAAATATTGTAATAAATTTATGAGCTTCACGATCTAGCATCCCATATATAATACCCCCTTGAGATATAGTTTCAAACTTATGGCTTCCCATGCTACAATCACATCTAGTGTTGAGCTCAAGTCTTATAACTCTTTCACTCAAGGTGTTACATCCACTCAATCTATCTTTGAATCTCTTCCTAACCCTATGTTGGTTATGTATTCATCACAAAATAACATTTATGTGGACTTGGAGGATATCATTTCCCATGTCCTTGAAGATAAACAGTTGGACAAAGACCTAGAAGGAATTCAACAATTCTTTAGCATTAAGTCTTTGGTCGAAGAAATAGTTCCTCTTTTAGATAGCCTTAGGAAGTTGATTAATGATTCACAAGGGATAAAAGTGTTGTGTATCCTAGCTCATATAATAGATGTAAACATTCCTATAATGGCTAGTTTTTCTCAAACCTTTACTAATTCTCAAAACCAATTAGTAAAATAAGCTTCCTCTTATACAATCATTCCTCCTATTTCCACCTTTACCCCTCTAGTTGTAGCATAAACCATGCATATCTAGTAATGGTCTTAATGCAAGTTCAAAGTATTTTCTCTTGGTAATCCTTATATATTTGTTCCCTCACCTACAATACCTACATATTCATCACTTGTTATAAACATGAAAAACAATAACACACCAATCATCCATAATAGTCTGTCATATTTAACATATTCTCAAAACATATCACCAAATGATCCTATGATAAACCAAATTTGGAAAATATATGTCCTCATTACAACAAAAAATTTCAAACATGAACCAAATTTGATCCAATGCTAACCCACCATCATCGTCACATGTATTCCATTATCATTCAATATCCTAAAGACACCCATACCACAACACATTGAAATAACTCACTTTGAGAAATATGTTGGCAAAGGAGATTCCCCCAAACATGTATTGGTATTCACCGCTTTATGTAGTGAATCCCTTTTTGAAAATTCTCTCTTAGCTAATATTTTTCTATAATCATTAAAGGATGTCACCTTGTATTGGTTTTTTTATTGCAAAATAACTCGAGAGTGTCCTTTACACATGCTAACAAATTCATTCAACATTTTCAACAAAATATTGGACCTCAAGTTACATTCATTGATTTAGTCTATTGTAAACAAGGACCTAAAGATAAGGTGATGGAATTTATAGGACGGTACCAAGATCATTATTCATAAATATCCTATAACCTTTTGGATGCCGATATTCAAAGAGACTTTATTGGAAATTTGAAACCTAACATTAGAGATAATATCTTGTTGATGAAGTATCCCTCATTTACACATTTATGTATGACCCTTCATGATTATTAAATATCACTTAGTCAATATGAAGGTACACCTTCATCAGCTCTTATTGGTCAATCTAAAGCTATACCTTATAACAACTATCAACTATTCAAGAAAAAAAATAGGAACTTTATAAAGATAATCAATCCTCAATAATCCAATAACATCCAAACAAAAGTTGTCACTACACATACAATTCCATATCAATTTAAGACAAAATATAGGTAATTTTAATAATTGCTTAATTCTCTACACACTATTATGTTGCAATTGTTAAATAAAAATATTATTCAACTTCCTCATAGTAGGCCTATTGACACAATTAAACAATTACCATTGAATTGTAATGAAAAATAACTTTTTCAATATCATAGTACACTTGGGCATGATACAAAAAGATATATGAGTATTAAAAATCTAGTGAAAAACCTCATTGATTCTAATATCATCCAATTGGCTAGTGTAAATGACAAAGGAAATAAATTGGTTTCACCACCCAATCAAAACTTACAAATATTTACAAACCTATTACCAAGTCATTCAAGCAATTTTATCCAACAAACTGATACCAAAGAACTTGAGGATACATTTAATGAGATAAACATGATTGATGCTCAACCCAATAAGGGTAAAACTAGTCTATTGTCTGATATTTCTTTCACATATATTAATGCTTCTATAACCGCATCTGATGGTCCTCTTTACATTATTGATATAATTAGTGATAAACTAACAAGGGGAATAATCATTGATCTTGTGTGTAGTGAATGTGATCACTGAATAATTATTATATGTGCACAAACTTTATAAATATTATTATGAAAAATTAGAAGAATTATTAAAGGCTCATCCTGGTTCTATGTCATCAAAAATTTAAAGCTAAGTGTATAGTCAAATTATCCTTTAATAACATTTCACTCGATGCTCCTCAATCTCCAGTGGCTACGATGGTTGTTCCTCTTACTTTACAAGCAGTGAATGAACCTTAGCCCAAACTAGGTATTCTTCATCAACCTTCTAGCATGTGTGTCATATTTCCCCCTCTACCATCTTATAAAGGACCAAAAAATCCATTCAAAAAAGCATTTGGGGATAAAATTTGTGTCTCATAAGGAAATGCAAGTTCTATGCAAAAATATAGAATCCTATGGTTTCACAACCTTTTATTGCCACCTCTATTCCTCTTACAAAGGAATAAAAAGGGATCAATATCGAGAAATGCCTCAATACCTCATTCACAAGCTAAAGCTCATGTGACAAGAAATGGAAGTGCAAAACAATGTAAATGAAGACATCGAGCTAGGGCTCATTAGCTTGATAAAGAGTTTAAAACCTTAACTAATTATCATCCATCCATCCAATCAAATTTCAATGAAATACCTCCAACCCATCCATCCTCTTCATGACCTGAATCCACTCCACCACCATTTCCAAAATATGAAGCAAAAACTTATTTATCCTAGCCAAAACAAAGAATAAAAAGCTCACTAGTTAAAAATATGGATGTTAGTGCTCACAATCATTTCTTTGATATAGTAAGTAGCATTTATAGGGTGATGTACCATTACACAAAATGCCCCAAGGGAAAAGAGTTCAAATTACAAAAAAATCCATCATCACAGTCCCAAACCAAAACAAAGGCAATGAACTAACAGCAAAAATACAACATATTAGGAACTAGAGAAAACAACAAATAAAAAACCCACAAGAACCCCCTACTTGGGTGTATTCTCCCATTCCTCCATGAGGAATTTGAATACATCCTTCTTCTTCTTTCCAGAGTTGTGTGCATTGGTATATCATGATTTTTAATCTCATCTTGAATCACCGAGGCCAGAGTAACAATAAAATGGTGGATAAATTTGAGTGTGAACCAAGAAAGGATATTGAGCTTCCTTTCTATATTTTCCACTCTAGTCATAATAGCCTTGCATTCCTGGGTCATCTTCTCATAGTTGTGGAAAATTTACTCCTTGTGCTCATGCATGGGAGTGAAATCCTCATTGACTATAGTATTGAGCTCAGGACAAAGGACATGCCCTTCATAAATTCCTTAGCTTCCTCTTCCTCACGATCCTTTCTATTTTCTTCATCCCTATTTTCCTATTTAGAGACACTAGAAATTTTATCCATGGTGATCTTGAGGGCCTTATTTTTGACCATTCTATAGGATATTCAAACATTGGTGTTCTCAATTTTAGTATTTGGGTCAATTTCTCTTATTTTTTCCCCCTTTCTAATGTTTTTTCATTCTCATCAGCCTCCTCGTCATCAGAAGTAGCTTCCTCCACATAGAAGTTGATAGTATTCCTCTGCTTTTTGTTAGGGGTTTCAATCATAGTAGCATTAGGATGTTTACCCAACCTTTTAGAAGGTGATTTTTTAAGCTTGCACAACCCTACCATCACAAACTTCTAGTTTAGGGTTTGATTGGTTTTAATCTTCTTAATTTTCATTGTCAAGGGTTTAGGGTTGGGGTCAAGTGTAGCCTATTTGGCATAAGGTGTAAGCTTTCTCTTAGAGCTAGGTTTGGTAGCATCCACATTGTAAGGGTTTTGGGGGCTTTCAGAGGGATGAGTGACAATTGAATTCTCTTCCACAAGAAAATAACATATAGGTTTAGGGGGACAAAGTGCTAGATAGAAGTGGTATAATAGTAAGATTAGCCTCTGATGGAGTGGGATAGGGGGTTTCTTTGAGTTCTTGGTGGATACCTCAATGGCCTCTTTGATGGAAAAATCAAGAGAAGACATGAGGAAAAAGGGAAAGCTAATTAATAGATGGTGCCTAAAGTGATTCAACAATAGAATGTGATAGAACTAATAACATTTATATCTTCCTTCAAGCATTAAATATTTCATTAACACTAAATATACCTAGTCCCACAGAGTAGGGATCTTACTACAATCATATCCCACATGTTGTTTAGTGGGGTACTCATATTTCTTGAAGAATTGGTTCATACTATCAACATCCTACACTTTCATGTGTTTCTTTAATTTTTTTCCATTACAAGAAAGGCCAGTAGATTTTGCAATGATCTCTTCGTTGACCTCAAAGGAAATCCCACAAACTTTGGCCTCTCTACTATTCCAACCATTAGAAAATTTAATTGAGTTGTTCTCATCATGTCCATTTAAGTTCTTTGTCAATGGTGCAAGTACCCCTTCCACACATATGTGGCATATCAGGGCATCCCTTTGAAACTCTTCATAGGACCTAGGCCTTGTTCTAACTCTCTTGCCTCTCATAGTTTGTAGCAGGTTGAGTTGGCTATCCTGAATAAGTTGATCTCTATGGTAATTAATATGATTAAGGATGAGAGGATTTTTTGCATCTATGGTGGGGTTTTTCCTCAATGAATTTGAAATAAACTAAGTAGTGTAAAGGACCAAATATAAGATGACAAGTTATATCAAGGATATGTGAAATCCATGGGCCTTTCTGATAAATCCAAAATAAAGTCAAACTAGTCCTATTTTCATCATTAAGCTTGGTTACAATTTCCTTCATGTGGTGTAGATGCACATTCCTCCAATAAATTATTGAATTGCAAACTTTGTTTTTGATTCAATCAATTAGATTTATAAGTAATTCAAGAAATTAAACTTAAAAATTAATCCACTGAAAAACTGTAGGCATAATATTTTAATTTTAAGTCTTTCAAATACATCTTTGATTGAATCTACTGAGAATATAATATCAATTAAATATAACATCACTCTGTATTTATCATATACAACATTTTATTGAAAAAATATACACTCTCTTACTGATATCGATTGCTAGTAACTTCTTCACTCACACGACCTATTGTTCCTCCTTTCCTCCTTGCATAATTTTATATATTTAATTTTTGACTTTGGCTATGTTGCTCTATCTACATAGCACAATGATGAAAAGAAGGGCAAGAAAACACAACTCAAATCAATAAAAGTCTTTCCAAAATCTTAATACAATAAACCAATTGGTTTCTTCACAAGTTCAAAGTATACATGCAAGGCTTGCACCTAATAAGGCTACAAAATGCCAAATGTGGATTTTCACTCCCAGACCTCTATCCAACCTATGGGACACCCATAAAAGACTGAAAAATGACATGTTAGGACCAAAAATAGTCTTTAGAATCTCAAACTCCAAGTTTTGTTTACACTTCCTTCACAAATCCACCTTTTCTCTAGTAGCACAACAAATAGTAAAATTTCACCATAATTTCCAAAAGAGATTTCAAAACCACAAACCAATTAATATTCTAGATACCCTTTTACAAGTTTAAAAACATATCAAAAGTAGAGGGGTGGTTTATTTGTAACATATCCCTCAAATCTCTACTGCTACATTTTTACCAAGGCCTAATTAGGCTCCTCCAACATGGCTCTTGTTAATTCTACACACTCCAAACCCAAAAAATCCATTCCAAGAACTTGGACATAGAAAATTAGGTCTACATATGTATTTTTCATCATCTAAAATGATCCCCTAACAATTCTTCAACAAAACCCTACTTCTTATGCATCAAAATTGCTCAAAACAAGTGCTTTTCTAGCCTAGGACATCATCATTTCTACACAAAACCCTCATCCCTGCTTATGCCAACTCAAAAAACATAAAATACACCTAATCTACCTCCATTCCACTGATTTTTACAAGAATCCAATGGTGGAATGGAGAGTTCTACATTTTTCTTTCTTTTAACCCTATTGAACTAGGGTTTTTGACCCATTCGAAGTAAAATGGCAATAAAAACCTCAAAACTTAATGAAATTTTGTAAGACCACCACCAAAATGAATCTAATTCAGTTCTCCATATAATACAATGAAAATATTTTATGAAACCTCCATACAAAAATGTACAATGCTCTGTAGCAACAAGAAACGTTAGAAATCTGTAGAAAAATAGGGGTTTTTTTATTAAATTCTCTCCAAAATACACCTCTCCCTTAGTTCAACCATACAAAGGCCTTTTATGGTCTTCAAAACCATTTACCACCTAAATTAACTGACTTTTGAACTCTTGACCATTCAACTTCCCATTACATGACAAAATTGCAAAATTGCACTTGACAACCTTTGTGACAATTTGACAACTTTTACAATATTTTACAAATGAACCAAAAAATGACTTTCAAAGACTCAAAACCAACTCACATAGGTTCAACATGATCATTTAGACCTTATTAAAAAATTCAAATACCAACTAGAATTTTTTTTTACAAAATGGCCTCATGGAGGCATGGATCCCACTTGGTGCTCCTGCACCATACTCCCGGAGAAAGAAGAATCAAGTCCCTTTTGAATTGAAGGTAGGAATTATCTTTCTTTATGTCTTCTATATTCTACCTTTTGGCTTCATTGAAATATTTCCATGTTGTCTTCATCTTTACCTTGGGTTTCATCTTGTCAATGCAAATATGATTTCCTTTTGTTTTTCTATCTTGTAATTGATCCCTTCTGCCTTGATGGACTACACACTTTACCCCAACACCTTGTTCTCCTTCCAAGATTTACTCCATCTTAAATTTTGGTCTATCTCTCCTTAAGGCTGCAATAGCACAACTCTTCTTACCCATCCTTGGAATACTATGTGTTTCTCTTTTCTTATTATCTACACAATCAACAACCTTTCTTTCATCCTTTTCAATTTGGAAAATAGGGTATGGGCCCTTTGTCTTGAAATTATGCCACTCAACTTCATCTTCACCAATCTACCTGATCAATGCAAACATAAAGTAGGTTGCATCCTCATACTCCAATTGCAGATGTGGAGTGTCTTCAATCACCTTGAAGGTTTTGTCTTCCCACTTTGCATGAGAACTAACTCCTTGCCTTGTACTATCATCTATTAACACATCAACATGCTCTTGCAACAAGTATTAAACATCCAATGGCAATTAATCAATCCTAACTGTTGTTATAACAGTCACATGTTTACTTACCATTTTGTTAGCTACCTCTTCCTCTTTACTTGGATTTTTTTCTTCAATCAAGGACTCCTTAATGTCTGATTTTTCTGCTCCCACTTGTCTTCTTCTCTAAACAATCTTCTTGATAGGCCACATAACCTTCTTGATTGGTAAATGCCAACTTTTCTCTTGGTTTGCTAATTGTTGCATCTCAATCTTCACTTTTTCTTCCATCTTTTCTCGAATTTCCCTCATTAGTTCCAAAGCTTGCCTCAAATCCTTTATCTCTTGATCCACATCTATTTATTTTTCCTTCTCCTTTTTCTTCTTCATCTCTTTTTCCTCTCTTTTCATCACTTGTTTTTTTTTTTGTAAACCCTTCGCAAGTATCTTTTCTACACATCCATTCTTCACACACAAAAATATCCCCTTGTTGGATCTTAGTTGTGTTTATGGTTTTTCCTTGATGACAAAATCACTTTCAGCTGGTTCTCTTTGATGATTTGTCTCAGTTTGAAATCACTTTCAGTTGGTTCTCTTTGATGATCTATCTTAGTTTGGATCCTTATGCTTTATTATGGCACCTCTTTGATGACTTTGGCATTGGTTTACATTCTGATGGCTTCAGTTGGTTTTGATATTCTGCACTTTCATGGATTTAGTTTGTTGTGTTCTGATGCCTCGACTCCATGTGTAGACTAGTGGCATTCACTGGATTACATTTTCAAGTGTTTGTGTGGTTCTATTCTAGGTGAAGGTTCATCTTTTTAATTGAAAAGGATACACATTTCGACAGGAGTTTGGTCTTTGGCATGTTGTTTCATTGAGCGCTTTGTGTCTTTCCGACCAGCACAAGAAAGAACATATCAACATGACATTCACGTGGTCTTGGTGATAGAGGAAAGGTCTATCAGCATGAGTATTTTTCACCGGGGAGAGGTCTTTCTGAATGAGTCAGGTCTCACTGACTAATACATGAGGTGGTTCATCAACATAAGTAATCCTTCATCAACATTGTGTCTTGGCGAGTTTAAATTGTTACATTGACCAATTGGCACATTAAAGATTCACTTCGGCTAGACATATTGCTTTTGGTGTGAAGTCATAGAAATTGTACATTTTCACACCGACCGGTGGCGGGATGATACATTAGTAAGTGTTAGGGTTATTGAAGTGAGGTCTTGGTGAGTGACCTTTGGTCTCGCCGACATTACACATGGATTTTCACAGGCAGCTTTCGGCATGACTTCTCTTTTGTTTCGGTAATAGAAAAGGATCATATCGGCATAAGTTATACCATCAGAATGATGTCTTAGCGAACTCATCATGTCTCCCCAACCGGTAACAAAGGGTGCTCATCGACGAAAGGTTTTTCTTCGTTGTAACCTCTTGGCGAGCTTACTTTAGTCTTGCTGACCGCCGTTGGAAAAATTGCATATCGGCAAGAGGTCTCAGCTTCAATATAATGTCATAGCGAACCCGTCAGGTATTGCCGACTAAGTATTATGAGGGGCTTTCGGTGAGAGGTTGGTATTGTCTCAGTGACTCAGAGTGGATAAATATTTTTGGTATGACATAGTGTGCTCTCCGAGAGGTCTCCCCGACATCGATATGTCACGGTGACAAGTTTGATCATGTGGGCTTTCGGTAAGACACAAGATGCTCTACGAGAAGTCACCTTGACTATGCATTGTCTTAGCGAAGGCGGATGAAGGATACATCTCGGCGAGAGTGTGTTTTTGTCACAGTGACTCATAATGGATAAGGTCTATTGGTGAAACATAATGAAATCTACAAAACGTCTCCCTGATAATAATTTGTCATGGCGACTCTCATGAGAATGAAGGTTACATTTCGGTGAGAGAACTATTTTGTCTCATCGACCAGAAGAACGTTACATGGCTCTCGGCGTAACATAGGATATTTGTTATGACTTCTCCCCAACTCTGATGGGTCATGGCGAAAGTGATAACTAAGGGGAATGACTAGCAATTTAATTTCCTTCGGTAGGACTATCTGGATGTCTTGGCGAATGATTAACAAACTCTGTCACTGTGGCCAACATGGAAATTTCTAAATATAGTTGCAGGCCGACATCATTGGTTGGCATCGAATCTCAGATCGGTTACATGGAAAAATATTCTCTGAGAATTGGGAAGTAGTCATGGTTTTGATGAAAATCTATTAGTTACAATTTGAAATCTCTTGATTCAACGCAGAAATTAAAGCTTTCTGGACAGGCGTTACTCTTGATTTTTTTTACCATCATCTACAGATTATCATTATTCAGCTTCATATTCTAAAATTAGCAAGAGTGTTTCAGATTCTTGTGAAAGATCTACCAGTTTCATTACTGACACATTACATTCATTACAAATTAATGGATTCTGCATATTGGTATTCTGAAAATAGTTTCAAATGAGTATTTTTTTTAATGAAGCATCTGGTTTTTGTGAAAGGCATTTGCAGTCTCAAAAGGAACTTTGATTGACACTTTATTGATAGCCTACTGGACAGGCGTTACTACTGCAGACATTTATTTTACTAGCATCCTTTTTTCCTGAAAATAGAAAGGAGGTTTCAGCTCTCCTTTGACCTTGAATCTCTTTGAAGACTACACACTGGAAAAGATGTATAAAACGTAGTGTAGTGAATACTGAAAGGTCTTCTGGCTAGAAATTCTAAGAAATAGTTATTTTTGCCGTATCAAGAGATGCATTGGAAAACTCAGTAATACAAAATTTGGAAAACATGATGCATAACAGAGTTGTAATTCATTTCTATTTAAGATTTTAAGGATTCAAAGAGTTGGATTCTTAGGGTATTAGGTATATAAGAGTGTTGAGTTTCTTGAGCTTACTTGAAAACAAAGAGATCCTCTGATATTATTATTTTTCTAAAAATGATTTGAGGGGTTGGTGCTCCTTGAAATTGGTGTTTTCAAAATGAGGGGTTGGTGTTCCTTGAGTTGGTGCTCATAAATTAGCCTATAAGGCATTGTTAATAGTGGTTTTTGAAGATTAAGCCAGTAAGGCAGTTTAGGAGTGGTTTTTCTACCCCAGGAGGGTTTTCCACTCGGAAAATCTTTTGTCTTATGGTCTCTTTGTTTTGATGTCATATTGTTTATTGATTGTGATAATTTTTATCAGTCTAAACATTGTTGAATGATAGTTCCTTCATATCTTCAAATATTTAGTTCAAATATCTTGCATAAGTCATTGTTGAAGAGTCTAATTCAAAAGGAAGCTTAAAAGTTCTCATTTGATTCATTGCTCAAGAATAGTTATAATGTGCTAAAGGTGTTTGTTGTTTCGGTACCTTTCTTTTCTTTAAAGCTGCATTCAAACCAATTGTTTAAGAAGTGAGTCAATAATGTTGATCATCATTTGCTCAGTCTCATGAGTTGCACTTGCACTGTCATCATGTCTTGATTGTTAATCTATGTCAGCCATAACTATTTTGGAAAATACAAGATATTTCACTCAAATCATATTTTCATAAGTTGTCTAATAGACTGAGTTAATGTTGTCATATCTTTGTGCTTTCAAAAGTGATTACTCTACTCCATTGTTGAAAGAAAAGGAAATCAGAATTAAAAATCTTGGTCGAAGTTGAAATTTTTTTGACACTGATTCACCCCCCCTCTCAGTGTCTATCCATAACTCCAACACCTCTACCCAATAGGATTTTGGAAGATGCATTCTCCAATACCTCTTCTACCCACTTCCTCTCAGTGGAAGAAATTTGCACACCTTCTACCCAACTTCATCACTATTGGAGAATACAACAAGCCTTCTCTCACAACTTCCGCTTAGGGTCTTCTACTCTAATACCAATTGATCCAAAGTAGGGTGAGAAAACACAACTCAAATCAATCAAATTATTTCCAAAATCTTAACACAATAAACCAATTGATTTCTTCACAAGTTCAAAGTATACATGCGAGGTATGCACCTAATAAGGCTACAAGATGCCAAATGTGAATTTTCACTCCCAAACATCTATCCAAACTATGGTACACCCTTAAAAAATTTAAAATGACATGTTAGGACCAAAAAGAGTCTTTAGAGTCTCAAACTCCAAGTTTTGTTCACACTTCCTTCACAAATCCACCTTTTCTCTAGTAGCACAACAAACGATGAAATTTCACCATAATTTCCAAAGAGATTTCAAACCCAAAAAAAAATTACTATTCTAGATACCCTTTTACAAGTTTCAAAACATATCAAAAATTTAGGGGTTGTTTCTTTGTAACATATCCCTCAAATCTCTGTTGCTACGTTTTTACCAAGGCCTAATTAGGCTCCTCCAACATGGCTCTTGTTGATTCTACACACTCCAGACCCCAAAAATCCATTCCAAGACATTGGAAACAAAACATTAGGTCTGCACATGCATTTTTCATCATCTAAAATGATCTCCTAACAATTCTTCAACAAAAACCCTACCTCTTATGCATCAAAATTGCTCAAAACAAGTGCTTTTCCAACCTTGGGCATCATCATTTCTACACAAAACCCTCATCCTTTCTCATGCCAACTCAAAAAATTCAAAATACACCTAATCTACCTCCATTCCACTAAGTTTGACAAGAATCCAATGGTGGAATGGAGAGTTCTACATTTTTCTTTGTTTCAACCCTATTGAACTAGGGTTTGTAACCTGTCTAAAGTAAAATGACAATAAAAACCTTAAAACTTAATGGAATTAAGTAATACCACCACCAATAGGAATCTAATTCAGTTCTCCATCTAGTATAATCAACAAAAATTCATGAAACCTCTATACAAAAATGTACAATGCTCTATAGCAACAAGAAACGTTAGAAATCTACAGAAAAACAAGGGTTTTTTTATTAAATTCTCTCCAAAATACACCTCTCCCTTAGTTAGACCATACAAAGGTCTTTTATGGACTTTAAAACCATTTCCCACCTAAATTAACTTATTTTTGAACTCTTGACCATTCAACTTCCCATTACATGACAAAATTGCAAAATTGCTCTTGACAACCTTTGTGATAATTTGACAATTTTTATAATATTTGACAAATGAACCAAAAAAATGACCTTCAAAGACTCAAAACCCACTCACAAAAGTTCAACATGGTCATTTAGACCTTATTACATGATTCAAATACCAACTAGAACAAAACTTTACAAAATGGCCTCATGGAGGCATGGATCCCACTTGGTGCTCCTGCACCACACACCCTCCTTGCCTCTATTCTTTTAAATCTACCCAAACTAGAAAAAGGCCCACACCCTTATCTCATGTCAATGTTTCCTCTATTATCATGTCCAACATTCCTTCTTGTACAATTCCTATGTAAATTCAAGTATATTTTTATTAAAGAAACTTTCCTCATACCTCTAGCTGTGACCCCTCAGCTTTTTCAATAAAATTTGTCTTTTTTCTTTCCAGATTTTGACCTTTCATATTGTGCACTTATTTTTCATATGGATTTATCTAGAAGTGTGTGGACTGGGAATTTATGCATGTTACATTTAAATATTTATTTCAAATAGCTATATATGTGCCCAAATCTATATTTCAATCATTAACCAATTAACTTAATTGTCATAATGTCCAAAATAAAAGTTATACTAGAAGGTATTAAATGAAACATAACAATTATCAATCCTCCTAAATTTCCACACACACACACAAAATGAGAAATATGAAAGAAAATTATTTTTGGGTGATGTAGGATCACCAATTTACCTGGTGCTCCTGTGTTAGACATGTTGGGTAGGTTAATTGTTCCATGAGTTACCAAACTCAGGAACATTTGAAGATGTATGGAATGGTGATTCCATGTTTATTTCTAACTCGAATCTACTCCTTTTCCATGGGATCCTTCCCTCTTCCATTCTTCTCTTCTTCATTAACTTCAATACTCAAGCCACTCTTCTAGTCATCATATGCTTTTGGGTTGCTACTTCCTTTTCCTTTACTATGCTATTGCAACAAATCCAATCTACCTTCTCCTCTTGAAAGCTTCTCTTTGAGGGTTTTCACATCAACATTATCACTATTTTCCTTTTCCTTTATACATTGTTTTCCAACACCACAACAAACAATGGGGTTTGATTTCTTTACTTGCTTCTCCTTCTTCTTCATAGAATTAACCATATACTTTTGTCCATATTTTTGGATGGTGTATACATTATTTCTTCCATCATAAATAGACTCCCTATCAAATTTATATGGCCTTCCCAACAACACATGAAAAAAAATCATAGGCATTATATCACACAACACTTCATCCTTATAGGAACAATCTAAAAATTAATCTAACACTACTCATTCACAATCATATCACATTCCTTTTGCAACCAAGAAAATTTATATAGGCTTAGGTGCTTACACCTTTCAAACCTAGCTTTTCTACCATCTCCTCTTATACTAGGTTATCTATACTACCACTATCTACTATAACTTTACAACACTTACCTCCAACCTTGCACACAGTTCAAAAGAGATACCTTCTTTGGGATGGTTCCTCCTCAGCCACCTTTAGATTTACCAACACTCTCTTCATCATGAGAGATTCACCTTCTTCGGGTTCTTCAACTTTTAGAGATGCATCACTTTCCTCATCCTCTTGCGCCAAGTATTTTGTTGCTACACTCCTCTTGTTACATTGTATTCGTGGACACTCAAAAGAGTGATGACCAACTTCTTCACACTGGAAATATTTACTGATGAATTCTCTACTGCTACCACCACATCCTCTTGCTAGAAACTCCTTTTCTTTTTTGATTTTTCCCACTTCCTTACTCCATTTGGTCTTTTATTCCTCTTTAATCTGCTTTCTTTTGTTGTTGCTCCCTTGTCCTTTCTTTGTTGCAAGTCTTCCATGACTTCTAGAATTATTCATTTCCCTTCTTATTAGCTTTTCCGTAGCCTTCAATGCATATTGGTATTCTTCTTCCACCAAGGTAATCTTCATCATACTTATTTCATCTTGGATATTAAACCATAAACCATTCACATACTGAGCTATCTTTTCCTTATCAATTTTGTGCCTCCTTAATTGAATTGTTAACTTATATAACTCCTCTATGTAATCCTTTACACTCATCTCTTTCTACTTCAGATTCTGTAACTTTTTAAATAACTCCATTTTGTAATCCCCAAGAATAAATGTGTTCCTTAACTTGGTCATCATATGATTCCACCTTTTTATTCTAGGATCTCCATTCATTACCTGTTATCTTTACAATTCTCACCACTATAACACAACATGCCCTTTTAATTTTGTTTGGGATAAATTTACTCTCTTTGGATCTTTGATTTCTTCCAATTTGAAATACTCTTCTAGCTCTCCTACCCAATCAATTAATTCTTATCGATTTAATGTTCAAGAAAAATTTTGCACATCCATTTTGTTTCTCTTTGCAATTCTCAAAAGAGCTCTAAAAAGTATTTCCTATCCAACATCCTCTTTCTTGTTCTTCCAATTTTCTTTCTTCTTCACTCATAGGGTCTCTTGTGTTTCTAGCAGCTATTCTCACCTCATTTCTTATATCATTTCTAATGCCATCCTTATCATCTCACAAAATTGTTCTAATTCCTCCTCTATTCTCGACATTCCTCTTTGAGGTGGCACCTTGGAAGTTTTCTTCAACAAACCTTGCGTTCTACTTCCTACAACAATCCTCTCAAGTCCTTCACCCATAAGTCTTGGTGTAGACTGCCTCACATTCGGTGGTCTATCTACACACTGAGGACAACCAACTCTAATACCTTTTAGTGTAGATTCACATTTCTCCAATATATTATTGAATTGATAACTTCTTTTGTCATTCAATCAATTATATTTACAATTAATTCAAGAAATAAAACTTGAAAATTAATCCTCTAAATCTACTAATCATACAATATCAATGCACTATCACTTTACATTTATCATATACAACCTTTTGTTGCAAATATCTGCATTCTCTTATTGATATTGATTGCTTGTCACTTCTTCACTCACACGACCTATTGTTCCTCCTTTCCTCCCTGCATAACTTTACATATTTAATTGTTGACTTTGGCCATGTTCTCTCTGGATAGCACACCCTCCCTACCTCTATTTCTATTCTTTTAAATCTACCCAAACTAGAAAAAGGCATGTTCCCTTATCTCATGTCAATGCTACCTCTATTCTCTTGTCCAGTGTGCCTTCTTGTCCAATTCATCTACAAACCAAGTCTATTTTTATTAAAAGAAAATTTCCTCCTACCTATGGTCATGACCCCTCAGCTTTTGCAATATAATTTGTCTTTTTTCTTTCCAAATTCTACCCTTTTGTATGGTGCACCTATTATACATATGGATTTATCCATAAGGGTGTGGACTGGGCATTTATGCATGTTACATTTAAATATTTATTTCAAACAACTACATATGTTCCTAAATCTATATTTCAATCATTAACCAATTAAGTTAATTGTCATAGCCTCTGAAATAAAATTTATTGTAGTAGGTATTAATGAAACATAACAATTGTCAATCTACCTAAATTTCCACACACACACGCACACACCAAAAATGGGAAATATGAAAGAAAATTATTTTTTGGCAATGTAGGATCGCCAATTTGACTAGGTTCTCCTACATAATCATGCCAACACTCCTTTCCATATGCCAAAAATTATAGTAGCATATCTTAGAATTAATTAACCCTTGGTCATCTTGTGTGGTGGGTTGGAAATCATGAACCAATGGTCCAACACTTAAAATTTGAACTACAAATAATCATTATCGGCCTCATGACTTGGGTTTCCCTATTTTTCTCTACAAAATTAATCTTATGATTATCACATTAATATTACCAATTAGATCATAGTGTAATTCAAGCATTAAGTTAGTGACCCTCGAGGTCCATTTGTTCATTCTCTCTTTTAAAATCCAATTCCATAACGACTTACTCATCAAATTAGGGAAATTGATAGGAGTAAGTAATCAGATAACTCTTAAGGCTTCAATTTGAGCTCTCCCCATTTTGGATGGTGGCATTTTTTTCTTCAAGGATAAATCCTTTAAATTTGTCTAGTAGAATTGAATTGTCCCTCCAACATCTAGTTGAATCCAAGGATATCCCCAAGTTTTCCATGGCATCTTCCACCCTATTACCTTCGCTATAAATATGAGAAATATTTATGCTCTCCAAATCCATTAAGAGGTTCTAAACATCAAAGATAATATCAAAAAAGGTCCATCCTATCATCCCTTTGCCTTTGACAAAATCTATGATAGTTTTAAAGTAACCCTCCATAATAAATTCTTATAGTGACTCAGAAGGTAGGAAAAAAGAACAAAAAGATCATAATGAATTATTTCTTATATTTTCCAAAGCAATGAATTTAGATGGTGGTAGCCATGAGGATCCTCCTAATGAGAGTGAGTGAACATGTGTTGAACTAGGTACTTCTCCTTGTACCACACTTTCTATAGTTCCTTTAGTGTATTATTTTCCTTCTATTTAAGATGAGTAAGATTGGGAGGTGAATGATTTTCTATATATCAACTCACATGTGTAGTACTCCTTGTGTTTCTTCATGTGTTTTCTTGCACATAATGTGATCTCTCGTAATGTGTTGCTTGGAATGAATTAGTGTTTGTTAGTTTTCTTTGGATGACCCTTGTTCTCGTTGGCACAGGGATACAAAGAAAGTGAATTCATTATGATTTTCATCTATTTATATCTTTATTTTTCCTTATATTATAAATACATTATTCCTTTTGAGAATAATTCAAAGAGTTGATACATTTATATCTCTTCCATGTTGATCCAAAAGCTATGTTGTCTTCATGTGTTGTTCCTCCCTTGTGTTCATAGTTCTACAAGTATTTTGGGAATGATGTCAATTTAGAGCATGATCATATTATGCATTATCTCTCATCTATACATACCCTGGATTAGTGGATCCCTCATGTGTTATACTTGTCTTGTTAATTATGTGACTTTTGTCTTGGGGAAAACCCATTGTCATGAGTCAACTTGGTTGGGAACATATAATTTGGCATAGGGTTTCCTAGCAATCTCTCATGTCTTATTAAATTTCATTTTATTCTACCTTAAAGGAAATTTCTCCCAATTAGAATTAGAAAATATTTTAAGGTGGGAGTATACATTCCATTATGTGTTTTTCACATGTGTTAAACTTTGTGATGTGTTTTTGGCATATTGATCATATTTTGTAGCACCTTATCAAAATTATTAGGAGTAAAATTCTTGGTGTGGTTGACAAGTGAACTCACCTAGTGTATAGCAAACTTTACTAGCCCTTGTGTGCTCTCATTTGATATTATGATAGTAACTCACCTTGTTGAGTATATGTGTGTGTGGAAGTGATTTGAAGATACTAATGGTTGCTAAGTAGAAAATTTGAAGATATATATGTCAGTGTGAAGGGTGTTGTTGCTATGGTGGTGATTGATCAGTAGTTTATGTCAAGTATTTTGTATTGAGGTTGTAGCCTCTTTTTATAAGTGTTGTATCTTCCTTTGGTTAAAGCCCTAAAAACTATGTTTCAAGGATTTGTAGCTTCATTTGGGTTGTAGCCCATAAAAATTGTTGTATATCTTATTTTTTATGAGGCTAGATTTGGACAACAGTTCCAAGCAACTTGCTCAACATGGCTTTCCCTTTTAGGTTTTTCTATGTAAATCTAGTGTTATGGTTGTGTGTTGGTGTTTTTAATTGTATATTTTAATTTTTTATTTGTGAAGACAATAGAAATTTTTGGTTAATTAATTTTTGGTATATATTGATTTACCCTCACTTAGTATATCAATGTGTTCTAAAAATATCCTTGTATATCTTATCTTTATAGCCTAATCTAGACCAAATGAAGGTTAAAAATAATAATTTTAGAACCTCTAAACTCAACACTAGATGAGACTACAAATTAAATAATTTTATTGTTGAACATCTAGAATACTAAGAGGGTGGGGTGAATTAGTATTCCATAAAACCATTCATATAAAATCCATATAATCATTCTAACTGAATCAACAAGAGAGAACATAGAAATAGATCAATGCAACCACACACATGAACACCAATATTTTTAAGTAGAAAACCCAAAAAGGGAAAAACCACGGTGAGGGTTAACTCACAATATATTATATCCAGATACAAGATATTACAGGGCTCACTACTAGGACTCACTATCCTTGAAAGGCTCACTACTTGAATACAAAAGATGGCTAACTGCCAAGATACAGAGATTGTGGCTCACTGCCAAAAGTATGAACTGATAGAATACACCTTCAATGTGCATGATTCAATTCCAATGAAGCTCAAAATATGAAGTACAACCTCACACAACAGTTTCTCAAAAAATCTACTCTGATCCCCAACTGATAAAACATTTAGGCTCGAATCCTCTTTCACCTTTCTTGCACACTCACACTCCTACTCACTTCACTCACTTCACACCTTCAAGGAATCCTATATATACAAGTATTTCTTAATCATCAATTAGGTTAGCCTAATTAGATGAAGAAAAAATAATCAAAAACACCCTTGTTGACACCATATATGATTTAAAACATTTTATCCATGTAGTGCATTATACCAAGTCAACTAACATCCATAAAGCAATATTAGTCTTCATAGTCAATTGCATATGTTAGGTCAGCTAAGACTAGAACATAATTCACAGAACCTCCAAACCAACATAAAATCCTCAAAGAAAACTCCTTTCAGATATAATACCACATTAAATTCTCATCATACTATCATCAAATAGACTACCATAAAAACTACAACATTAAAATGTTCTCCTTAAGAAAATGCAGAGTCTCCCACACCATTATGCTAAGCAAGGAAAATACAGAGTTGAACTTTGTAAGAGACAACTTTCTGCTCACAACCCAAAACTTCTCAAGATCCAGGATATAGATTTTTGAATGAGAGATGATTACATGGTTAAGAGATTAGATTCATATTTATTTATGTGGGGAATTCTAGACTCAAATACCAACACATTGGCTCATCACAAAAGAACATTACCAATAGAGAACAACTTCTGATAAACCAAGTAATCTTCCCATATAGTTGTCACCATGTTGAAATAAATGACAACACAAAAAAAAACACCACAAAATATCCACACTTCATGCTAATGTTGCAAGGCTTCATATTTCCAACAATCTCCCCCTTTGGCATTGATGACAACATGCATGTCAAAAAAAAAATTCAATATACTATAGCTGAATGTGCTCCCCCTATCAAAACTATGCTTCACAAGAATTTTTTTCCTCTTCCACCCTCTATCTCTCCCCCTTTGACATCAATGGAAAAGGATGGGGTTCAGTATATATATATATATATATATATATATATATATGGGTGGTGTGTGTGTGTGTGTGTGCATAAAAATACAACCAAAAAGATATGAGCACAAAAAATGAATCAACCTGAAGAAGAAGAACCTTTGAGATTCTCCAGGATGACCTTCCATGATACTTTTCCTTCTTCCCATAATCCTTTTGTGCTTACAAGAGTCTTATGAAATAGTTCAAGCGTAGTTAAGGACTCTATACCATCTACTAAAGCATTGGGATTAAGATTTATCTTTGATAATTCACCAATACAATCAAGAGCACTAGAAATAGGAACATGCATGATTTTAATCATGTCTCTTAGTGCCACAAAATTCTTAAATTTTTTTGTTCTTTGGTCTTGCAGGGAAAATAATTTATCTTGAAGTTGCAAAATGTAGGAGAACCTCTGATTGTCTCTATCTTCTTCCAATCTGTATTTACCTACCTAAGTGGCCATCCAATTTTCACTACTCCTTACCTCATTTCTTATGCTCACTGTACTGCCAGACCAATTTAGGAAAAAATAAAGTAGTTCTTGTGCCTCTTCCTCACAAACTTGTACACTCTCCAACTATTTCATCAATCAACTGTGCAGATTTTCACATTTTTCCTTGATATATTCCATATTTTCTTCAATAGACCCGATTCCAGTATTCACTTCTAGACGAAATATGTAGACCTTCAAAGAATTAATCAAAATTCTTAGATTCTCCACAACATAAATAGATGAATCAAAATTAGCACCAGGAATAACTTTTTGTAATTATTCGAGAGCTCCTTGAATATTTACTCTTTCATGCTCATGTTGAGCTCTCTCAGACTCAATTCCTTCTCCAACTTCTTTAACAACACATTTCCTTTTCTTTCCTGTTCCAATTGCGCTACCAAAGGTACCTTCTACATTAGGATTCTTAGGTATTTCCAAATTTTTTTTTGCATAATAATCAATTTCAACCTTTGATACTTCATAATCTAATTTAGCTATCCAAACCAACCTTGATTCAACTACTTCCATGTGACAGAAATCTATAGACACTAGAAAATTGATACTTTTTGTAATGCCCCGCCAAGGAATCCAATAAAACAATGCATTAAGTAGCGAATTATCAAATTTTTTTTTTTTAAAGTCAATTGTTTATACAAATGTCTTAAGGATTCCAAGACGACGTTACTTTAACATAATAATTAAGAACATAACACCATAGTATTAAAGTCATAAAATACAAGAACAAATCACATTCATAAATGATCCACATTTCAAAACTTATACAGTCGAGTCATTTATATAAAAACATATTACATCAAGTGAGATTCTCATAAGATCTCGATACATCATAATGATGGTACAAAGAGTATACTCATATACATGAGATAAATATACAATAAGGAAAATGATCTCCTCATATCAAATATCCACATCCGAATATGATCTGCGTCCAGTGTCACGATCATCAAAGTATCAAGAACCAGGTACAAGTATAATGTCATCAGTAAGAGTATCCAATGAAAGTGTAGCACAGTTTCCACCCAACCGCGTGGAACCCGAAGGTCCACTCCCTCCATGCTAGGAGATAGTGATAGGTCCAGAAGCCAATTCAAACACACATCCTAGAACATACTTTACATTACTTGGCTGAAAACACATAACAACATGACCACATCAAACTATAGCATTCACAACATATGCTTTTAAAGATGACCACAATATTACAGTTAACTCTACATAGAAGACTACAAACATGTTTCAGGACAGAGTGTCATCGCATAGTTGATTCTAAGTTACCCTAGTGAATCTTCCTAGACTATCGGCCCTCTTCTAGAGTTACCATGGCAGTCTCTACCGATTCTCGGCCCTTAGATAAACTCATGTGGTGTCGAATTTACCCTTCAGGAAGACAAGGCAAATGACAAGCCATTCTAGGCCTTCTCAACCTACCCTTAATCTAAACAAGCATTAAGGTGCTAGGTGAGGCATACTGTTAATCTTTATTATTTAATGAATCCCAAGTTTAATTATTAAAGTTTTCATTGAATTAGGAGAAACCCACGATAGGTTACCCTGGCAACCACTTAGGGTTTCAGCCCCTATCGCAAGCCACTCTTCCTAGAAACATGACACAACATCCAAATACTAAGGACTTCCAATCATGCGTATAGAACAATAAAATCATAGTAGAATATATCTCATTCATGATCCAATCAATGAACAACTCAACACCCTTAAGGTGACAATTAATTATAGCATGACATAGTCCCAAAATAGATCAAGGTATAAAAACATCAATAAACAAATATCAACACACTAATCCTCTGGAAGGAAAAGTACACATAACTAAAAATCAGATACAAAGAAAAGCCATTAAGTACGAGAAGAAAAATCTCAAATGATCATATCATTCATATGGCATAGACCATATAATCTCGCAATACCACAAAAGTAATAAAATACACCATTCATGGTTTAATTCTAAAATACCACATAGGTACACTAAGTAACGAACAAGGCCAACTTTGAAAATATTGATGCCAAACAATTTCCACGGCTCACACAAAATAAACAAACCATACGAAGTGATTTCTAGCCTCTAGAAAACCAAATTTTCCATTCATCCCAAATAACAAACTTCAAATTCTTTTTTTTTTAATTCCAAAACCATATTACAAGTATAGTTCAAATAAACACTCCCACTATACATATTATTGGTTATAATTTTTTAAAACAAATTCTAATAAATAAATTTAATATCAAAGTTTCAATTTATAATTGAAATAGAAAACTCAACCAAATTACATGTAATTCAAATATTTTTAAATCTCTTTTATGGAGATTAACATGAATAGCAATCTTTAATCAACTTGAACACATTATACATTATCAATATAAATTGGTATTTTCTTTCATCATTTAATCGTTGGGAAATTCAAATAAGCTAAAATAAGAAATCTAACCCAAATCTTGGTAAGCCATACATTTAAGTTTTTCTTTATATTTGTATACTAAAGATGATCATTCCCTCATCTATCAAACTTAAAATGCAGTCAAAGTTAATTTTAAGAAGACATAGTAAAGCAAACATTTTGATAAATATCAACAGTAAAGGCGTGTTAACACCCTATGGTTAACAACCAGTCTAACACACATGCAATATCACTGATGTAAAGAGCTACCAGCGGTTAAACTAAGGCTGTGATAAGTAAAAGAGAATCGGACCTCAAGGTATTTCACATTTAATAAGAAATGGAGAAACAGTAAGTATACTGGTTGAGCCAATACTTACTAAATAAAAGAATGAGGAGATTACAAAAATAGATATTGTGCACAAAAACTTGCATGGCAAGAGCATAAGGTACAGAAAATAGATTAGCTCCAATAAACTTCAAATATCAAGAAGAGGGCGTGCAGCTTCAAATTTCAATTCCAGGATTGTTGCAAGAGAAACTGTCCTAAGAACTGTGATCCAATTCCATTATTTAAAGTGGATATATTTTTATTTTTTTTTCACTTTGTGGAGAGTATAGATGATTCAAATAGACACAATCTGGAAACAAGATGTGTGCCACCAAGATGGCTAGAAGTTACCAAACAGGGAAAAGAGGTGGCACCATTAAACATAGTATCAAATGATTCTATAGACTAAATCATAACCAGATTTATATTGGTACATTACCAGCTAGAGGGGTGAATTCTTAACATAAGAATGATTAAAAGAAAAGTTCCAGACGCTGGCTTGAAAACAAGAGAAATAGTCCAGAGCTATACCCCATTAACACTCTCTATGGTAATACAAATAAGGAGATTTCATTCAGATCCAAAGACTCAAAGCGTATCAGCTACGAGGTTCAAATGATCAAGTGCGATAGACATGACAGGTTACCAAGGAGATCAGAAAGATATGTGTATAAAACTATATATTTCTACCATGTTCATACGTTGCATGAATGAGAGTGCGTGGCTGGAATCAAGAGATTCTATAAACTACAATAATATTTTGTTTAAATGTTACATCTTTGACAGGTCGACAATAGAATCAGGGAGGTAATTTTAAACTATACACCCTACCATATTCAAGCGCTATTGTTGTGACTGATTTCAAAATGAATCAGGGGTCTTGTTTAAACATCCTCTCCTTGCTATTTTCAAGCATTGCAATTGTGACAGGTCGCTAATAGACTCAAGAATTTTATTTAAAACTGTCACAACCTTACTTGTTCAAGTGCGACAGCCATGGTAGATTGCCAAAGATATCAACATGGTTATTAATATTTATATGGTCTTCTATTTCCAGCACTGCAGGGACAGGTTGCAACTAAACCATGTGTTGGGTGCCTTGGTAATTAAATTAATTATAGCCAGTGATAATAGTTTCAAACTGAATTTAAATATCTAAAATAATAATTCACTATTACCCACGCCTATACAGGAGCAATATTCGCCATAGAAAAATGATAGGTGATCTCCTAGCTCCACCGAATTTATCTTACCAAACTGGGTATTAAAGAATTTAGTTAATAGATGACTATAGCACGTCCATAACTGGAGTTAAAAGGGTGATAACTAGTTTAATTGGAAAGAATTCACAGTGCCGACTAAGGTGCATATCAAGCATAGAGCGGTGGCAACCAGAGCAAAATGCAAATGGAAATATTCATACACTAACAGGCACCAGGGACAACAGTTTAATCGATCCCAAAGTTAACAACAGAGTGAAGATGAAGCGACCAAAGGGAAAGAAAAAAGTACTATCACTTAAAAGTTTGAAACCCAAATGAAACCACCAAACATCATGAGGAGAGATAGCGCCCAGGGCAAGAATTAGATCAACATGAAAATTTGGATTAGTTTCAGTAAAGAAGAGAATAGATCTATGGCCAAGTTAGATGAGGAAAACTAGCGTCTCATGACTAAGCCATAGAGTGCAGAATCCTTAAGCTACAATAAACATTTACGGGGAAAATTCAAAACAAGGTTTCAGGATTCGAGTCAGCTAGACAATTAATCCTCAGTTCAAAACCAATAGAGATTATAGAAAGGGATTCGAAGAGATTCCTTTCCCATTCGAAGAACGGCATAATTCATGTATAAGTTAATTTATATAATGAAATGTTGGTTAAAAACATATTTCATAACCCTTTTTTTTAAAGTTTGAAATCTTATTCTGTATATTTCTCTTTTGCATGTGCAGGTCTGAATCAATATAAATTCCAGAAAACTACCAAATAAGGAATTGCAAAACAAGTAGAAAACCTGGTTGAATTTGATAGCTGTAACAAAATCTGAAGCTTCTGTGTTTCCTTCTGTTGTGAAATTTTTTTCAAAAGAATTGCTGTGCGAAAATTTTCTCAAAGCTGCTGCCCTCCCAATTCACAATCAAGCCACCAAATATCCTTATCACCAAGTTTCTGAAAAACTAACTCATCTTGTGAAGAATCCTTTTCCAGAATATTGTCGTGCAAAACTTATGCCGTGCAAATACTTCCTACCATTTCCCGTTAATGAAATTCCCACCTCCAAAGGCTAATTAATGCAAAAAAAATTATTATCTCAAGTTACAACTTAGTGTTTGTAAACATGCATTCCTCCAATTTCTCATGCAGTTAAAAACATTAAATATCAAAGATATTTTCCTTTAGGTCATGTTTTAGATATTTTAACTTTTCGAAATTAACTCTTTTAAAATACTTTCTTTTCACTTAAATTATATTTGTACAATTAACTCATGAATTACTTTTAACACAATTTTCACATTTTCTTTTAATCAAATGACTTGCTTAATTTAAATTACTAAATTAAACAATAAACATAACATAGACGTTTATTCTAATATTTAAACAAATTTGCATTTAATCAACTTATCAACAAATTAGCCATTTAACTAAATTACATAGTAATTAATTTCAAAATAAATAACACTGACAAAATTGACACGACAAGCCAAAACAACAATGACATTGGGCGACAATAGGATACTCATTCAACGAAGAATGATGGTTAAACAAGGACCAGACACTATCTCCGAATCAACATGATTTAATTGGATTAGGGTATGCTCAGTCCTGACAAGCAGGTGGAGCCGTTACCCGGTACCTGTGTCTACAGGAAACATCAACGTTAGAACATACATATACTCATGTTAGAAAACACACCGTGAATAAGAATCGCAACATAGCAGGGTACTCACGGATGAGTAACGCCATACTGTCTTTTTCACCGACACAGACAAACATGATAAATCATAAGCAATCATTACAACATGATAACCATATGCAAATTCATAAGAAAGAAACCATATTATGTAAGAATCTATCTCAATATCATCAAACTAATCACAATCTAGATAATCAGGATGTCAATGAATCATCCACGAAGTACAACAATATAATATCAAAATCACCTATGAGCAAGAACAACATAGTATCATAGTAAACTAAAACATCTATCAAACAGAATCAAACCGAAAACAACTAAGACAGGATGTCACAGCGGGAGGGACACTACATCCTCCCCCCCTAGGATAAGGCTTACTCTTGGAAGCGGCAAACTAGGTACAACAAAAACAACTTAAAGAGTGTCATATGCTCAACATAATGAAATAAGTTTTAGTCTAAGAAGACAACAAGAAGAAAAGTACTACATCCCTTCTTCTACTATCACATTACTCATTATCGGATATATGACACTTCTCAGGGTCCTCATCCGAGTCCCTAATTGTCTTCATGGTAATAGAAGATTGTAAACGAAAGCTTTCCTTCTCCTCCTTAGACAGAACAAAGAGGAAAGATCAAATCCCAAGAATTTAAGTACTATATCCATGACAATCATAAATATTCTCCATATATGCCTATCCTAAAGTTCCCTGAGTCTACTTCCTCATAAACACTCACCAAGTCAGTATCCTACATCCTTGGAGAGGAATCACAATACGACACATGGACGACGTTGAAAATGATAAAGATAAAATAATTTAGCCACTAAAGTCATAAATAAATATTAAATGAAATTCAATTTCAACATTAAAATAAGAAATGTGCACATTGTCAACACTAAATCAAGTGTAACCACGAGGATTACAAATAAATAAGGTCACAAAGTGTGGCTAAACCATCACAACCAAATATAAACAAGGTGTCGACCTTCACAATTAACATATAGTCATCAAAAATCATAAAGAAAGTCCACAATCTTCAAAATTTTACAATACAACACTGTGTGACTAGACACTAGCCACCTAACGAGGAAGGAGAGAACTTTTCAGGCTATAACAACAGTAGTCTTCTAGTGGTGCGGAGTGATTTCCGACACGTCTTAGTTACAAGACGTAAAAGACAATAGGATAATATGAACTATAGAGTCTAACACCTAGGACAACGTAATGAGCTTACTTATATCCAAAGTACCCAGTGTTAGAACCTAGTGCTTTGATACCATCTGTAACGCCCTGCCAAGGAATCCAATAAAACAATGCATTAAGTAGTGAATTATCGGAATATTTTTTTTTAAATTCAATCATTTATACAAATGTCTTAACGATTCCAAGACGACGTTACTTTAACATAATAATTAAGAACATAAAACCATAGTATTAAAGTCATAAAATACAAGAACAAATCACATTCATAAATGATCCACATTTCAAAACTTATACAGTCGAGTCATTTATATAAAAACATATTACATCAAGTGAGATTCTCATAAGATCTTGATACATCATAATGATGGTACAAAGAGTATACTCATATACATGAGATAAATATACAATAAGGAAAATTATCTTCTCATATCAAATATCCACATCCGAATATGATCTGCGTCCAGTGTCATGATCATTGAAGTATCAAGAACTAGCTACAAGTATAATGTCATCAGTAAGAGTATCCAATGAAAGTGTAGCACAGTTTCCACCCAACCGCGTGGAACCCGAAGGTCCACTTCCTCCGTGCTAGGAGATAGTGACAAGTCTAGAAGTCAATTCAAACACACATCCTAGAACATACTTTACATTACTTGGCTGACAACACATAACAACATGACCACATCAAACTATAGCATTCACAACATATGCTTTTAAAGATGACCACAATATTACAGTTAACTCTACATAGAAGACTACAAACATGTTTCAGGACAGAGTTTCATCACATAGTTGATTCTAAGTTACCCTGGTGAATCTTCCTAGACTACCGGCCCTCTTCTAGAGTTACCTTGGCAGTCTCTATCGATTTCCGGCCCTTAGATAAACTCATGTGGTGTCGAATTTACCCTTCAGAAAGACAAGGCAAATGACAAGCCATTCCAGGCCTTCTCAACCTACCCTTAATCTAAACAAGCATTAAGGTGCTAGGTGAGGCATACTATTAATCTTTATTATTTAATGAATCCCAAGTTTAATTATTAAAGTTTTCATTGAATTAGGAGAAACCCACGATAGGTTACCTTGGCAACCACTTAGGGTTTCGGCCCCTATCGCAAGCCACTCTTCCTAGAAACACGACACAACATCCAAATACTAAGGACTTCCAATCATGCGTATAGAACAATAAAATTATAGTAGAATATATCTCATTCATGATCCAATCAATGAACAACTCAACACCCTTAAGGTGACAATTAATTATAGCATGACATAGTCCCAAAATAGATCAAGGTATAAAAACATCAATAAACAAATATCAACATACTTATCCTCTGGAAGGAAAAGTACACATAACTAAAAATCAGATACAAAGAAAAGCCATTAAGTACGAGAAGAAAAATCTCAAATGATCATATCATTCATATGGCATAGACCATATAATCTCGCAATACCACAAAAGTAATAAAATACACCATTCATGGTTTAATTCTAAAATACCACATAGGTACACTAAGTAACGAACAAGGCCAACTTTGAAAATATTGATGCCAAACAATTTCCACGGCTCACACAAAATAAACAAACCATACGAAGTGATTTCTAGCCTCTAGAAAACCAAATTTTCCATTCATCCCAAATAACAAACTTCAAATTCTTTTTTTTTTATTCCAAAACCATATTACAAGTATAGTTTAAATAAACACTCCCACTATACATATTATTGGTTATATTTTTTTAAAACAAATTCTAATAAATAAATTTAATATCAAAGTTTCAATTTATAATTGAAATAGAAAACTCAACCAAATTACATGTAATTCAAATATTTTTAAATCTCTTTTATGGAGATTAACATGAATAGCAATCTTTAATCAACTTGAACACACTATACATTATCAATATAAATTGGTATTTTCTTTCATCATTTAATCGTTTGGAAATTCAAATAAGCTAAAATAAGAAATCTAACCCAAATCTTGGTAAGCCATACATTTAAGTTTTTCTTTATATGTGTATACTAAAGATGATCATTCCCTCATCTATCAAACTTAAAATGCAGTCAAAGTTAATTTTAAGAAGACATAGTAAAGCAAACATTTTGATAAATATCAACAGTAAAGGCGTGTTAACACCCTATGGTTAACAACCAGTCTAACACACATGCAATATCACTGATGTAAAGAGCTACCAGCAGTTAATTAAAACTAAGGCTATGATAAGTAAAATAGAATCAGACCTCAAGGTATTTCACATTTAATAAGAAATGGAGAAACAGTAAGTATACTGGCTGAGCGCAATACTTACTAAATAAAAGAATGAGGAGATTACAAAAATAGATATTGTGCCCAAAAACTTGCATGGAAAGAGCATAAGGTACGAAAAATAGACTAGCTCCAATAAACTTCAAATATCAAGAAGAGGGCGCGCAGCTTCAAATTTCAATTCCAGGATTGTTGCAATAGAAACTATCCTAAGAAATGCGATCCAATTCCATTATTTAAAGTGGATATATTTTTTATTTATTTTTACTTTGTGGAGAGTATAGATGATTCAAATAGACACAGTCTGGAAACAAGACGTGTGCCATCAAGATGGCTAGAAGTTACCAAACAGGGAAAAGAGGTGGCACCATTAAACATAGTATCAAATGATTCTATAGACTAAATCATAACCAGATTTATACTGGTACATTACCAGCTAGAGGGGTGAATTCTTAACATAAGAATGATTAAAAGAAAAGTTCCAGATGCTGGCTTGAAAACAAGAGAAATAGTCCAGAGCTATACCCCATTAACACTCTCTACGGTAATACAAATAAGGAGATTTCATTCAGATCCAAAGACTCAAAGTGTATCAGCTACGGGGTTCAAATGATCAAGTGCGATAGACGTGATAGGTTACCAAGGAGATCAGAAAGATATGTGTATAAAACTAATATTTCTACCATGTTCATACGTTGCATGAATGAGAGTGTGCGGTTGGAATCAAGAGATTCTATAAACTACAATAATATTTTGTTTAAATGTTACATCTTTGACAGGTCGACAATAGAATCAGGGAGGTAATTTTAAACTATACACCCTACCATATTCAAGCGTTGTTGCTATGACTGATTTCAAAACGAATCAGGGGTCTTGTTTAAATGTCCTCTCCTTGCTATTTTCAAGCGTTGCAATTGTGACAGGTCGCTAATAGACTCAAGAAGTTTATTTAAAATTGTCACAACCTTACTTGTTCAAGTGTGACAGCCATGGTAGATTGCCAAAGATATCAACATGGTTATTAATATTTATATGGTCTTCTATTTCCAGCGTTGCAGGGACAGGTTGCAACTAAACCATGCGTTGGGTGCCTTGGTAATTAAATTAATTATAGCAATGATAATAGTTTCAAACTGAATTTAAATATCTAAAATAATAATTCACTATTACCCACGCCTATACAGGAGCAATATTCACCACGGAAAAATGATAGGTGATCTCCTAGCTCCACCGAATTTATCTTACCAAACTGGGTATTAAAGGATTTAGTTAATAGATGACTATAGCGCGTCTATAACTTGAGTTAAAAGGGTGATAACCAGTTTAATTGGAAAGAATTCACAGTGCCGACTAAGGTGCATATCAAGCATACAACGGTGGCAACCAGAGCAAAATGCAAATGGAAATATTCATACACTAACAGGCATCAGGGACAGCAGTTTAATCGATCCCAAAGTTAACAACAGAGTGAAGATGAAGCGACCAGAGGGAAAGAAAAAAGTACTATCACTTAAAAGTTTGAAACCCAAATGAAACCACCAAACATCATGAGCAGAGACAGGGCCCAGGGCAAGAATTAGATCAACATGAAAATTTGGATTAGTTTCAGTAAAGAAGAGAATAGATCTATGGCCAAGTTAGACGAGGAAAAACTAGCGTCTCATGACTAAGCCATAGAGTGCAGAATCCTTAAGCTACAATAAACATTTACGGGGAAAATTCAAAACAAGGTTTCAGGATTCGAGTCAGCCAGACAATTAATCCTCAATTCAAAACCAATAGAGATTATAGAAAGGGATTCAAAGAGATTCCTTTCCCATTCGAAGAATGGCATAATTCATGTATAAGTTAATTTATATAATGAAATGTTGGTTAAAAACATATTTCATAACCCTTTTTTTTTAAGTTTGAAATCTTATTCTGTATATTTCTCTTTTGCATATGCAGGTCTGAATCAATATAAATTCCAGAAAACTACCAAATAAGGAATTGCAAAACAAGTAGAAAACCTGGTTGAATTTGATAGCTGTAACAAAATCTGAAGCTTTTGTGTTTCCTTCTGTTGTGAAAACTTTTCTAGAAGAATTGTTGTGCGAAAATTTTCTCAAAGCTGCTGCCCTCCCAATTCACAATGAAGCCACCAAATATCCTTATCACCAAGTTTTTGAAAAAATAACTCATCTTGTGAAGAATCCTTTTCCAGAATATTGTCGTGCAAAACTTCTTCCGTGCAAATACTTCCTACCATTTCCTATGAATGAAATTCCCACCTCCAAAGGCTAATTAATGCAAAAAAAATTATTATCTCAAGTTACAACTTAGTGTTTGTAAACATGCATTCCTCCAATTTCTCATGCAGTTAAAAACATTAAATATCAAAGATATTTTCCTTTAGGTCATGTTTCAGATATTTTAAATTTTTGAAATTAACTCTTTTAAAATACTTTCTTTTCACTTAAATTATATTTGTACAAGTAACTCATTAATTACTTTTAACACAATTTTCACATTTTCTTTTAATCAAATGACTTGCTTAATTTAAATTACTAAATTAAACAATAAACATAACATAAACGTTTATTCTAATATTTAAGCAAATTTGCATTTAATCAACTTATCAACAAATTAGCCATTTAACTAAATTACACAATAATTAATTTCCAAATAAATAACACTGACAAAATTGACACAACAAGCCAAAACAACAATGACATCGGGCGACAATAGGATACTCATTCAATGAAGAATGATGGTTAAACAAGGACTAGACACTATCTCCGAATCAACATGATTTAATTGGATTAGGGTACGCTCAGACCTAACAAGTAGGTGGAGTCGTTACCCGGTACTTGTGTCTGCAGGAAACATCAATGTTAGAACATACATATACTCATGTTAGAAAACACACCGTGAATAAGAATCGCAGCATAGCAGGGTACTCATGGATGAGTAATGCCATACTGTCTTCTTCACCGACACAGACGAACATGATAAATCATAAGCAATCATTACAACATGATAACCATATGCAAAGTCATAAGAAAGAAACCATATTATGTAAGAATCTATCTCAGTATCATCAAACTAATCACAATCTAGATAATCAGGATGTCAATGAATCATCCACGAAGTACAACAATATAATATCAAAATCACCTCTGAGCAAGAACAACATAGTATCATAGTAAACTAAAACATTTATCAAACAAAATCAAACTGAAAACAACTAAGACAGGATGTCACAACGGGAGGGACACTACACTTTCAAAGTATCTTTCAATAACACTTGCTAGAATCCTTGACCTTTTGTTCATTCTCATCTAAAAATTTCCAAAGAATGTAGCAAGAGCCATCTCTTGTGCATCTGAATTGCCAACATTTATCATAAGTTCCTAATTTGATGGGAAATAGGCTCTATATTTGACCATTTTATTCTTCCTATTATCGATAAATCTTTGAAAAAGTAAAAGAGTAAGAAGACAACCAAATGTCCATACCAAAAAGTATTTTTCTTACTCTTTTTTATTTCCTTTAAATTCTTGAAAATATGTATTCGAAGTAATTCACATAAATCATAATCCATACCTAGCTTTTAACCATATAAACAATAATATGTACAACAGTAGCAGACACAATGAGGTCATTGCTAGGGATACAAATTTTATGACCAATGGCCATTGTCACATACCTAGTAGTTGGATCCATAATTGATCTCAAATCAATCCATTTCCCTTCAAGAGTTGCAATGGTTACCTCAATTATATCTCACTCATTTATAGTCTTCTTTCTAGAACTGATCTAGAGGAACACAAACCAGTTACATCTTTGATTGCATCTTTGGTAATCAAATGTGCATCATCAATCCATAAAGATTCATTATGAATTCGGGTCAAGACTATTCGAATATGCTTCCTGTCAAACTCGAACAAAGAGGCTTTCCACCACACATCCAATTTATTCTCAATGAACACTTTGCAAGCATCATATTTCTCTTCCAATTCATTCTTCCATAGCATTCTTAACTAAACTAGGGAAAAATCCTCTATCTTACTGTAAAAAAATGCATGAATATCTTCTGTGGGAAACACCCTGGGAGGGATGCAAGAGAATGCACCAACAGACTCTTCTGACAGATTCTTCAAATATTTCCTCAAATTAACTTACACTCTATCCACACTATTCACAACTTTTGAATTATCTATAGCAATAAAAATGAAATATTGTGCAAATAGGAATACCTCTATAAATGCCAACAAGAAATGCATAGGTATCTAGCTTCCGGAGCACACTATGAATCCACTTGATTTCTCCTTCAAACCCTGAAAACTCTAAATTTCTCTCTAAAATTCCTTTGCATGCTTCTCCAAAAATACATTTGCCTCTTGAAATTTCTGAATTTATTTCTTTCACTTTGAATGATTTTACAATAAATGCTTCAAATTGTAGGTAGATTTCCTTGAAATGTGTGTGCCTCCATTCTTTCAAATTCCACAAACTTCATTTTTCACACATGCGACTGAGAAATTCCTTAAATTTTTTACCATATTAAATGTACTTCTTCCATGATGTGACATAAGTACTGATGAGGGGGTTTATTAAATTTTCTGGTAATTTCTCCCAATAATTCATTGCTAGACTTTAAAAATTGACAAGTGTATTTGCACCCGAGGTCGGCATAGATAAGACTAAGGATTTTGATTCAACTTGCTTGAATTCTCCTTCCTTTCTCCAGATCATTTTCATCTCTTTTCTTGCTTCTTTCAGATCAATGATTTTATCATGCTTCTTCACTGGATAATTATCTTTTCTTCTTCTACAGTTATTGGCAGGGTGTTCCAGATTGCTACACTTATAGAAAACAACATTCTTTTTTCCATTCTTTCTATACTCAATCTATTCTCACACAGATGAGCTTTATGTCCAACCTTTTTGGACTTAAAAAATTTGGCGGAGAATGATAAAGTATCATTCATTTTACTTTTCTAGTCCTTTTCCTTATGACCAAATTTCTTGTAGGAATAACAAACACCATTGAAAGATAGATACCTTTTAGCAGCAACATGTTGTTTGATGGGAGTTCTTTTAGAATTGCTTCCTAGATTCCTGATTTATCCATCTTTGCACTGAGTCTTCTTGTCAGTAGATTTCTTCTCTTTAGAACTTTGACCTTCTTCAACCTCTAAACCATTTTTATCCACTGTCGATCTTTGAGACATAATCAACTCATCAAGAATTACAGAGCTTACCTTAAATTTTTCTTCAATTTTTTTTCCTTTTTCCAGATCAGATCTCAAGATTTATGCTTCTTGCTCAATCTTAGTGCATTCATCCTTCTTCCTTTGAATTTTAATTTCCTAACATTCTTCAATTCTTTTCTTTTCATCCAATTGTTGTAGCAGGTCAGAGACAATTTCATTTGCTTTAACCAATAAATCACATGCTTCAACACGTTTGATTTGTAGTTTTTCAACATACTCATTTGCTTTAATTAACTTGTCCTTCAAATCTTCTATTTCTTCTGAACATCTAGTAGAGACCACTTCTAGAGGAAAAAAATTCTTATACTCAAATTTTGGGACCTTCCTCAAGTTGTTAGGCTCCTTTCAAGGAACTAAGCTTTGATACCAATTGTTGAACATCCACAATATTGAGAGGGGGGGTGAATCAGTATTCCATAAAACCATTCATATAAGATCCATATAATAATTATCACAATTCTAACTGAATCAACAAGAGAGAACATAGAAACAGATCAATGCAACCACACACATGAACACTAAGATTTTTATGTGGAAAACCCAAAAAGGGAAAAACCACGGTGATGGTTAACTCACAATATATTATATCCAGATACAATATATTATAGGGCTCATTGCCAGGACTCGTTGTCCTTGAAAGACTCATTGCTTGAATACAAAATATGGCTAACCACCAAGATACAAAGATTGTGGCTCACTACCAAAAGTATGAACTAATAGAATACAACTTCAATGTCCAAGATTCAGTTCCAATGAAGCTCAAAATATGAAGTACTACCTCACATAGCATTCACTCAACAAATCTACTTGGATCCCCAATTGATAAAACATTTAGGCTCAGATACTCTTTCACCTTTCTTCCACACTCACACTCCTACTCACTTCACTCACTTCACACCTTCAAGGAATCTTATATATACAAGTATGTTTTAATCATCAATTAGGTCAACCTAATTAGATGAAGACAAAATAATCAAAAATACCCTTGTCAGCACCATATATGATTTAAAACATTTTATCCATGTAGTGCATTATACCAAGTTGGTTGATATCCATAAAGCATATCTAGTCTTCATAGTGAATTGCATATGTTAGGCCAACCAAGACTAGAACTTAATTCACAGAACCTCCAAACCAACATACAATCCTCAAAGAAAACACCTTCCAGATCTTACACCATATTAAATTCTCATCATACTATCATCAAAGAGACTACCATAAAAGTGTAGCATTAAAATGTTCTCCTTAAGAAAATGTGGAGTCTCCCACACCATTATGCTAAGCAAGGAAAATATAGAGTTGAACTCTATCAAAGATAACTTTCTGCTCACAACCTACAACTTCTCAATATCTAGGATATAGATTTTTGAATGAGACATGATAACATGGTTAAGAAATTAGAGTCATATTTATTTATGTGGTTAATTTTGGACTCAAATATCAACGCATTGGCTCATAACAAAATAACATTACCGACAGAGAACAACTTACAGTAAACCAAGTAATCTTCCCATATAGTTGTCACCATGTTGACATCAATGACAACATAGAAACAAACAACACGAACTATCCACACTTCATGCTCATGTTGCAAGGCTTCATATTTCCAAAAATTATTTCACCCAAGAAAAAATTCCGTACAATTTAATCTCCCTCTCCAAATTTTTTAATTCTCTAAATCATTTGAGAATATAAGAGAAGAGCATATTATATTTTCAAGATAGCACAAACTTTATAATTCTAAATATTTTGAACAGTGACGGCTCCATAACACACACTCTACTATCATGTAATATTTATTTATGAAGGTATCTACAAAAAATAAAAAAATACTAATAATCATAAAATAATCAAAGATAAATATGAAAAAAAAAAAGTATTCTGTACAAAAGGATGTAAGGTACAAATATGCAAGATGATAGATTGGTTAAAATTCTCCTATTAGAGAAACATGTGGGTATATATATTATAAACCACCAAGATATTTGAATGTACAATCAATGTTTCATAGTAAGTGATGTAATCATATGTATAGTGCATTTCCACCAAAATAGGAAATTAAAAATCACATTACAACCTATCTAAGTGGATACCTACCTTAGAAATATTATCATATAATGCAATAAAGTAATAACTATATTCAATAAAATAAATATACACCACACCTTATTTTATCTAATAATATTATTAGAGTTTTAACTCCTACTCCAATATTTTTTTCCCTTTATTAATATTAGGAATGGTACCTATTTTCATATAAAATCGCAACCTTTTGAACAAGGAGCTCAGTGTTCTAATGACACAATGTAAACAACCTCAAGGTGTGGGACCTTTGCACAAATGCAGTTGAGCCTTTGGAGAAGGCTGACTTCCTCATCTAATCTAAGTGCAAATGTGTTGGTCTAACCTACCACATGAAAACCCTATCACTACTCTACTCTAATATCTCACAAGGAAAAGGGATAGAAAGAGAACATGAAATGAAAGGAAGGTGATACACCAAGATATAATTTGTTTCTTCTTTGATTCAAATTGCTCAATTCATTAATAATTAACTAAAACACACATTTAGACATGAAGGTAAGAAGTTTTACTGAAACATACAAGAAACAACTATGACAATAGCTAAATTTCATTAATATAAGGTATAAAGCCAAACTTTACAATGGAAAAATATAGAGATATAATGTCTACAAAAGAAAACTTTGAGAGGAGCCCAAAAGAAGAACCCATAAAAAGAATACAAATGTTTCCTTTATAGTTTAGGAATAAATTATATGAATACAACTCAAACCCTAACATAGCTATGGTTAGCAATCAAGGAGATATGACCAAGGAAAGATTTTCTCATGACATCTCTACTAGAAAGTGAGTTTGGAGAAGCCAAGACCTACATGCCATTATAAGGCCCCTCCCTTTATATCAATGTCATAGCCTTTTTTTTCTAAACTTATGATACTTTGTTGTGTAGATTTAGGGTACATCATTTAGATGATGCGGCTTTGTTTGAGTCCCACTATACTTTTAATCATTTGATTCTAAGAGTAGACTAGTTAAATTTTTATCTAAATGCTTCTATAAGGTATGTGACTAAATCTACATTGATAGATACTATAATTTTTCATGGTATATGGTGTTGCTAAGGTCCACAAGTAATAAATATCCTTTCTAATCATTCAATTCATTTTTCTTGTGAATGTCCCCTATAGTATTCAATTGATGTTATTCATAGCAAGTATTGTGGCTCAAGTCAGTAAAGAGCCTTAGAGGTTTTAGTAAATATAGCAAGTGCAGATTTGTTCCCTATAGTACCGCTTAACTTAGGGAAAGTAAGCTATCAAGTAAATAAGGATAGATGAAGAGTCTTAGAGTCTTCTCTACTCTTTGGTTGTGCCTTATCATGGAATTATGATTTTCTCATAGATTAGAACATCATACCCATACTGATAGTTAGGAGATGCTAATAGAGAGTTAATCTGATGAGGATAATTGAACCCAACTATAGTTAGATTAATCTGTTGATAATATGATTTTCATTGTTATCACAAGGGCATCTTATGATGTCAGAGGAGAGGGTGTTGGAAATAAGTTGATTGAGGTAAAAAAAGGCATCTCATTGAGGTTAGTAGGAGGTCTGAGTGATATCAGATGAAGAACTATTATTTGAGGCCAAAAGGAGTTCATTGGCCTTAGGGTGCCATTACAACAAGCCTTGGAGTGTTCCAAAAGTTGGGCTTCAGACCTCGGGCTTACCTGTATCATTTTCTAAAGAGAAAAGAGTTAGTCATTTTTTAGCTAAGTCCAATAGGGCTTCAGAATTCAGCTTGAGGCTTACTCTCTACTGAAAGGTATCAGACTTTGGGCTTTGGTCACATCTTATACCAAATGCCTCAAAGTATGAAGAAGGATTGAGTTAAGTCCAAAATGGTTAGGGTTAGCAAGGTTAATTTTTTTATTAGGCATCGAAGATCAACCCTAAGGCTTACACCTTAACATAATTTTAAGTAAGAAGTAAGTTGGAGTCAAGTTAGAAAGGGTGTAAGACATTGGGCCTTGGCCATGCCCCATACCGAATCCCTCAAGCAAAGGAAGGAAGAGTGTGCTAAGTTCAAAAAGGTTTTGGACATTGAACTTCGACAAGGAGGCTTATGCCTCGAATTATCAAAATGTAAGTGAGGAAAGTGGTATGGAGGAACCCTAACTCTGAAAAAAGGTTTCAAAATTATGGGTCAGCTTTGAGGTTTATACCTTAATGGTTTGGCAAGGCGAGCAATTAGTATGAAGAAATTTAGAAGGCTAACACTCGAAAGGACTAGGGTTTATGAGATAAGTGTGCGGGTGTCATATTTTGGTAAGAAGTCTTATGCCTTATCGAAGGGAAGGTAAGTGGTAAGAGGTAAGTTCAAACCCAAACACTTGAAAAGGTTTTGGAGTTTTTGGGTTGGTGTTAAGGGTTATTCCCTAACATGTAATAAAGGAAGGAGTATGAGGTAACCCCGAATCGTGACACCCAAAATGGCTTCAATGTTGCAGTTTTGGCCTTAAGGTTCACAGCTTAACCATTTTTTAAGTATGTAGTAGGAAGGAACCCTGAACCCCAACATCCAAGATGTTACCGATGTTCACAGGATGGCTTGGAGGATTATGCCTTAACAGATTGTCAAGTAGTCAGTAAGAAAGAAAATTGAAGGTCGACACCTGAAAGAGTTAAGTTTTTCGATGCTCACAAAGGTTGTTGCGAGCATCATGGTTTAGAAGGTTGGCTTACACTTGAGCACAAAGGCATGAAAGTGATAATGTAGAAGAGATAACCTTTCCATCTGAAAAGCTCATGCATGTTTCAGAGGTTTGTGGGGAGGGTTGCAATGGAATAAAGGCAAGTTGCACGGTAAGGTGTAAGGCCGATGGTTGAACCCCAATAGGTGCAAAGAGCATCAAACATGTGTGTTTGAACTTGCTTGTTATGCTCATCTATGAACTTCAAGGATGAGGCAAGAGAAGTTAGTGGTCCCCTTGACAACTTAAAGCACGATTCACAGTCTTGCACTTTGGTGTTCAGGGGTTAGTGTGTTGGGCTTGTGATGGTGCACAAGAATAAAAATAAAGGGTAAGGTCAGTGGCCAAACTCTGATGGGTGTAAAGAGGATTGGACATCGTGGTTTAGTCTTATTTCTTGATGCCTTCAAATTATTTTGGTCATAAGGTAGAAGGTAGAGGGTAAGGCCAAAGGTTGATCCCTCATAGGTGTAAGAAGCTTAAGAGTTAGGGGTTCAGGATTGCTTCTAAGGCCCTTCTATGCACACCAAGCAAGTGGTAGGGAGGATAGCTGACACCCGCACCCCGAAGGTTGATAAGATTAAGGTAAAAAAAGTGGAGTAATCCTATCATCTTGTGTATGCTTGCATTGATTTGGTTGACCAATGCAGACATGCGAGATAGTGACACATGGAAAGTATTGATTGTTGCACCTGATTCACATTATTGTTGTGAATCAATATCTATCTACGATTGAAATTTAAAGCAGGTCAAATCAAACGATGGTACTTTAAAGAAAGGCAAGTATTTGTGTGGAAAATATTGTAGGCACGATTTTCAAGATTGATTGTTTGTTCCCAAGGGAGATGGTGTCAGTGGATTGGTGAAGTGAGCTATGGCAGGTAAAATGCAATGTTAGCTCTAGGTGACATTCTTGCAAAATAATAAAGGAAATAGATACCACCATTAATGTGAGGGTCAACTAAGTAAGATTGAAGGAGATTGAGCAATGAAGGAGGACATTTAATGCAAAACAAACCCTAGATGGTGGGATGCCAAAGAATGGAAAGTGGAATGAATGTGGTGAGAGGGCACAATGGGGAGGAAAAAAAAGCTTGCCGATGAAGAAAAGAAAAGGGGGGTGGCAAGAAAGGACACTTCTCTACAAATGAAAAAGGGGAAGAAGGGAGTCAAATGACCATTCAAGGGGGATGCAACAACTAAAATTGGGGATGGGTGTTTTCATGAAGGTAAAAGAATTGTGGAGCCAAAGAACAGCCTCGAGACACCATCTCAAGCATTGACTATTATTTATGTAGGTATGGGGGTCTATCTTCCAACTATTTTTAAAGAACACCCACCTATAATATTTGTGCATGTAGATGCATTTTTTAGATTGGACCGTATCATGGGTATGGAGAGTGCTAGCTATGCGTTGGATGTGATTTTTGTGTATTGTTATTGATAGGAGTAAGAGCTAGGAGTTTTATGTATACCCAAATTAGATCATTGGGTGTTTCTAGGTCTATGTTTGAAATTCTTTCCTCCTTTGACCATACCATTGGTCTCAAGTGAAAAACCATTTTTCAAAAGCCATCAATGATGATTTATATGTTATTTCTAAATGAATAGAAACCAGGATCCTACTTCCTTCTTATTCTTCAATGCCAACAACCATAATTTCTATATATATATATTTGTATTTGATATAGAATAACTAATATGAATCATGGGTGTTAAAATGATCCATTTAGCGAGATTTAAGTATCGCACTCATTGCATTGTATGAAAATTTCTTATAAAAAAAGGGCCTTGTGATACCATTTTATATTATTAGAATAGAAGCTCTCATTTCATCATCATGGGGTTAAAATATTTCTTTCTTAGGGGTTTGGCTAGAGCTCACAAGGCTTCATGATGCTAATATGGTTGGGAGGAGAGCAAGTTTGATTCCTTGGGTTATCTTATTGTTGTAAATGATCTTGTGGTTAGAGATGGCCATAAATTTTTTCACTTAACAAGAATTGCAGCCATGAAGTGCAACAAATATTAAGTGTAGACATTAAATGGTTGTGTAAGCATGAAGTCTTTTGTTATGTATAAATAGTCCCTTAAAACCATGCCTATCCATATCGAGGTTTTTGACCGCCAGATTCACCTAAGTGGGTGGCAGTTGATGATGGAACTGTCTCAGGTAAGAGGACCCTAGAAAGGGTTGTGTACACAATCTTATATTCTCTAATTAATGGATTGGAGGCATAGGATGTTTTTGTGTAAAGCATTGAGGTTAGCGTATTTATTTATTTTTGGATTATGAGGGCAATTGAGGTAGAGTGGTCTTTGCACCTAAGGGTTATACTCCTTGTGTTAGTAAACCAAGTGTATGAAGTTTGAATTGCCCAGAAAGATTCAATATGTGGATTATTTTGTTAACCTTTCACCCCTTAATCGTAATGATATTATATGGTGAATTTTGTATGGTTGGATTAGGACCACGACTTTAATTATAATTATCTATTCAAGATATGTTTTGATTACCTTCATCCTAGACCTATTCTTGATTATCTATTTTGGCAAGTGGCCCTTGAGGGAAGTTGTAATCAAGATTGTTAGTCACTCCTTATAGTAGAAGGAGCCCTTATAGATTTACTATGGTTATTCATTCTTAGTATTTACTACCATTGTGGGTTGTGGTGATTTAAACTTAGGTGAAATGTGTGATTGCTAGTCAATCAAATATGAGTTGTGTGAACTCAAGTTGTTGAACTACGGTTCCTCTATGAAATATATACGTAGGTAAGGCTGTTAGAGATGAGCCCCTAAGGAATTAGGTCTAGCCCCCAGGGTTTTCTCTTCTCCCTTACTTTGAGTTAAAATTGATACATTGTATTGTCATAGCTTGTGACTTGAATTAAGTTGTGATGAATGATGAGTTTTAGAGCTAATCAAGCCTACCTTAGTGATGTGGATTCCATGTATCCACTTGATACCCTATTAGGATTACCTAAGAAATTTAGTTACTTAACTAACTATTATAATTTGTATTTGGGAAAATTTTGTTATGATTTTATCAAATTGTGTGCTTTGGAAACAAATTTTTATGAGTTAGTCATGTGTAGTAATAAAAATTTGAAATTTGTGTTTTTCCCTTAACCATATTTTATTGAAAATTTGTGGGAATGACAACCATACCCTTTCCATAAAGTCTCTAACAACATGAGAAAACATTCCATCATAACTCCATGAATACAGACTTGGGAATACTAAGAAATATGTGTTGAAATAATTTTCTAATAGGATAATTCCACCTGTAACACATAAAAGAATACCTGCACCACCATAGCCATCAATGTAGTAAGGGAGAAGCATAGAAATTCAATCCAAAGATAACTGATTCGATCAGGTTGTTGAAAATGTAGTTATGCCATTACTCCAAGTCCTCTCACACACATGTCGTGCTTAGCCATTAGAGTTTGAAACTAGGCTGTTCGGTCATGGATGGACACTTGAAATCACATCCACAATAGAAGTTTAAAACATAACTACTCGATCATTATAAGATATATGTTTAATGACCATTGTGATCTCCTCTCACATTGCATTCCTTTCACTAACACGTGTCATATTCTCACAATCCCATGGTCAACTAAGGTCTTCAAAGATGTGGTCTACTAGATGGTGGGGAATGACCATGATTGCTCCATGTAGCTCAATAAGGACCCTTAGATCATAGACCCACCACCATCATTTCTTGAAAGCCTACAAGGTCCACTTTGAAAGCTAGACACATGACCCACATTATTATTTTTGTGAATATTTTATTATATGCAAGATGGCGGGGACCAATTAAAAATGAAAACCTGTCGAGTGGGACTTGGTTGAGCTTCTCTTAAAGACATTTTAAGCATGTTCTCCAAGGTTCATTTAAATCAGAGTCATCACTTAGGTAATGAGTGGGTTGATCAAAAAAAGAAAAGTTTTAATAACCTTGTCGACTACTGGAAAGGGTTTTAAAACCAATATGAAACACATAAAACCCTTTATCTCTATCACTTTTATCATCATAAAGTAGAGAAAGAGCTTGGTTGGAGACCTATGCAAGTTTCTAAACTTGAGAAAAAATTTGAAATGACTCAAATTTTCTTATACAAGGCTTTCAAAGTTTAATACAACATTTATAGACATTGAAACATTTAATAACTTTGCAAAGATGAACATTGTGTGATATGTCAGGAGTAGGAAAGGTTATGAAAACCTAGGTGGCGACTCAAAAAGTTTTGAGTACTTTAACCAAAAGACTGAATACTTCAAGACTTAGCAAAATATTTCAAATAGGATACAACCCATAAGACCAAGATGTTTGTTCCATTCAAGTCACAATGTTAATTACATGAGTTATTACTTAAGGAATCAAAAATAGGCAGTACCAAGTCAATAGTCAAACATATGAAAACGCTAAGGAAAAAGGGAATTTTGGGGATCAAGGATGGAGGAAGGCTTACACCTTATGATAAAAAGATGGAAAGTGGTAAGAGGGAAGACCAAACCCTAAAGTTTGATAGAAAAAGACTTGGATAAATCCCAAAATTCCTTTGATCAGGCTTCAAAGGTTAGATGGTAGGCTTGAGGCTTACTAGAATTGAAAGGTGGAAAGCAATAAGATGGAAGCTCGATCTCCAAAGTATGATAAGTCAAGACTTAGAAAAATATTGAAAACCATCCTTGGGACTTCAGTGATTAGGGGTAAGGCTTAAGACTTACCAAAAGGAAGTAGTAAGGGTTAAAGGGTAAGGCCGATGGTTGAAACCTGAAACACTTAGAAAAAATGGAAGGAAAAGAAGGAGCGAGAGTGATGAAGAAGGCATGCGAGTATGAAGGGAATCAAAAACCCGAAATCCCAAAACTTCATATCGGTTATCAATGGTGGGTCATCAAAGGGTGGCATGAAATGTCAATAGTACCATATATTAGGTATGAGATTATGAGTGTGAGTAATTCCTTATTTTTCAAAAAGTGTAATCATTTTTAACCTAAGTCACTACAACTAGTATTACTTTCCTTATTTCTTCATCAAAAGGTTTTTCTCTCTTAATATTTAATTTCCATTTTTTAGAAATGAAAAAAATTGTGGGATAGCAATTCATATTTCTCAATTTTATTTATATAATCACAAGTGTATAATTCTTTTATCATATTATTTAAGCCCATGTTCTTCCTCAATTTTTTCTTCATCATTGCAATACTACTCTAGAAATGTTGTAGTTATTGCACATTTTTTTATGTGTGTGTGGCACATAACAAGATTCATACCATGGTAAGTATTCTTTCATACTAATATTTCCAACTTTCAATAGATCAAGGGTTTTTTTAATGTGGGGTCTATGATATGGATGCATATATACTATAATTTACTCAATGAATTAGTTTATTGATTTTATGAGTTGTAGATTTTATCAACAAGGTGTGGCCTCTTACAATTCTATTGTTGAAACCTATAAGGTTGTATCTCATTTTCATTTTTGACCACTCTATATGATAATGATTTCAAATCACCCCTCAACATGAGTCGTTTATCATCTATAGAGGGAGTTTTATTAAGAGATATTTCTTAGGTGGAGACTTTTTCAATTTAGCTTATTTAGCATGTTTATCTAAGGCCTTAATTTTTTTCTCTATGTTTATGTCAAAATTATAAGCTTCCCTTAAAGTTTTAAGGTTTTAGTCTTTCAAATAAAATAATATTTTAGAATTAAAAACATCATAATATAAGACTAAAAATATGTATTCATTTGGTCTCAAATATTGAAGCACCTGATCATTATTAGTATAAATATATGATTAAATTTACTAACATGTTCATAAAATTACTTTTTGACACTTTTTAATTCATGAATGTTAAATCTAGGATCCACTCTATCTCTATATTGTATTTTAGAATCCCTTATAATTTCACCCCATAAAGTGAAACTTTGATGAAATAAATTCTTATATCATAAATAAATATTTTATCATGATATATTCATCTTCAATTTTATATTTATTAATATTGTTAATAAGTAAACTCATTTTTTTATGTATTCATGGTAAAAGGGTACACTTGCATATTATCCAACCATGAATCCAAATATAAAAGCACACAATGGAATTTGATTGACATGGAGATAACAACAATATTATATTTATTCATCCAAAGTCATGAAATTCATTATATATTATTGCAAATGGCTTACAACATGAGACCTTAGCCTTAAAGATACATTAGAAAAATAAGTGTGTGTCACAAAATTCCCTTATGAATTACAAAAGAAATCCTCTTATTTTATCATCAAACTCTAAAATTAATGTCCAAGATAGGGTGAGTTATGTATATCCAAATACCAATGTAGTACCTTTTAAATGATCATGGGTGGTGTTTATATAGTAATTCTTAACATTTGGCATGATGTACATCAATTGTTATGAACTATAATATGGTGAAAATATTGGTCCAAGATGAAATGTGTAACTGATAAATATGTAGAAGATAACCTCTTGGAATCAATGTGTTGAATAATATGTAATAACGCTAAGCGTGATTCACAAAATGAACTATCCTAGGCTAAACTATCTTGAAATATATTCAAGTGTTGCTACAAATTCTATATGCTTGTTGCATACTTAAAATAGTGATTCTAAACTAGAGATTTTATGTGCATGAAATTACTTTGGAAACTAAATAAGGATTTGTGTTATAATAGTAACTTGTAATTATCATATGATGACTAGAATATTATGTGAAATTTATAAACAAAGAAGCAAACATGAAGTATATTTTTTTGGATGATGCAAGATTTCTTTTACATGTTATAGGCTCCTAAATCAATGTTCCTCTTCTATTATTACATTATTTCCCTATAATTTCAAGAGCTTACCCTTGATATCATGAGGCATAAGATTGGAAAATTAGGAATTTTAATGAAATTTGGCTATTTATAAAAATAATCAATAAAATCAGTCTCTAGGGTTAATACATTCCCTATTGGATATTATTTTTGGGAGGTGGACACTTATTATTTTGAGGTCTATGTTCTTGATATAGTAGATTGGCTTGGTAAAATTATTGATTAGTATCATATTGACAAGCTTATAGGGCATATTTATGAGCATATTGAGCATGTTAGTAGGCATGTTGAGCTCTTAATTGGTCAAGAAAATTTAATTGTTACTCAATACACTAATTTAATTGTTAAGGGTCTTCCATGTATGGTGAAGTGGAATTTTTCTTGATCAATATTAGGTAGTCATTTAGGAATATTAAAAATGTGTTGTTCATTTGGTACTTATCTTGATTCCTAATGAGGTGGAGGTGAAACTGTGTGAGGATATTTCTCAAATATCCATTAAGAGGTGTTAAATGATACAAGGCTCGAGGATTATTTATAATAATATGAGCTATATTATAATACCTCCAACCATTAAATTTTGGAATCATATTAATGTGTTCTTTTACCTAACTTAAGAGTTTTATTAAGTGATTCATTTGATAAATATCCATATTTAATGTCTATAACATAGTCCCATGACCTAGATGTACAAATATCATTTTTATGGGAATAATAAATAGTTAAATGACCTAAATCATTAATTTTGCATCTAGGTTGTGACCTTCTCATGTGAGTATTGGATTTTTTAAATTTATGAGCTAGATTTAGGTTAGGATCTCTTTTAAAGGTAAATTTTCCATCACCCATATTTAAGATTTAATTAGAGGATCTATTTATATTATATTTCAATGTAGTAAAGAAACTAATCTTTGTTGAATGAACAAGAAAATTGAGAGGGAGGGGTGAATCAGTTGTACCAAATTAAAACATCAAAAACCTCAACAATAATTAGATCCACATACATTCATTAACCCTTAATCTATTATAATGTTTAAACATGAAAATCATATAATAGAAACTAAAAAAACCAACAAAATACACAAGAGAACACCATATTTATGTGGAATACCCAACGAGGGAAAAACCATGGTGAGGATTAGCTCACAATATAAGTAATTGCAAAAAATAATACAAAGAGGCTCACTGCCAAAATAGGACACACTATCTAGAAAGTCTCACAACCCAAGATCACTATCAAAATAGAAAGAAGAAAGAAGATAGAATGTCACACAAAGAACACTCTCTCAATGCAACAAAGATTCCACCAAAAAAGCTCCAATCAACACTAGCAGTCTTCAAGAGATCAAGATACCTCAGCTCATTGAATTCAACAATCTTGCATTATAAATCACACTGTAATTCACACTTCTACACTCAATTTAGTATCACAATGCTCAAATCTATTCCACACCTTTTATCTCACATCAAACCATCTTGCATTTATACCATCTGCAACTTGGAAAACATGTTTCAAGTTGGCTACACTCTTCTTACAATTCATAAATTTAAATTAGGTTGGCACTAAGAATTCTCGTGATGGATAGGAATGAAATTAGACCAATAAAAAACTTATCTAGGACCTAAAGCAACTCACATGCCACACTACACCTTCAAACATCTTCAAATGTAGTGTAAACACCAAGTCAGTTGTTACCTACACAAACACCATTAAAATTTGAATTACAATCTTCCTCAAATCCAAGGATGAGTTGAAAACCATATACCATGCTTCATCATGATCTAGAATATTCCTCTATCCTCTTGAAATCCATTAAAATCCTTCACAACAACTCACACCATCAGAAGTTACACGCCTAGTACACTCAAACTACACTACCAAACACTGCAACTCTACAATCCAACTTCCAAAGTACCAAACCATAAATCTTCTTGACATAGGAAAGAGATAAACACCATCAACATACATTTAGAAATGTAATACTAGAAGAAAAATTGTAGAGAAATGTGGAACAAATACATTTCTCCCAAAAAACACTACAAAGCCGGTTCACACACTAGTGAACATAACTTCCTCTAACCTTTGATCTAGAAGCCAAAATTTTGGATATAGAAACTCTAAAAACCTCTAACCAACATATCCAAACCAAATAAGTAGATATTCAACCCAAAAGAAATGTGAATCAAAACTAGAACACCTATGTAACACCTTGTTTCCTTATTTTATCAATTTTCTCAGTATCCTTGACATTTGAACCATAAATAGAAGCTTACCAAAGAAACATTAGAGGTTAACATAAGTAACTTAACTAATGACAACATAATGCAACTAATCAAAGCAACAATATCTTCTCAACCATTGCACTACTACCATCAATGACAACACATGCTTGTTGACATCAATGAAAACACATTCATACTTGCAACAATATGGAGCCCTTTTTCATTAATGGTAACACAAGATGTGAAAAACCATGAAATACACAATAGCTCTGAACATATACTTATTTCCTTTTCTCTTTTCTCCCCCTTGCACAACTATCTCATTCATGACCTCTTTTTTATTCACATGACTTTTCTTTCTCTCCCCCTTTGACATCAATGGAAAAGGATAAGGTATTTTTCATTTTTCTCCCCCTTTGACATAGAACCAAGATACTTGCAAGTGCTTTGAATACTCCCCCTTAGTACACACCAATCAACCTAGCAACCTTTGCACCATGACAACATAAATTTCATATTGCAACAATGCCACTATCTACTCCCACTAAGAGGTAGCCACCAACATTAGTCCATAAAAAGAATGAGTCCATAGATCCACTAGACTGATGCATCTCCATATGCATCTAGTTCAAAGGAGGGGCAATAACCCCCAACTTCTCCTGAAGATACATAAGAGTATCCTTAGGAATAACTTTAGTAAATATGTCAACAATCTAATCCTTTGTAGGTACATATTCAAGCTTTACTTCATTACCCACAACATTCTCTCTTAAAAAGTGATACCTAATTGATATATGCTTTTCTCTTGAATGCGTCACTAGATTCTTTGAAATATTTATTACACTTGTATTATCAAAAAAGTTAGAGATAGGCTCATCATACACCACTCTGATATCCTTAAATTTTTTTCTCATCCATAATACCTATATACAACAAAATGTTGTTGCAATATACTCAACCTCTGTAGTAGATACAAAAACATAATCTTGTTTCTTGCTAAGCCATGATACCAATCTAAATCCAAGAAAGAATGCACCACCACTAGTAATTTTCTTGTCATCAACACAACCAACCCAATCTATTTATGTGTAAGCCATAAATGTGAAATCAGTATCCTTAGGATACCATAATCCATAATTTGGAGTGCCCTTAAAATATTTGAATATACTCTTCACTGCCACAAAATGTACCTCTTTAGGATCTTCTTGAAATCTAGCCACAAGACAAACTGCATGCATGCTATCCAGTCTAGTATTAATTAGATATAGCAATCGGCCAATCATAGATCTATAAATGTTCTGATTAGCCTTAGGGGATTCATCATCCTTACTCAATTTGTAACCAGTAACCATAGGAGTACATACCAGTTTGGAGTCATCCATTCCAAACTTCTTCATCATCTCTTTAACATACTTTGATTTTGAAATGAATATTCCTTTATTTTTTTGATTGATTTGTAGCCCAATGAAGAAATTCATCTCCCCAAACATAGACATCTCAAACTCTTTCTACATCTCTTCTACAAATTTTCTACAGATAGCTTCATTGCCTCCAAAGATTATGTCATCAACATACACAACCACTATCAAGATTTTATCTTCCTCAACCTTAAAGTAAAGATTTCTATCTATTATACCCTTATTGAATCTTTTTTGTATCAAATATCTATCCAACCTTGTATACCAAGCTTTGGGAGCTTGCATCAATCCATATAGTGCCTTTTTCAACCTATAAGCCACATTAGATTTATCTAACAACTGAAATCCTTTCGGTTGTTCCATGTAAACTTCTTCCAATTCTCCATTCAAGAAAGAAGACTTCACATCCATTTGATAAACTTTAAAGTCTTTATGTGCTGCAAAAGACAAAAAAAATTGGATTGCTTCCATTCTAGCCACTGGAGAAAATTTTTCTGTAAATTCTATTCCTTAAACTTGTGCATAGTTGTTACACACAAGCCTTGATTTGTTTCTTACCACTTCATTATTCTCATTCAACTTGTTTCTGAATACCCACTTAGTACCAATAATATTTTTGTTTCTAGGTTTAGGAACCAGTTCCCAAGGTTGATTCTTCTCAATCTACATAAGTTCTTCCATTTCCTTCATCTAATGTTAATCTTTGCATGCTTCACTTACTATCTTTGGTTCAATTTTAGAGAGTAAACAAAAATTTACCTCTATTTCAACAACTCTTCTTCTTGTTAACACACCTTTTTTTTTGTCTCCAATAATTTGTTCTTCAGAATGATTTCTCTATACATACTTAGGGATCTTTTCCAAAACTTTTTCCTCTTCATTCTTTACTTCTTTTTCCTTACCTTTTTCTTCTTCTTCTCCACAAGTAGGCTCATCTGACTCATATCCATCTATTGCAACTAAATTTTGCATGTCTTCATCAACCTTAACACTTGCACTTTCAACAATTCTTCTTATTCTTTTATTGTAACATTTGTAAGCTTTTCTTTTAGTATAATATCCAAGAAAGATACCTTCATTAGACCTTGCATCAAACTTTCCCAAGTTTTCATCATCTCTTCTAATATAGCATTTTCTTCCAAACACTTTAAAGTACTTGACAGTAGGAATCCTTCCATACCACAACTCATATGGAGTATTTGTATTGTTAGCTCTTGCTTGAACTATGCTATGTATGTAAACATTAGTATGAATTTCTTCTCTCCAGTAGACTTTTGGTAGATTAACTTCTCTCATAATAGTCCTTGCAACTTCTTGAATAGTCGCGTTTTTCCTTTCAACTACTCCATTCTACTAAGGAGTCCTAGGGGTAGACAAGTGCCTCTTTATGGCATGATTCTCACTGTCACATTGAAGACTTCTCACTCTTGTCAAACCACAAAGATCTATGTGTACTAATTCCAACAATCTGGTAGAAGATTGTTCTTTTCCCTTGAAACTACTTCTAGTTTGTTTTCCAAATTAAAATCTCTACAAACAACATTGATAGGCTTTGTAATCCTTGGTAGATCTCTCACTACTTGAATTGAACTAATTCTAACTAGGCTATCAAAATTGATGTGACACATTCTCCTGTGCCATAGCTAGTTATAATTAATCTGAGTCATAAAATAGTGAACATCAACACCCTTGAGGTGATAGATATTTCCATCTATCCTCTTTTCAGTAGCAATTACAGTTCCAAACCCTTACATCCATAATCCTAAAACATAAGATTGTATCCTTTTTTACATATTTGTCCAACACTCAGGAGGTTATGTCTTAAACCTTTAACATAGTAAAAATATTCTATATTATGCTTGCCATAAAAATGATTGAACCTATTCCACAAATCTTAGCACTTGAATCGCCTCCAAATTTATCAAGTCCTTCATCATAGTTTTCAAGTTTAAAAAACTCTCTTATCTCTAGTCATATGATTTGAGCAACCACTATCAATAACCCAATATTTCTTGTCATGGCTAGCATGAAAAGAAGATACCAAGGCACCTCCAACTTTATCCTTTTTCTCTAGGACACTTTCCTTCATACAAATCTTAGAGTTAGTAGAAACATATTCATCTCTTAAAGCCAAAAAAAAGCATTCATTATCATCAACATCTCCATAATCAAATTCATCATTAGAAATACCAACATCTTCTCTAACATAGTAGATTTTCTTGATCATTTTTCCTTTGTTTTCCTTTTTCTTATTGTTCACAGTTCTTTTTGGACAACTTGAAGCATAATGACCTATATTTCCACAACTAAAGCATTTGAAAGGTAATTTACCTTTGTACTTACTGATGCCCTTTTTCATTCTTCTTACAAAGTTAGCTTCCACTTCATCAAGATCATCTTCATCTAAATCTTTATATTTTTTTTTATTTTTCGGTCTTGAAAGAGGTCTCCACTTTTTCACCATTTTTTGAACGAATTTCCCTCATTTCAATTGTAGTTTTTGTTCCATACAACTGATCTTTAGTGTATGTATTAAAATCAACAAATTCCTCAATAGCAGAAACTTTTTCACTATAAGAATCAGGAAGAGTTCTGATAATTTTCTTTACCACTTTAGGTTCTTTGACTTGTGAACCAAGACCTCTTATAGCACTTACTAGTTCATTAACCCTCTACATGTAACTTGTGATTATTTCATCATCAGAAATCCACAAATTTTCAAATTGTGCCTTCAGGTTCTGTAACTTAGCTTGTTTAACCTTATCATCTCCTTCATAGATACTTTCTAGCTTATCCAAAACTTCTTTAGTAGTTTTTAAATCCACAACTTTCACTAATTCAGTAAATGCAAGACTGGTCGAAAGAAAAAACCTTTCCTTACCATTTGTTACATAAGCCTTGATTTCATCACTTGTGCATAGACCATTTGTAGGTATGGTGTATGTAGCCTTTACTACCTTTGCAACTTCATATCTAAGATAAATCAAATAACCTTCCATCTTCACCTTCCATAATGCATAATATGTACCATCAAACATAGGGATCTCCTTCTTGTTCACCATCCAGATCTGCCTCAACTAGAGGTCAAGCTTTTTCTAAGGAACCTTGGTTTGATACCAATTGTTGAATGAACAAGAAAACTAAGAGCAGGGGTTTTAGTTGTACCAAATTAAAACATCAAAACCCTCAATAGTAATTAGATCCACATGCATTCATTAAACCCTTAATCTATTATAATGTTTAAACATGAAAGAAAAATAACAAAAACTAAAACAACCAACACCATACACAAGATAACACCATATTTATGTGCAAAACATAATGAGGGAAAATCATGGTGAGGACTAGCTCACAATATAAGTAATTAAAAAAACTAGTACAAAGAGGCTCACTACCAGAATAGGACACACTGTCCAAGCTCACTGTCGGAATAGAAAGAAGAAAGAATATAGAATGTTACATAGAGAACACTATCTCAATGCAACAAAGATTCCACCACAATAGCTCCAATCAACACTAGCAATCTTCAAGAGATCAAGATACCTTAGTTCACTACATTCAAAAATCTTGTATCATAGCTCACACTATAATTCCCACTTCTACACTCAATTTCACATCACAACACTCAAATCTATTCCAAATATTTTATCTCGCATCAAACTATCTTGCATTTATACCATCCACAACTTGAAAAACATCTTTCAAGTTGGATACAATCTTCTTGCACTTCACAAATTCAAATTAGGTCAACACTAAGCATTCTTGTGGTGGATAGGAATGAAAGTGGACCAATACAAAACTTAGTTGGGACCCAAATCAACTCTCACACACCATGATACACCTTCAAACATCTTTGAATGTAGTGTAAACATCAGGTTGATCATTACCCATGCAAACACAATTAAAATTTGAATTACACACTTCCTCACATTCAAGGATGAATTGTGAACCATATACCAAACTTCATCATGATCTAGAATATTCCTCTATCCTCCTCAAATCCATTAAACTCCTTCGCAACAACCTGCACCATCAGAATGTATATGTTGAGTACACTCAAAGTACATTGTCAAACACTACAACTCTACAATCCAACTTTTGGAGTACCAAACCACAAATCTTCTTGAAACAGGAAAGAGATCAACACCATCAACATACCTTTAGAAATTCAAGACTAGAAGAACAACTGCAGAGAAATGTGGAGCAAATACATTTCTCCCAAACAACACTATAAAGCTAGTTCACACATTGGTGAACATAACTTCCTCTAACCTTCGATCTAGAAGCCAAAATTCTAAATATAGAAAATCTGAACACCTCTAACCAACATATCCAAACCAAATAAGAAGATATTTAGCCCTGAAGAAATGTGAAGTGAAACCAGAACACCTTTGCAACATCGTGCTTCCTTATTTTATCAATTTTATCAGTATCCTCAACATTTGAACCATAAATAGAAGCTTTTCAAAGCAACATTAGAGGTTAACATTAGTAACTTAACTAGTGACAACATAATGCAACTAATCAAAGCAACAATCTCTTCTCAACCACTACACTACTATCATCAATGACAACACAGGCTTGTTGACATTAATGAAAACACCTTCATACTTGCACCACTCTTCACAAGGATGAGAATTGAAATAATATGTTTTTAATATATATGAAGAAATAAAAATATTTTACTCAATACCTTGGTTATAGTTAAGAATATAGATCTCAACTTGTATCTATTAAAGATAAAATTTGAACACGAATCCATGAAATCTTGATAATTCTTACAACTTAGCACAATACGAACCATATAGTTTTGTACAAAAAAATTAAGATAATCCATTTCCTTTATAATTATTGATTACTTGAATCATAATATTGTAAGATAGAAGTTATGAATCTTCAAACAACATTCAATATAACTACACTAGATTTGAGTCAAAGAACATGGTTATCAAATTTTAATTTTCATTTCTATTGGTATAGGCTAACAAAATAAAAATAATACATACAAAAAACACAAATGAGAACAATATCATATACCTATAATAATAGGTTTATTGTATGAAATATCAATAAGATTCAATTTCTTAATAATGATTTCATTCTATTGGTACAATTTGATCAGATGCCAACAATAGACATAAAACAAAATTACTTAAAGTATGTTGAAACAAAAAATCAATTTATGTGGTTATTATATTGAAAATTAGCAAAATCAAACCTATAAATAATTATCCTTACCCACAATGTCATTCAATTAGTTTAGGTTGATGGGATGCTAATAACACTAATAATTGAATTAAGAATATGAATATGGTTGAATCATATAATAGTGAACAAACAAATCCCAACAATGATCCTATTATGTTCATCTTCCAAATTCTATGGAATAGTTATATAAGGTGCATTTAAAGATCTAAATCAGGGGAACAAAGTCAATTTAAAAAGTAGGTGGGAATAATGACCAAACTAAAACTAACTCAGTCCAAATAAAAAGAGTGGGAAAAAATTCTACACTTCTGGTTCTACTAGGCCAAGGAAGGTGTTCCTAGAAAAAAATACATGAAAATTAAAGAGAGATAAAAATAGCACAACCAGATGTTGTAGGGATACCTTATATAAGGATTACCCAAAAACTACCACTAAGTACCCCTTATATTGGCTTACTAATCAAAAATCTTGCATACCATAAATCTCTAAATAATAGATTAAGATCAAGTTATAAGGTAACTAAAATATGAAACCAAATTATTATCCCGATGCAGGAGAATTCAGGTCCACAGACAATCCACATCAACCCAAAAACATATTTTATCTCAGTTTTGGTTTTTGTTAATTATTTTATTTGGTGTAGGGTGAAAATTTGGTGTTTGCAAGCATAGTCAAATTTTAATGACATCGTTGTCACTATTTGATAAAACATTGAGTAATTTACATGGTGAAGAGGAGGAATTTCAATTTTTATTATCTCCCATGTTTATTCAATTTCATGTGCTCAATGGTTGAATTATCTATTTTTTATATATTATAAGTCTTTTATTCCAAAATTACCAAGAAAGGAGGCATCTGATTTAAAAGAGGAGAATATAAATCAAATGGATAAAGAAAAGAAATAAAATTCTACATGAAATTCTCTTGAAAATATGGTAAAAATGAAAGACATTGGAGAGGGGAGGTGTAGAGGTTACTGGGAGGAGATTACAATTAAAATTTAAACCAATTTCAAAATTCACTTCTGGCTGGTAGTGACAGGGGTGTGGAAATGAGAAAAATCAATTTGATGTTATAAGTTCTTGGAAGGGGAGTGTTAGAAATAGAGGAAAGATGATTCAGATTTCAATGTACAGGGGTGTTGGGATTGTAGTGTAGCTGGAAATACAAAAAAATATTTAAAATTGTAATCTATTTTATTGTAATGAGAAGTCATAATATTAATAAAATTATAATTGAATTAGTTTTTGTAGATTTACATTGCTTGGTAATAATATTTTGTATGAGTTTCAATTCAAAGTGGTTTGAGTATGAGATTGGATAGCCTGATAAGGTTCCCCATTCTCGATATGCATCAACTGGTATTAGAGCGAGGATCATTGAGGGAAAAAAAAGTTGAAGACATTGAATAGAATTGGCAATAATAGAGCATGGTTTCTTACTGAAAAATATGTTGAGGTGAGTATTGTGTGGAATGAAAATTTATTTTATTTTCAACTATAGATTTTGGTTTGTATATGAAGTTGTTGGCTATCCTCCAGTGGAGATAAAGCTAGGTAGAAGGTGCATAAACTTCCTCCACTAAGAGAGAGTGGGTAGAGGAGGTCTAAGAAGAGCACCTTCTAGAGTCTTTATTGGGTAGAGGATAGTGTAAGTGTGATTTTTTTTTACAGGGAGTACCTACAATTGTAGAGAGAATTGGCTCTAGAAATTGTGTGTAGGTTGAAAAAGTTGTAGATTGGGAGAGTGAGAAAATTCTTCCAAAAAAAGGATAAGATAGTTCATGAAGAGACCTTTAAGAATTTCATACATATAGTAGTGAGAAAGTAGATTTTAAAAATTTATTTATGAAGAGATAACCAAAATCCAGGAAAGATTGGATGCCCTTGAGGGTGGTAAAAATAAGGGGAAGAATTATAGTTCTTTAATGAAGGTTTTGTGGAGGTGAGCATGTGAGAGAAGCCAACACTGATGTGTAATATTAAAGTGTGGCATAGGTTGCAACAGTGAGGCTTGACAAGACTCTTGTACAAAGAAGTGACAAAGAGATGAATGAAGTGGGAAGAGCATGCCTAATTGAAGGTATGGAAAAAGAAAGAAAAACAAAATTTGCAACACTAGTAGAGAGGTAAGATAAAGTTATAAACTTTGAAGGAGAGAAACAAGTTCCATCAATGGTGAGTCCTTTGGAGGACATGAAGATAAAGATGATGGAGAATTATGAAGAAAAAAGAGTTGCAGTTGGAGGAGAAAGAGGAAAAATTAAAGGGCGGGTGCAAAAGGATGGGGGGCCAAAAAGTGGCCAACTTTTTTGAATCTTTTTGAAAATTCATAACATGAGTGCATTATAACACACTCACATTATGGCTTGGTGTGAATAAGCCTAATGCTTGGTCACACTGAAGCTATAACGCACTTGTGTTATAATGTGAGCGTATTATAATGCACTTGCATTATAATGCAAGTGTGTTATGTCACATTATAAGAGAAAAAAGAGCAAAGTCAATTCATTATTTCATTGTGTTTTTTTTCCATTTGTGGCCTACAAACCATTCCCAATTGCAATCACATTATTGAGGGTTTGAATTTCATGGTTTCTTCACCGATTATTCACTAATTATTTGCTAAAATGTTACCATGTCGACAAGGAGCTCAAAGGAGTAAGTTTTTATTGCTTTTTTTGTGAATTTGTTATTAAATAGGTAGATTTAATATGTATTTGATGTTAATTTCTTTAATTTTTAGGATTTGATAATCCACCTCCTTCTCCTCCTCAAAATCCTTCTTCACCTCATGAAAAAATACTTGATGAACAACCAACCCAACAAACTCCTCCAACAATTCCTCAACATCCTCCTAGAAGTCAACAAAATTTAATGGGGGAAATTGAAAAATAACAAAAAACAAATTGAGTTAATTGCAAGGTTGAAAGATCTTGCAAGTTCAACCTCACAAAGAACCACACTTGCACAATCAATTGAAGCTATGTTAACACATGTAGATTCAATTAGAAACTAATTAAGTGGTTGGGTGGAGAAGACAAGGGAGTATAGAGAATATTATGTAGATAAGCTATCCTACAAACAAGTCAAAAATGAAAAAAATACAAAATTTGACTTGTGTTCCCTTTTCACAAACCCACAAAAAAATCAACCTCTACAACTTACAATCAAGAGTTTTTCCATCCATTGGTGTAACCACCAAGGGATAAAGAACCACTTTTGGTAGAGGTGGTGATGCAAGTACAAAGGAATAAAACTCACTTCCTCAATCTCATTTTTCAAAACTCAAAACATTCCTTGTTTCAACATTCATCACAAGTACACCTTTTCCTTCATAAAAACCTTAATTCAAACACTCAATCATGTAATCAGAGTTCCATACTCCTACAAAACCTTCAAGACACTTTGGTCCACATAAGAATGACTTGTTAAAGCCTCCACAAACACAATCCTCAAATATAGATTCAATTTAACTGATTCAACAACCTTCACAAGTGAACTTTCAATACAATGACTCCTCAAAAGCATATCAAATAATTCCAACTAATTTTACTTCAAACATGGCCATAATTGTCCATTTCATCATTTAGGAACCTTAAATTCAACAAAACAAGCAATCATTATAGTCTGCTCTTTCATAAACTCACCATTTCTTTATTGACTAATCACATTCCTAGTAGCCAAGCAATTGCAAACTATCAAATTTATCTATCAGTATAAACCTCCTTTCAGAACTATGATTAGTATTTTGGATACCCTTTATGGGGTTCTAAAACATATCAAAATCTCACCATAGGTTGTTTCAAAAAACAGGGTTCTAATGTGACTATACCGTATTAAATTAGGTCCTGGCACAAATAGGGCTTATTGGTTTAGTCATTTCCAATCTTAAATCCAGACAACCAACACTTCAAATATCTTTCATTTGATATTATCAAGCTTATAAATATATTAAAAGACCATTCCTACTTATATTCTTACAAACCCTAGATGCTAACCCCTTCAACACTTTGTTTTCTGGATTGTAACACAATTTTAAGTCAAGGAACTTCACCTTTTCACACGTTTTCCTTTACCACTTGACTTGTGACCTTTGAAACATGAAGGTACATACAAAAAATAGTGTCTTCACCAAAATTAAGAATTTCCATTGGCCAAAATGGGAGAAACACAATTTTCATTATCTTTGTTTACCCTAGGGCAGGGTTTTAACAGTTTCTTGAAAAATTACAATAACTAATTCAAAACTGAACCAAAATACATAAAACAAAGATCAAATGGAAGGTGATTAAGAAACCTAACACTTACAAGTAATTAGAAACTATTTCTTTCCCATACAGGGCCATACACAACAAAAATACAAAGGTTTTTTGAGAATTAATGCAAGATAGTAATTTTATTCATTCAAATTCTTATCTCCAATCACCCACACATTCTCAACTGTATACAAGTCCTTTTAAAGGAATTTACAACATTACTCTTCAATTTCTAACTAATTTTCAACTTCCTATCAACACCTAGAGCCAAAATGACCTTTCATATTCCTTGTTTGCATCTTTTTTGTGCAATTTTACATATTTTACATTTTTTTGTACTTTTTGGACAACTCCTTATATTTATTTCAAAATAGGACACAATGACTTCCTAATGATTATATTACATGGAAAAATGACTCAAATAACCCTTGAACAATGTTGAAACAACAAAATTTGATCAACCTTCAAAATTTGCATGTCATTAACAAGATGCTCCTGTATCATTCTCCTAGCCAAATGATTTTCAAGTCCACTTGAATTTGAGATTGTCAACAAATCTGCATTATTTGTATGTTCTTCCACTGATTCACCTTGAAACTACTCCTAAACACCTTCATTTTTACCTTAGGTTTGAACTTTTCCATGCAAATCAGTCCTCTATCTTGCTTGCCAACACTCTGCTGCTTCACAATTTTCATCTCAACACCTTGCCCTTGTCCTATCTACTGCATCTTGATCTAAAAATTGTTCCAAAACATTAGTACAACAAGGAAATGATATATTAGTTCTATCACAATACCTCCATCCTTCTTCAACTCTTTGCAAATCTCCAAGATAAATTCATCCTTGATAATTTCTTCATCTAATCTTGACACCAACTCAATATCTTCACTCTCTGAAATCAGGTCCTTTATCTCTACTTTATCTTCTTTCTTGGAAATGGTTGCACTATCTTCATCCTTGAATTCTTCTTCAGCATCCTCAAATGCTTCTTCCTCTATCCTCTTCATTTATCTTCTTCTTCTTTTGACAATCTTTGAAATGGGCCATGTAACTCTTTTCTTGATCTTCAAGTGTCAACTTGTTGCTTTTCTGATCCACTGTTCCATCTTCATCATGGACTCTACATAAAAATCACTGAACTCTACATCCAATCTTCTCATCTCTTGCTTCAATGCTACTATTTCTCTGTCCATCTTCTCTTATCTCTTCCTTTCTCCCTCTTCCTAAAAATGTCTTCTTAATGCTTCCATCTTCACAAGCAAGTCTCTCCTTGCTTCCACTTCTCTCAACTTTCTCTTCCTTCTCTTGGTAGCAACTAGGTTCTTCTTAACCTACACAAAACCACAACACACAACTACAAAACAAAAACACTTTCTCTAGCCCAGATCTTTTTTAGGCTCTGATACCACTTTGATGCAAGTACAAAGGAAGAAAACTCACTTTCTCAATCTCATTTGTCAAAACTCAAAACATTCCTTGTTTGAACATTCATCACAAGTACACCTTTTCCTTCATAAAACCCTTAATTCAAACACTCAATCATGCAATCAAAGTTCCATACTTCTACAAAACCTTCAAGACACTTTGGTTCACATAGGAATTAATTATTAAAGCCTCCACAAACACAATCCTCAAATATAGATTCAATTTAACTAATTCAACAACCTTCACAAGAGCACTTTCAATACAATGACTCCTCAAAAGCATATTAGGGAATTCCAAATAATCTGACTTCACACATGGCCACAATTGTCCATTTCATCATTTAGGAACCTTAAATTCAAAAAAACAAACAACCATTATAGTCCTCTCTTTCATAAACTCACCATATCTTTATTGACCGATCACATTCCTAGTAGCCAAGCAACTGCAAAATGTCAAATTTATCTCTTTGTATAAACCTCCCTTCAGGACTGTGATTAGTATTTTGGATACCCTTTAAGGGGTTCTAAAACATATCAAAAGCTCACCATAGGTTGTTTCAGAAAATAGGTTTCTAATGTGACTGTACTACTTCAAATTAGGTCTTGGCACAAATAGGGCTTGTTGGTTTAGTCATTTCCAATCTCAAATCTAGAAAACCAACACTTCAAACAACTTTCATTTGATATTATCAAGCTTATAAATCTATTAAAATTCCATTCCCACTTATATTCTTACAAACCCTAAAAGCTAACCCCTTGAACACTTTGTTCTATGGATTGTAACATAGTTTTTAGTCAAGGAACTTCACCTTTTCACATGTTTTCCTTTACCACTTGACTTGTGACCCTTAAAACATGAAGGTACATACAAAAAATAGTGTGTTCACCAAGAATTGAGAATTTCCATTGGCCAAAATGGGAGAAACACAATTTTCATTATCTTTGTTTACCCTAGTGCAAGGTTTTAACAATTTCTTGAAAAATTACAATAATTGATTCAAAACTAAACCAAAATGCATGAAACAAAGATCAAATGGAAGGTTATTGAGAAACCTAACACTTACAAGTAATTAGAAACAATTTATTTCCCATGTAGGGTTGTACACAACAAAAATACTGAGATTTTTTGAGAATTAATGCAAGACACAACAATTTTATTCATTCAAATTCTTATCTCCAATCACCCACACCTTCTCAACTATCTACAAGGCCTTTTAAAGGTATTTACAACATGAATCTTTAGTTTCTAACTAATTTCCAATTTCCTATCAATGCCTAGAGCCAAAATGACCTTTCATATTCCTTGTTTGCATATTTTTTGTGCAATTTTATATCTTTTACAAGTTTTTGCACTTTTTGGATAAATCTTTACATTTATTGCAAAATGGGACACAATGACCTCCTAATGATTCTATTACATTGAAAAATGACTCAAATAACCCTTGAACAATGTTGAAACAACAAAATTTGATCAACCTTCAAAATTTGCATGTCATTTCCAAGATGCTCCTGCATTAGGTGGGGGATGGTTTTTGACCATCCTTCATGCAATGATAATGAGGTCCCATAATATTTCTTGAGGAAACTCTACTACGAGTTTGTCCTTAAAGAAATCCCTAACTATTTTGATATGTGGGACTTCCAAAGTAGAGGTGGGGGGTCTACATAGGATAGACCAGGGGCACGTCTTGATCCACAACAATCAACAAGACGAGTACTCTCTAGACCAAATTATGAGCACGTGGCTATCCCTTTCATTGTGAAGGAGAGTGTTGAGGTCAAGACACTACAACTGATTAGTTCCTTGACCTAGAGCATCATAAAGTGTGCCAATCCTGCAGTACAATGTGAGCCAGGGGAGAATTTGAGGGGTAGGATTTTGCCCCATATTTTTTTAGGTTTGTGGGTTACCCTGTGGTTATGATCTCACAAATAGTTAGGAGGTAGGTGCATGAGCTACATCTGTAGTTGACCAATTGGTGATGATAGATGCCCTCCTAAATGAGGCTTTTGGCCTTGATACTTAGGTAAATGTTAGTAAGTTCATTGAATTATTTTATTAAATTTTATTTTTGAAATGCAAGATTAACTAATTTAGTTTAATGATTGTAATGAAATTTTAGGGTCATAGTGTTCATTCAGTTTTCAGTGGTCCTCCACCTCTATATTACGTTACGACATGTACTACCAAGGTATGTAACTAGTAAAAAATTATAAATATTACATGTGAATAGCATTGTTATATAAATGGTATTCTAATATCTGATTTTGGATGTTGAATAGGTTAATCTTGGAGATTTCACGACAACACCTCCCAGAAAGCTTCACTCAGGTAATAGAATAAAGAGTTTAACTAATGAATTATACTTAATAGATTTGTGTAGTTTATATTCATATCATTGATTACATTACATTGCACATCTTTCAAACTCAAAGAATTACTTCACATTGCATAAGTAATAAAAAGATGTTGATAGATGACCAAATTTCAATCACAATATAGTTTTTTATAACATCAAGATAAGTAGTGATGAAATTACTTCACATTGCATAACTAATAACTAGGAGCAGCTACCAATTACTTTTGCTTGTCATGGAATTCCATGAGACCACATTTTATTGAGGAATTTTCAAATAGTTCACTACCTTGTCTATGCTATGGATACTTGGAAAAAATATATCAAAGAATAATAGTAAGCAATAGCATAGACAAGGAAATGAGTTGTTTGAAAAAATTCCTCAAAGAAATGTGGTCTCATGGTGATGTCCATCACCGTGAGACCACATTTATTTAGGCATTTTTTGAACAACTCATTTCCTTGTCTATGCTACCACATTTTCCATACATGTCTACCAAAGAATTTTATCAAATAGTTCACTTCCTTGCTGCTATGGCTAAAAGCCTAAAACAAGTGCTTTCAAACAAACTATGGATTCTTGGAAAAAATCTATCAAAGCATAATAGTAAACAATAACATACACAAGGCAATGAGTTGTTTGAAAAAAATGCCTCGAAGAAATGTGGTCTCATGCATCACCATGAGACCACATTTCTTTGAGGCATTTTTTTCAAACAACTCATTGCCTTCTCTATGCTACCATATTTTCCATACATATCTACCAAAGTATTTTATCAAACAATTCGCTTCCTTGCTGCAATAGCATAGAAAATGTAGTGAGTTGTTTAAAAAATGCATCAAGTAAATGTGGTATCATGGTGATGGACAAGGCGGTGAGCTGTTTGAAAAAATTCATCAAAGAAATGTGGTCTCATGGTGATGGACATCACCATGAGACCATATTTTTTGATGCATTTTTTTCAAATAGCTCACTGCCTTGTCTATGCTACCACATTTTTCATACATGTCTACCAAATAATTTTATCAAATAGTTCACTTCATTGTTGCTATGGCTAAAATCCTAAAACATGTGCTTTCAAAAAAACTATGGATGATTGGAAAAAATCTATCAAAGCATAATATTAAGCAATAGCATAGACAAAGCGATAAGCTATTTGAAAAAATGCCTTAAATAAATGTGGTGTCATGGTAATAGTAAGCAATATCATAGACAAGGTAGTGATTTGTTTGAAAAAAATCCTCAAATAAATGTGTCCATCACCATGAGACCACATTTCTTTAAGGAATTTTTTCAAATAACTCATTACTTTGTCTATGCTACCATATTTTCCATACATGTCTACCTAAGAATTTTATCAAACTATTGACTTCCTTGCTGCTATAGCTAAAAGCCTAAAACATGTGCTTTTGAACAAAATTTGGATGCTTGGAAGAAATCTATCAAAGCATAATAGTAAGAAATAGCATAGACAAGGCAATGTGTTGGTTGGAAAAATTCCTCAAAGAAATGTGGTCTCATGGTGATGTCCATCACCATGCATTAGTATATAAACAACAATAAACTACTAAAAACACTACTAAAAATTGCTTATAAATGATTGAACTTGGTCATGTGACCATTAGTAGTTTATTGCCAGTCATATATAACGCAACCAGATTGATGACTAAACCATATTTAGTCATTTATTGGTTGTTTTATTGATCAATTTGGTAGTATATTTAGTCATTGATTTAGTCATTCATTGTTGTAATCTGGTCACTTATTTAGTCTTTTTTTTTCACTGATATATTTAGTCATTCATTGTTATAATTTGGTCACTTATTTAGTCATTTTTATTCATTGTTCACTAATTTTTGTCAATTGGTAGTATATTTATTCAATTTAATTATTAATTGATGTCAATTAGTAGTATATTTAGTCATTTTAATTGACTGATATTTGAGGATACACATCAATCATCAATTGCACACAATGAGACAACCATTAAGAAGGCAAAATCAGTGAACTTTATTAATAAAAGAAAGGTGTTCTAGAATTACAGCTTAGAAATAGAGTATTGTAATTATGATTTTTAGTCACAAGATTGCAAATCTAAGTTACAATATTGCAAAAAAATGACCACAAGAAATAAAATTCTCCAAAAAACTTCTACAATGATGGAAATGCATGCTTGAAGCCCTTCAATGCGAGCACATGCCCCCTTCATCTCTCAAAACTTCTACAACATGGGAAATCTTCCTGGAGCATGTTGTAACATGTAGAATCCAAGAAGGAGAGTGTTGATTGTGTCCCATATATGAAGCTCTCTCCTTGAATGCAATCAACAATAACCCAACTAGAATATGTCCTCCTTTATATGCAATGTGCCATCTGATATGAGCAACAAGGTTCTACCTTTTCTACCATGAATGAAGTTGTACCTCAATACAACCAACAAAATTACTATTAGTCTCAATTTAGAAAGAATAAAAGTGCATTGTATATTGCAGGTTTACAAAATTCCAAACATAATAGAAAGATAAATCAATTAAAAAACTATAGCCTTGTCAACAAATGCCTTAAATAGAGTGTTCAACATAGGCCTGAAATATGCATATTGAACCCTTGATTTTAGAACCTTGTTCAAATTTTAGGAAAGGTGATATGCTCATATTATAGAATGAAGTTGACATTATAGAATGAAAGCTATCAACACTAACCAGAATGGAACAACATTATCAACAAAAATTTCCTGGAAACCAAGGCAAAGAATTCCATCAAACTTAATTAGACAAAAAGAATGTCAACCCTAGTTCAAGTGTTGTCTGAGTAAAGACCTAGACCATGGAAGAATCCATTTATACATAAATTCCAAATTAAGTTGATGATAAAAGATCTTTGATATCCAATTGGGAAACCTTAACATCCAAAAATTACTAACATGATGTTTCACTACAATTTTCCTAACTGCAACATCATCTTTACATAAGAAATCGGATAATGATCCACTGCCATATTGAATCTCATAGGATTCTCCTTCACAAACAAAAACTGATATATATTAATTTTTTAGCAACTTCTTTAATATCCCCATGTAAGTAAACTAAACTAAGTGAGGTTGAGGGTTTGAAGTAGAGTAACATCTTCTTGTTATGTGCTTGACTTTGATGACTTGTATCTTGAATGAAAATAGCAAGCTAGTTGCATTGTAAATTCACTATTAATCATTGTTACAAAGATAACCACACAATTATCTTTAATTAAAATAATCCTTCTAGATATTTTAGTTAATTTCTAAAAGAGCTAATTTCACTATCCAAACAACCATCAATCTATTTACTGTATATAATTTCCTAGAATTCAAAATTTGAATGTAATGAAACTAACCATAATTACCAAAGATTTGACACCAAAATGTAGTACAAAATGAATTGTTTGAAGAAATTCCTGAAAGAGATGTCATCTCATGGAATGAAATGATATGACTGCAAAATGTACACAAAATAGATTTTTCAAGGAAGCTCTCAAAATCTTTGAATTAATGAAGCACTCTAGAACACCAACATTGTAAGCTTTTCTTGTGTTCTAGATGCATGCAGTCATGCAAGTTTAGTGGATGAGGATTGCATGTACTTCACATGTCAAAAACCCTTATTGCATTACATATATAGTTGATCATTAGGTGTGCATGGTTGACCTTCATGCCTATGCATGTAGTTGGATCAAAGGGCATAAAATGGTACATGTTTTTTGTGTAGGAGGAAAATCACATCCACAAACATGGGAGATCTATGCAAAATTGGAGAAATTGGCTTGGAAAATGAAGGCAACAGGATATTTATAGATTCAAGACTTTTACTTAATGTTGTGGAATAGAAGAAAAAAGAATCATTTATTTGCCACCATAGTGAAAAGTTAGCAATTGAATTTGGTTTGTTAAACATGGCCCCTAGTACAACTATTAGAGTTGTTAAGAACCTTCAAGTATGTTATGATTTTCACATTGCATCTAAATTCATCTCCAAGATTGTTGCAAGAGAAATTGTTCTAAGAGATGTTAACCATTTCTATCATTTTAAATAGGGACAATGTTCTTGTGGAGAATATTGGTGATGCTAAATGATTTTTTTAAAAAAAAAGGCTTACACTATAATTATGTGCACTACATCAGATATCTAGTAATAATGAAGGGACATCCATCAAAGCATAACAACAAGGATTTTTTTTGTCATATGTTGTAGTTACAAGTTCCTTGCTAGACATGCATGAAAATGTGGAAGCAATATACACAAGGCAAGAAAATTGTTTCAAAAAATGCCTCAAAGAAATTTGATATTTCATTTTACAGTTTAACCATGATACCACACCATTTTGACATGATCCTTGTGGTGATGTAGGATGTTACCACTACATCACACCATTATTGCTCACCCTTCATGGTAATGCAGGATGTTATCACTACACCACACCATGTCTTCTTGGCTCTTACAGGGATGCAGGAGAAGTATTTGATTTACTGCCATACCACACATTTATTGCTTGAACTTTGTGGTAATGCGAGATGTTACTGCTACACTACACTGTGTCTTCTTGGCTCTTGCGGTATGGTAGTATTATGCAACTTGTCACAACAATCTACTATCTTGACACAATAGTCTTATGAAACTTGTCAATATTTATGGGCACCTTTTAAATTACATTCAAATCTATAAGGAAACTATCCTATAGGGGTGATAGTCCCAAGGAACATGGCAATGGTTACACAAATAAATAGTTAACTAGAAACCATGAATTTTCAATGCATAATGGAGAATATACAAAGAGTTAAGCCAATGAGAAAACATCCTTGGACAACTGTCATCAAAAGTATGACAATCGAAGAGTTCATAGTAGAAAATCATATACCCTCAAAGACCTATTAGTCATAATAGACCTAGTGATAGCTTTTAGAGTCATAAGAATAAATTCATAAGAGAATAGATGCAAGAGCATGAAAATACAATGAGATGGAAGGGAAGTTGGTAGAGTTGAATAATTAGACCTGTAGTGAGAAGGTAGGGAGATCAAAGTATTTTACAATCAAGAACATAATGGCAGTTTCTCAGGTGACTATATTTGGGCAAGGAGATAACTTAGTGACAACATTACCATCAAAACAATAAGGATACTCAAAACCCTACCAAAACCTAGGGCCTTTTTCATCACCTTGTAGAGATTTCAAACATGCATGAAAATATTTCACAGAGACTAAAATCATCTCTATTTTTTATGATCACAAAAAGTAACAAAAATTTAGATTTACAAGTGATGAAAATAAGTACATGGAAAGTATATTATGCTGAATTTATTTAAAAAATAAACTTAACCATTAACTATCCAATACAATCTAACAAAATACAAATATACAACAAAATATTATTATTAACAAAATGATAATTTTAATGGTTATCTTAAGGTAGACAAATTTTTTTTGTGCAAGTGAAAAATAACACCCTTAGATTATTTTGAACAAATAACATTTTCATTTACATCATTTTCAAGCAACAATTTTTTAGATGATCTCAAAGATCTGAAGGTTTAAAAATATGATATTTTTAGATATATTCTTGGGTGTATCTTACATCTCACTATAAAAAAGACTGAATCTTTTTCTCCAACAGGGTAAACACAAATCATTATGATAGCTTTTTTGACCATAAAGCTTATTTTTTCATAGATTAGAGGATCCATAAGAAAGTTTTTTTTTTGTAGAGTTATCTCCCTTGTGAGACTCCTCCAACTTTGTTAAAGTGGAGGAATGAGAAGCTAGCAAGCCTGATAGGCGATAAAATAGGGAAGAGAGAAGAGTGGGATAGAGTGTATGATTAAGATTTGTACAATTATCTGGGAAACCCAAACAAAGATGGAACAGGGAAGAGAGAAGAGTGGGAAAGGATAGCATGGAGGTCTTAATTAGCCATTCACATCACTGCGAAGGCCCAACAACAACCGAACAATGTTTCAGTGGTTGTGCAAAAGTTTTTGTGAAGGCTTTGGTGATCCAAAGTGGAACTTGCAACTACAATATCTGATAAAAATCCACTTGGTGATCATTGTTAGAGAGTTGCAAATTGTGAATTATCCTCTGTCCTATAGGACTGAGAAAGGAAGAACATTTTCAAATAGTGATTGAATCATAGCAAACAATCCAAAAATAATGAATTTTACTTAAAAGTGTACAACTTAAACTACAAACCAAGTTTGTTGCATACTTGAATGCAATCTTGGGTTACCACAAACTATAATAATGTGATATGCTAATAACCATTATGGAAAGTATTAAAGCAAGACCCATGCTATGTAGGATTAATTTCCCTGATCAGGTTTAGATACCTTAATGATCAAACACAAGCTTCCCACACACTCTAGGATACAATCTAAGATCATACCACAACCCTGTCAAGACAACTACTATTTTGACCCAAGATTTAAGGTTTTTTTTAATACCAACAAAATCATCGGTAAGAGAATGACTAGGGTACAAACCCTAGGCCTTTGTAGAAACATAAACCATAACTCTAGTGGATTAGTGAGGTTGCAATACCAGAAAGATAAAGAAATTGTATCCAATAACAAAATATTGCAATCTAAATATTTTAGCCAATAACAAGCACACTATGTAGCTCAGTGACATTTGTAAATGCAATCTATGGTAAGAAGAATGACATTCATTTGAGGTGTGACATTAAAAAGGAGGTTGAGTAGTGACAAGATAATAAAGCTCAAACCTTACATAGTAAAGTGGATATTTTAATAGTGAGTTTCCTTACCCCCTTGCTGACCTTAAGGTTTTTTCAAATGCTATTGGCAGTGTTAGACAAGCAAAATGCAATCAGGGAATGATTGTCCAAATGAAGTAGTAGTGGTAATCACAGGTTCAATGTTTCTTCTTAGCCATTGTATAATGGAGGTAGTTGATTGCATGTTTGAGTAGTGTTTTGAGACTCATCAAAGATGGGATAATAGTGAATAATACCTTGTGGAATGTGAAGTAGTGACAATAAGGTTGAAGGATCTTAAGACCCACAATACCATAAAATAATGAGTCCCCTGTAGTAAGTAAGTAGGCAGTCTATAGGGAATAGTTTAATTTTATAGAAGGATGCTCATGAAAGGAATCTTCAAGTGATAGTGAGTGAGTTGTTTGAGATTACAGTTGAGGGTGCAATATCTAGTCTTAAAGGCAACTAGCAAAGTAAATGTGCAAGAATATCAAATCGCACAAAACAAACAATTCACAATGTTATCTTGCATAATGCCTTGAGTTTGAAGACACAAATCTCATTGTATATTGATGAAAGTAGTGACTTTAATGGTCAATCACTAGAAACCATGATTTTAAAACATGTTATTGTGCTTATGGAGGTAGCATTGTAAGCAAGGAAATGAGTGGTAGTTTGGAACAATGGTAGGTATGAAGGACTTGCTTTATATGCATACTATGTAGTCTAGCTTAAGACAACGTTCTTAGAAGAGATTGAAGGTGGATTATGGAATTCAAGGGTTACCATGATAAAGATTAAGGCAAAGACTGAGATCTATTTAAAAGCCACTCTCATGAAGATATTAAAAATTTCACATGTAAAACCCTAGCAGATGGAGTAATGAATACAATGCCAAAGAGGACAGTGTGTTGGGGTAGACTTAGGAGATTTCCACATTATCTAATCATAGGCAAATACATCATTTATTTATTTTTAAATTAAAAGAAATCATTCTAAATCCTATATAGGATACATTGATACTTCAAAAGCATATGAAGGAATTTGAGATTATGCAAATATATGTCAATTAAATACTTGGATTACAAATAGTAGCCAGAACAATGTAACCCTTGTTGAGCAGAGCTAGAATGCGATAAGTAGCAATGAATCCTATTCCTCCTATCACACACATCTCCTTACCATTCTTTGTCATTCTTTACTAAAACGATTCTCCATTTTGGCTAGATACACTTGAAAATAAGGTTTTGACGAAGGTTTTAGAGTATGTTTATTAAAGTGAAAACTCCATTTTGGTGGGCTATGCCTGAAAAATAAGATTTTGATGAAAGTTTTAGAGTATGTTTATTAAATTTTTAGAGTATTTTGGTGGGATATTGATTCTTGATTCCTTAAATGATTTATTCAAATGGATTATGACTAAATAAATGACTAACTATTTAGTCATTTTTATTTGCATGACTAAATAATTTTTATTCAATGACCAAATTAGTCATTTATTTACTCATTTATAGCTTAGTTACAAAAAAATAGTATACTTTAATCATTTTTAGTTGTTGTGACTAAAATTTTTAGTCACATAGTGATTTATTTTCCAAATTCTACTTGTGATGAGACTGCATTTATTCAAAACATTTTTTCAAACAACTCATTGCCTTGTCTATGCTACCATATTTTCCATACATGTCTACCAAAGCATTTTATCAAAGTACACTCAATTTTTTTTCAAACAGTTCACTACCTTGTCTATGCTACCACATTTTTCATACATGTCTACCAAAGTACTCAAGATTTTATTGACTCTCATACATTGTAAGCCATGATTTGCATCACTATTCTAGTTTTCGTAATTGAATAATATTGTTTTACTTTCAGATGATGTAGGAGGAGATGCCTCCTAATGTTCATATGGCAATGGAGCATGATGTGTCCATTGTAATTGACAACTCAATTCCTTTGACGAGGCTATGAGGTAGATTAGTAAATTTCAAATTACATTCTTTCCTATAGTTGTTTATTATTGAAAAATTAAATGATTATTGATTTGTAGTTTAATTTGTATCTAGATAGGTTTCTATAGGACTTTGGAACACCACAACCTAAGCATGCGAATGTTCCAATTGAGGAGAAAGATCATTTGGGAGTGGTAAGTGATTATTTTGTTAAATATTTCATTGTTTATAATATAATTTTTATATATTAATTTCTTTACTTTCTATTGTAATAGCTAAAGCTTGATCAAGAACTAAATAGGAGGAGCAACTCTCGAGTTCAAATTAGACTAGTGCCATACACATATCCACCCCCCGACAAACAAAGGTCGCTTCTCTATTTTTTTTCACCTAGAGGGAAATGACTTTTGATTGGGGTCCTTTGTTGTATGCCTATATGGAATTTTTGGATATATTTGGTATTGGATATACTTGACATTGTATGCCTGTATGACATTCTTGTAATCCTATATGGCTATTTTGTATATATTTTATACTTATATCAACATATATTGATGTATGCCTATATGGCTATTTTGTATATATTTTATACTTATATCAACATATATTGATGTATGCCTATATGGCTATTTGGTTAATACACATCTTTTTTATTGATGGCGTCCATATTTACATTATAAATCCATGCTTCAATAGATATTTGTAGATGGTTTGATTCAAATATTTAAAATCCAAGTGTTTTACATACACTCTTATTTTATATAATTGTAAATATATAATAAAGTTTGAACATTGTTCTCCTATAAGATTATTGAACATTAAATCAATCATATGAATATAGTAATGCTTCATGCTTTATATCATTGAGGAAGGCATCTACCATTTCATGTGTATGCTTCATGCTTCTTGTGTATACTTCATGTGTTCACATGTATGATTCATGCTTCGTGCGATTACTTCATGTTTTCATGCGTATGCTTCATGCTTCTTGTGTAGACATCAAGTATTACATGTATTTAAATGTATGGTTCATGCTTCCTATGTATTCTTCACGTATTACATGTATTCAAGTGTATGCCTCATACTTCGTGTATTACGTATACCTATTATTTTTCTTCATGACTGGATGTCTCTTCAACAAGATTACTCCATGTGTATTAAATTTTTTTGTCAAAATGCTTTCTAGGTTGATAAGAACTACCATAATAGGGAGAGAAATATATCATTGAGAAAGACCTAAACCTCCTACCAAGAAAAAGAAGGGTGGTGCGGGGACTGCTTAGTCAAAAGTGGAAGATGGGCTTTGTGAGCTCAAAATTGCTCCTCGTAAGATGGATAGCAAACCTTCAACTAGGAAAAAAGGTAAAGAAGAGGGTAAATGTCAGGTGGAGTTGTCGACCATGGACAATGAAGGGAAGAACAATGTGGGTAAAGACTCTAAGGGGGATACCATTGTGGCTGCTATTGTGAATATAGGGGTGGAGAATACTAGCATTAGGAGATCCCAGAGACTAGCAAAAAATAGTAAGAAAGTGTCAGTGAATGATATTTCTAGTGATAAGGAGTAGTCTAACAACAAAGGAAAGAGGAAGGAGGAAGATACAAAGGAGGAGGAATTTTTGGAAGGACCTAGATTTGATGATCCGTTCCTCGAACCTTAGGGCCATGGAGAAGGATAATGCAAAGACTATGGACAAGGACGATGATTATATCAAGCTACTAGAGTGAATGGATAAACTCGAAAGGAGATTCACTGGGTTGACCTAGTTCACCATCAAAATGATCCATTGATCTATTGGTACCCTTTCTATTGTGCTTAAGGAAGAAGTGGAGAAGAAAACTATAGAGGAGGGCCCCAACTAGATTGGGGAGGATGTTATTAACCTCCTCATACAAAAATGGGAGGGTATATATAGTTAGTATGTTGCTTCTGTGTTTTGTTTTCATGGGTTGTTATTTATCGATTGTTGGTTTATTGTTTATGTATCTTATTTTTTGGTGGTTGTTATTTTAATGTTTTGGACTTGATCCTTTTTGGCTCTTTGGGCTCAAATTTTAAAGGGTACTGCACCTTATAAATGCGGCTTAATATATCAAAAACATCCTTGAAGATTTCAATTAAGAGTACAACCTTAGGTGAAAAGTTATGACCCTTAAAGTACGAAAGAATATGGCCCTTTTATAATGAAGGGCAGTGACCATGCCTATCATAGATGTTCCCAACTATATGTGTTGGCACTAATGGTTTGGCCCCATGAAGAAGAAAATAAAAGGTAGCCTATCTTGCAACATTACACTACATGCATCTAACACTTTTTGGAGCATCAAAAACACTTTGAGCACGGGAAAAAGACTTAGATATATCAAAAACCAAGAGAGGTTATTGTAGAGGGGGCCTACATGATCCCGTAGCATCAGAATTGTTTTTACAAGTGGCATTATTTCTGAGTAATCACTTGTCAAAGTTTTTTTCCCTCTTGCACTTTGGTCTCTTAAGAGACTTCACTGGTATAATGTAGCTCAGAATATTTCGACATGTTTGGGTATGAAAAAATACCTTTCATAGCATACACCTACCCATCTAGATGTGTTGGAACTATTGGTTTGGTCAGATGACAAACAAAACGAAAGTTACACCACTTTGCAACTTTGCATTACATGCAACTGACACTTTTTCCATCAACTAAAAAATTTCCACAACAAGAAAATGACTCAGAGCTATCAAAAACCAAGAGATTTTATTGTAGAGGGGCCCTACATGATCTAGTAGCATCAGACATAATGTTTCTAAGTGACACAGTTTCAAAGTAATCACTCATCATACTTTTCTGCCCTTTTACACTTTGGTCTCTTAAGAGACTTCATTGGCACAATGTAGCTCAAACTATTCTAGCATGTTTGGGTACAAAATAGGACCTTTCCTAGTGTAAACCTACCCATTTGGACATGTTGGAAATGTCATTTGATTAGATGATGAATAGAATGAAAGTTACACCACTTTACAACTTTGCACTACATGCAACTAACACTTTTTCCATCAACTAAAAACTCTTCACCATAGGAAGACAACTCAAAGCTATCAAACTATGAGAGAGGTTATTATATAGGGGCCCTACATGATCCCATAGCATTAGAATTTTTTTTTCTAAGTGACACAGTTTCAGAGTAATCTCTCATTAATTTTTTTTTCCCTTTTGCACTTTGGTCTCTTAAGAGACTTCATCAGTACAATGTAGCTCAGATTTTTTTGACATGTTTGGGTGAGAAACAAGACCTTTCGTAGTGTAAAACTACCCATCTAGATGCATTGGAACTATTGGTTCGGTCAGATAATGAATAAAATGAAAGTTACACCACTTTGCAACTTTGCACTACATGCAACTGACACTTTTTCCATCTATTGAAAACTATTCACCATGGAAAAACAACTTGGAGCTATCAAAAACTAAGAGAGGTTATTGTAGAGGGGTCCTAGATGATCATGTAGCATTAGAAAAATTGTCTCTAACTGACACGGTTTCAAAGTAATCACTCATCAAAAAAAATTCCCCTTTTACATTTTGGTCTCTTAAGAGACTTTGCTAGTATAATGTAGTTCAGACTATTCCAACATATTTGGGTACAAAAAAAGACCTTTCCTAGCATAAACCTACCCATATGAATGTGTTGGAACTATCAGTTTGGTCAGACAATGAATAAAACAATAGTTACACCACTTTGTAACTTTGTACTACATGCAACTGATGCTTTTTCCATCAATTGAAAACTCTTCACTACACGCAAAAACCTCAGAGATATCAAAAACTGAGAGATGTTATTGTAGAGGTTCCGTACATGATCTCATAGCATCAAAAAAATGTTTCTAAGTGACAATTTTGGAGTAATCGCTCATCAAATTTTTCTATCATTTTATAATTTGGTCTCTTAAGAGACTTCACTAGTACAATGTAGCTCAGATGGTTCCAACGTGTTTGGGTTCAAAATAGGAACTTTCCTAACATAAAATTACCCATCTAGATGTGTTGGAATTGTCATGATGAACATAATGAAAGTTACACGACTTTGCAACTTTTCACTACATGCAACTGGTGCCTTTTCATCATTTGAAAACTATTCACCATGGGAAAACAACTCAAAGCTATCAAAAATAGAGAGAGGTTATTGTATAGGGGCCCTACATGATCCTGTAGCATTAGAAAAAAAAAATCTAAGTGAAATAGTTTCAAAGTAATCACTTGTCAAAGTTTTCTGCCCTTTTGCACATTGGTCTCTTAAGAGACTTTGCTAGTATAATGTTGTACAGACTATTCTGACATGTTTGGGTGTGAAACATGACCTTTCCTAGTGTAAACCTACCCATTCATATGCATTGGAACTATCAATTTGGTTGGGAAATGAACAAAATGAAAGTTACACCTCTTTGCAACTTTGCACTACATGCAACTGATGCTTTTTCGATCAACTCAAAACTCTTCACCACAGAAAAAAAACTTGAAGCTATCAAAAACCAAGAGAGGTTATTGTAGGGGGTCCCTACATGATCCCATAACATCAAATATAATGTTTCTAAGTGACATGGTTTTGGAGTAATCACTCATCAAATTTTGTTGCCCTTTTGCACTTTGGTCTCTTAAGAGACTTCATCAGTACAATGTAGCTCAAATTGTTCCAACATGTTTGGGTGAAAAACATGAACTTTCCTAGTGTAAACCTACCCATCCAGATGTGTTGGAACTATCAGTTTCGTCAGAAGATGATCAGAGAAGAATCTACACACACACCTTCCTCAACTTCTCAAGAGCATGAAGAATCTCTTCATTCAATACATTATCTATCTCATTCATTTTGGTCTACTTTTTCAAGTGTTTTTAGAGCAGACTAACCTCCTTTTGATTGACATTAAAATCTTCTTATTATTTTTTAATTCCTTTTCCAAGCGGTTAATTTTAGTCTCTAGTTGTTTTGCTTCAATTTCAACATTTCCAACTATTGCTTTTGCATCTACAACTTGACCATCCACACATTTTTCCTCATCTCTACTACTCATACCTATTAACACCCCTTAGTATTCCTTTTCAAGATCTTCTAACTTATTTTTCATATCTTCTACTTTGAGCTTTAGATCAACCGCTCTATCATCAACGCTTCTTCCTTAACATCTATTTCCAATTGTATTTTTTGCATGGAAGTCTTATGTTTAAGAATCTTTGACATAATTTATTCAAATCCACCTATAGTATCATCTCTCACTTTCTTTGCACCAAATACAAAACCTCTTGATGTTTTCCACTTCTCCATTGCCATTTTCCTATTCCACACACTTCACATGCACCTTCCTTGAAACTTCTCGAGAACAAGAAGAATCTCTTCTTTCAATACATTATCTATCTCATTCATTTTGGTCAGCTTCTTTTCAGATGTTTTTGGAGTATATTCCTTTTTTATTTCATACATTCTAGTACTTGATACCTCCAATTTTGCATTGTCATTTTCCCATTGCACATGCTCCACACACACCTTCCTAAACTTCTCAAGATCAGATTCCTTCTTTCATTTCATGCATTATACTATTTCTAAACATGAATTTGAACCCAATAATTAGAAGAATGCAACTTTAAAAGTTAAAATTGCATGCTTATAATAGTAAATAAACAACTTCAAGAGATGTGTATGACAAAAACAAAACCAAATGAAAGTTCAAGAATTGCATTTTTCCCAAGCATATATGAGAAAAAAGATATTGATATACCTCCCAAATTCTACTACAAAAATTTTACTTAATATTTTTCACAAACTTATTCCAGTTGCTATTAGCAATAACACTTGTGGGAAAATGGTTAACGTCATCTAAAGTATCAGAGTGATCTACTAAATTGTAGGATAGATGCAAGAAGGTCAAATATAATCTAGGTAATGCTAGTAGATCATGTTAATACTTCATATTCATGTAACCTTATGCACCAAAGGTGCTATTACTAGTATGTTCTCTTTCCCTTAAATAAATTTGAACATAAGGGATTTGTAAATAAAGTTGGACCTAATTCAACTTTGGTTATCGACATGATCAACAAATAGCACTCTTAACCCTATAAAAGGTTTGGGGTTGAGATCGGCCTTCTCCATTAGATTTACCTCTGTTATGGTTTTTTACCATATTCTGATTGTCATGGTGAACGTGTTGACACTTGTTGTTGCAATTTATAGCTTGCCAAAGACTATGGATGACTCTTATCACTATTAAATTTTGCTAACTATGGGTTGGATAAAACACTAATGGAAAATAGTTATCTGCATCACAATCAAGTCTAGTGTTTCAAAAGTGATCTTCTAAGAGGCAACAACCCTATCATCAGACCATTAATAGTAGTGTGAAAGGTACTAATGTATGTGCTTTCTACTTGTATTAGGTTAGTGTTGCATTGTAGATGATTCAAGGATATAATAAAAGATTTGAAATTTACTCAAGGAAAGGCTTGGAGTTTCTTACTCAAGCTTGGATAATAACTTGAGTAAGGCTTGGATAGAGGATGTCTTTTCTTACCTAATCTTGCATAATCACTTAGACGAGGCTTGAATATGCTTACTTAGGCTTGCATAATCACCTTTAAGCAATGGTTTGATGGGGATTTTGATAACATGGATTAGGATTTAGATAGACTCTTGATAAGATGATAAGGGTAGGCTAATGGTGGAAGGGACCAGGGTCTAAGGATGATGGTTGTGATGAATAGCTTATGATAATGGATTAAAATTCTAAGATGAGGGAAAGATGATATATTTTGGATGGATATGATGGAAATGTTTGATGTTTTAGGTGAAATGAAGGTTGAAGAAGGGTCTCCCAAGTCTGAGATCTAGGGATACAAAGGTAAGGTTTGCAAATTGAGGTCTCAAGATAGTCAAATGGTGAAACCATAAATATGTATATAATCTTCCCAATATTCATTATATATGTGTAAAAATGTAGTAGAAAAAAAAGACAAACATATGTAACCTTGGAACCAAAACATATGTAAACTTGCAGAAATATAGAAATGAAAGGGCTAACTATCAACTAATCAATGTGCATACTTACAAATTAATCCAATGAACATGACTTTACATTAATCAATAACATGACTTTACAAAATCAATGTGAATACGTACAAATTAATCCAATGAACCAATACATTAATCAATAACATGACTTTACAAAATCAATGTGCATACTTACAAATTAATCCAATGAACCATCCGGTCTACTCTACTCTTTATTGTGTCAATTATTGCCTCATGGTCAGAGTCACACACCTTCCACAAGGCCTTGTTCAAAGGTCTACCTCAATATTGTATCAAATGAACATTGGATGCCATGACAAGGTTTGAGTAATGAATAATATTCTGATGTGTCACATTCCTAAAATAGCAAAACATTAACACTCTTATGTGAGTAATTTCTAAGCCATGTTCTAGTAACAACCACCGAGCCTATAGGGTATTTGATGTTTTCTTCATTTGTAACTAGGGCCTCCAATTTATTTTTGGCCTCAACAAAATGACATAATTAATAATATGCTCCCTCTTCATTGTCTTCATCTGCAATAACTCCACAAATATGGCCTACATTGATATGTTCAACAAATTAGATGAAATTAGTCAACATTACAAAAACACAACAAAGTAAGATAACATTAGGAATTTCAAAAACCGTGCAAGTAGATATATTACTTGGTTGAACTAGATATGATATGTGGTCAAATTCAACTGATTATTCCATTTGTTTCAATTTCAATACCATCGGGGGCTAATACGTGTTAAGTGGTCTAAGATAACTTAACCACCATTCATCAAACCACTCCTTTGACTCACTCATTCTAGGCTTGAATTGTACATGAAGAATAAAATCATTCCATCTTTCACATATGGATACTCCATGAACCTGCATTTGAGCTTCTGAAAGAGTGTAGATCACTTGATCCTATGTGTAAAACAATCCTCATTTGGTGCAATGTCAGTATCATCTATCAACCAAAAAAATCTATGAACTAAAGACTTACCTTCATTGCATGGACCCATCAAAGTATTACACCACTCGACAATTGATATTGCATCTATCAACTTTGCATTGTCTTTATACTTTAACTCTTCTCATGCTAATGCTATTTTGATACATGCTCCTACACCATCATGCTCCCCCTTTACATGCCCGACCTCACAAAAGTTCCGCATATGTTGAACACCTATAATATTATGCATCTTTCTCAACCAATAGACCTTTCGTGAGTTCTAGAATTATGATGCACAATTATTTGACCATATGACATGTTGATTGAATGATATGCACCTTGTAGCCAAATCATTGTAGAAAACCTAAAAGAAACCTTTCAAAAACTTCATAGAATGTGTGCAATCATCACTAATATAAAAATGATACTCCCTTAATATATTTCTATCATCCTCTGTACTATCATTTGCATGAATAAATGTGATGTGCACAAATATAGAAACCTATGTGGAGTTGTAATATTGTGATTGCACCTCACGCTGTGGTTGTAGATTGCAGTTCTCTATAAAGTCGACGATTGAAACAATGGTAGCAAGTGGAAATGTGTCCTTAAATAACATGAATTGCAAGTCCAACCATTGAACTCTATGGGTATGCCTTGCATACTCATACACTATACTATCATGAATTGTAGACAGAAACTGATACACTAGAATATTTTGAATAACCAAATCACATCATTTTCTTTTGGTACCATATTTTGTATTTGTTACCTTAATTTCGGTCATCACTTTCAAAATTGGCACCCCTATTCAATTTTTGGTTAGTTTTATAATTTAGGAAATGTTTCATGGGGTTCTTCTAACTTGGGTGGTGTTTTCTCCTATTCATCTAACTCACCATTTTACCTCCCTTTGTTTTATTCATTCTTATAATTTTCGCATGGGTGGTGTATTGTGTGATTATCATAACTTCCTAAGAACTTTAAGTCTTTTAATTTGATGGATGGTGGTCAATACTTGAGGTTTTTGAACTAGCCGAAAAGACCACCAACGATGGGTCTTCAATGTTTTCAAGTTTGGGCAGGACTTTGAATGGTTTTTAAAACCATCTGTGGTCTTTTACTTGGTTTTGTGAACCTCCCATTTTACCACCTTAAGAGAATTTTTCAAAAGAAACTAAGGGAATGATAGTGTATTTTTCTTTTGTTAAGATGCATTTCAGTTCTAGATAACAAACCCATTTAGGTAGGAATGAATACAAACGGATGCCATCAAAATACAACAAATGAAATTAAAAGATAAGAATTTTTTAGAAAGAATGCAAACACTAGAATTGGGCAAACAACCCCATGTCATTCCTCACCATCTTGACATGGAGAAGGGTTACAACTTCCTTAGTAGCTTTATTTTGAGTTGCAGTTGCGATGCATATGGCATGAACAACCAATCTGCTTTGTGGGTAGTTGTTGAGCCTGATGATGGCTACATTAACTCTATGATGTAACTTAGTTCTAACCAGGAACTTCACTACCCTCATCCCCCAATCTCGATGTCTAGAGGAGTGAATGACGATATACACAAAACACTCAAGAAGTGTGGCATTGTGTACATGCAATTGATTTAGGAAGGCTTCTCCAAGTATGCTATAACAACACCCCCTCTTCTATCTAACTCTAGACAACAAAGATCTCTCTCATATGGTCAAATAGTCACCTGAGGGGACTAAACTCAATTTCCTCAATGAATATGAATCCATTCATTGACACTCCATCGCTTTAAGCACTCGCCATGTTTGATACTTTAGGATGGTGAATTGTGGCTGTGCATACTGAATTTATAGAAGGTTTGTGAGATATTTGAACTGGTATTCTTTAAGATTGATCAAATGATAGGATGGTGATGCAATAGAAATTAACTGTTGATGTGACCAAGATCCAATTAATATTCTCAATTAATCTTCCAGTTGGACAGCTTGCACGTGTGACTCCATTGTTTCTCTGAGATAGCTATTTAATGTGGTTTGTAAAGCTTGTTAGTTGCATAAGAATTGATAGCCACAGGAAAAAATTTAAAACAAGAAATGTTCGGTGATTGCCTAAGGTCATATCATTAGTAATGTAGTCATTCCAATTATTAATTATTTCTTGTGAATTAGTTTTTAGGGTGGAATATTAAATGAAAAGAAAATGTTGCTATGTTTAGTAACCTTTTAGTGATTGTCAAAGAAAGGAGAGTGGGACCCCTATATCTGGGTGGAGAAAAATTCAGTGAGGGTTTGAATTCTTGAGTGTGCACTATGATGTAACCAAGAGAGGAATAATTTATTCTAGTTTTAATTTATTCCATGTTGCAAAAACTCACAACCTGTGAATTGCATTTCTTGAATGTAATGTTGATTGTACTAATATTTGTGCTATGTGCATATCTAGAGCATATTTTTTGTGATAAGTCTACTTTGATACATTTAATTCATTTTTTGCAATTCTAAATCATTTCTATTTCCATTTAAATGGCCATTTGTCATTATAGTCTGTGTGCTAGTTGATTAATGACTTTCTTGAAGCTTATTTTGCATTAGTATCATTTTTATGAGCTGATGTTTGTTGCCTTCATTGTGTTTTGGTAAAAATCATATTGGTTATCAATTAAATTATAAGAGGGATTTGTACCTATAAAATTTAGAGGAAAGTCACAAATGCGATTGTGATATTTTTGGAGCTATTAGGGGCTTGGTCCCAGTGCATTACGGGCTATAGAGTTGAAAATTTAAGACATATTTCTAAAGACCAATCCATTAGCTAACATATTTTTGGTGACTCCACTAGGGAGAAGAAATTAATTAAAATTTTTGATAAGTTATCATCATGTCATGCAACAAGATGGTACTTCCCCTAATAATGTATTTCCTATACTTCAACCTGATTTGGAATGGATGCGGGAAAAATAGGAGGATATTATTTCACAATTAAATACACTTGCTTGGAGGTATAAAAGAAGTGTAGAAAATTATATGTGATCCAATTTCATCTTGGAAGAGGAAGAAGAGTGGGCCCAATTTCCACCCAGGCCTATGAATGAATGCCCCCTAGGTTGGTTTTTAATATTATAACAATACACCTCACCATCCCAATCAATGCCCAGATCAGTGTCCTAATCAGCATTTGAAACAACACCCTAACCAACCACAAAATACTCCTCCTTCTCAATCGCCACCTAGAAATTAATCTAGGGGTACCCCCCCTTTTTTACTCCATTAGGAGTTGGAAAATTTGAATACCTATGGCTTCAATTCTCTGGGGTAACTATATTGGACCTTTCACCCTATCACAATGTAATGACTTGCCATGTGGCTCTAGAAAAAGACTCCCCAAATTCTCTGGTAAAGGTATACAAGATCTAGAGGAACACATCCTAGTCATGGCTGCAATAAGTGGAATTATGGGAATTCAAGAAGAAGACATATTTATGAGGATTTTTTTTTATAGTTTAGTTGAAAAAGCAGCTAAGTGGTTTAGAGGACTAGAGAAGGGATATATAACTAGTTGGAATATCCTTCATAAAAAATTTCTCCAATGCTTCAAAGGTCCTATTGATGTCGCTACCTTGCTAAGATGTAGTTCATTTAGATTATGAAGGAAAGGTAAGAGCCTATGAGATATTTTGTATATAATTTTAATTAGTCTCTTCAATGGATCCCCACACTAGAGAAGTCAAGCAAGATAGTTCAATTTCATGTATTTACTTTTGCACTTGATCTATATGTCCAACTCATTCTAAAAAGAGACAAAATCTATGGGATTGAACAGGCTCAACTTGAAGCAGTAAGTATTGAAAATGATTTGATCACTATGGGAAAATGGATGTTGGAAAATGCTAGTAAGCCTGCTATCATTTTCCCACCACTTGTCTGTAGATTCTATGGATCCATTAATTTTACAAATTCACCCCATCCTATGGCGAAAAATATGAATTTGACAATATTGAATAGCATGCATACTCTATAGGAGGGAAAAGAAGAGGAAAAGAAAGAAGATTATGTCTGGTATGCCCAGTCATACAGTTTAAATACTTCAATGGAAACAAAAGATGATCTTAGCTCATCAAGTGATGATGAAGACCTTTCACCATAAGGAAGGTATTCTCCCACATCTCAATTTACTTCTCCTTCTCCCCTGAGGATAATTCACTTCCTTGTAACTAGAATAAGGTCAAGTGCTAGACTCTCTTTTCATTCCAGAGTATGAAGCCTTCACGTTTGAAATTGCAAGTGCAATTAAAAAAGATAATGAAGATCCCTTGGGTGGAAACAAAAAAGGTGGAGTGAAATGGTTTACCAAATCCAATCATCTATTCATTTTTTTTGAGTCCTTTGAGATTCATGATAATCTTCTATTTGAGGATTCAAATTTCTATTTACAAGATTTTCCAATGAAAGAGGTCATTTTTTTTTAGTTCATAGTGAAGGGTAAGACACTACAGTGATGGAGGACTAAAATGCTATAGAGCCACAAGGTAGTTGTGATGATAAGATAATAGCTTGCAAAGTAAAATGTTGCAATATTGTAGAGAAGATGGAAGAATTTAATTTATTATAAGGGCAGGAGCTCGTTTAGATGATTGAGTCTCAGAAAGGAGCCACAATTAGTCTAGACATTTCAGTGTGGGCTTATCTACATCAGGAAGACATTTATGATGAAAAATGGTTGTTCGAGAGCATTAAAAGTGTTAAATTTTTCTTTCACGACACCAATGTTTGGGTAATTCTAATCTTTGCTTTACTTCAAAAGATGCATAAAATGATGGGCCTTTTCAAGTATGGATCATTCTTCTCTTAGCCTATCAACAGTTGTGTGTGAGTGGTCTCTTCTCTCTTCCCTCGATAGTTTTCATCCTACCCTATAAATATTTTCTATTTTGTGTGTCATTTTTGTTGTGCTTGTTTAGGTTTTTAGGTTTTGGTCTTTGTTCCTCTTCTTACCTTGACTCTGTTCCCAATGGATATATGACTATTCATAACATCTCTAGGTTCCTTGCTACATCCTTTCAGTCCTTGTCCCAATTCAAAGCCATTGTTACCTTAATTTTTATTATTGCTTTCAAAATTGGAACCCCTATTCAATGTTTGGTTAAGTTTATAAGCCAGGTGGTGTTTCATGGGGTTCTTCTAACTTGGGCGGTGTTTTCTCCTGCTTGTCTAACTCGCCCTTTTACCACGCTTTGTTTTGTTCATTCTTATTTTCTCACAGGTAGTCTATTGTGCAATTATCATAACTTCTCGAGCACTTTAAGTCTTTTAATTTGATGGTTGTCGGTTTGTACTTGAGGTTTGTGAACTAACTAAAAAGACTGCTAGTGATGGGTCTTCAAAGTTTTCAAGTTTGGGTGGTAGTTTGAATGGCTTTTAAAACCATCGGTGGTCTTTTACTTGGTTTTGTGAATCTCCCATTTTACCACCTCGAGCATTTTTCAAAAGAAACTAAGGGAATGATAATGTAGTTTTTTTTTCTTAAGATGCATTTTGATTCTAGATAACAAACCCATTTAGGCAGGAATGAGTACAAATGGATGCCATCAAGATACAAAAATGAAATTAAAAGATAAGAATTGTTTAGAATAATGCAAACACCATAATGTATAAACGTTGTAATTTTATTATATATATATCGATGGCATTACAAAAAAAATTGTTTGATTACAAAATTGGGAGCATCAAAGTGATAATTTTTTTAGAAAGAAACATAAGCACAAGGATTCCTTCCAGTACCACCTAGATGCACTCTATCTAGATAGCTATCTCAGAGGTTCAATAGAGTCATACGTGCAATCTAACCAACTAGAAGATTAATTAGGAACATTAATTGGATCTTGGTCACACCAACAATTAATTTTCATGTGGCTTCCTCAGTGGCATCATTTTGAGTTGTAGTCATGATGCAAATGATGTCACCAACCAGTCCACTCTATGGGTAGTTGTTGAGCTTGGTGATGGCTACAATAACTCTATGATGGAACTCAAGTCTAACAAGATGCTTCGCTACCCTCATTCCACAGTCTTGATGTCTAGAGGTGTGAATGACAGAATACATGAAATGCTCAAAAAGTGTGGCATTGTGTACATGCACTTGATTCAGGAAGGCTTCTCCCAGTATGTTTTGCAACACCTCCTCTTCTATCTCACTCTAGACAACGAATATCTCTCCCAGTTGGTCGGATAGTCTCCTAAAGAGGGGACTACACTCAATTTCCTCAATGACTATGAAGTCATTCATTAACACTCTGACACTTATAGAAGGTTACCAAGACATTCAAATTAGTATTATTTAAGATTTATCAAATGATATGATGGTGATGCGGTCAAAATTAATTGTTGGTGTGACCAAGATCCAATTAATGTTCCTAATCAATCTTCTAGTTGGTTAGCTTGCACGTGTGACTCTATTGCACCTCTGAGATAGCTATTTAATATGTGGTTTGTAAAGCATGTTAACTTCACAAGAATTGATAGCAATGGGGTAGAATTTGAAACAAGAAATGTTTAGTGATTTCCTAAGGTCATATCATTGGTAATGTAATCATTTCGATTACTAGTTATTTCTCATCTATTGATTTTTAGGGTGGATAGTTAAACAACAAGAAAACATTGCTATGCTAGCAACTATTTAGTAATTGTCAAAGAAAGGAGAATCAGACCCCTATATCTAGGGGGAGAACAATTCAGTGAGGGTCCAAATTCTTGATTGTGCACTAAGTTGCAACCAAGAGAGGAACAATTTATTCTAGTTTTAATTTAATCCATGTTGCAATAACTCATAATTTGTGAATTGTGAGTCTTGAATATAATGTTGATATTACTGATCTTTGTTTCATAATTGTATCTAGAGCATATTTTTTGTGAGAAGTCTACTCTATTTCATTTAATTCATTTATTGCAACTATGAATGCTTTCTATTTCCATTTAAATGGTCATTCGTCATTATAGTCTATGTGCTTGTTGATTAATGAATTTATTGAAGCTTATTTTGCATTAGTATCATTTTTATGAGTTGATGTTTGTGGAGTTTATTGCTTTCTATTCAAAAGCATATTTATTATCAATTAAATCATGAGAGCTACACCTCTAAAATTTAGAGGAAAGTCACAAATGCAATTGTGATATTTTTAGAGATGTTAGCAGCATGGTCCCAATGCATTATGAGCTATAGAGTTGAAAATTCAAGATATTTTTCTAATGACCAATCCATTAGCTAATAGTATTGTAGGCCACTATTTTATACTTTCTGAACTCTACTAGTTTGTTTCCAACCACATGTGTTCTTTCCATATGTTCACATATTGGCATATGTTGCAAGCCACCACAATGCTGACATGTACCATCCAAGCATAATTTCCTATAGAATATTTGACCTTCCTCTCTTTCACATATTTTTTTTGATATGAAGTCTCTTGAAGATGTTTGTGGGGCATCTATGCCATAATCCTGTAAATCATTGTTAGTATGAAAAACTAAACATGTAGATCAATAAACATCAAAATGGTTAGAAAATTCAATATGTAATCTACAACAAGTAGTGCGTGTGTGATTTATTTTGACATAGAAATTTTTTAGCATTCCAAAATATCTTTGACAAATTTTAATTTCAGGATATGTCTCTAGAAATTTACCAAAAAACTATGTTTGAGTCATATCCAAAAAATGCTTTGGATGTGGCTCAAAGTTTCAACTATCAATTATCCTTCTTACCACATCCCTTTGATTTGGAGATACCCTTGTGTAATTCTTCAAAAAATATTCAATTAGTGATCTCAAGGCTTCAACAATTGGTTTATCTTTTCTCGATAGTCTCCCCAAGAATTCCCATAGTTCATTGGAATCAGTTTCCTCAATTATTTGGTTCCTTCCAATGAATCTTGATAATTTTTTCTATTAATTCTCAATGCTTGAGTTGTATTTTCAATGAGATGATATTTCCTCTTTTGATTACTTACTATTGTTGATGTAATGACACATTGTGTGAAATTTCTATCCTTAATGCATGAGGTGTTACCCACACTCTCAAATGCACTCATTATATTCTTCACAATAGATTTTTCACTCGAAGCCTCAAATGTTCTCAACCCAAGAATCATCATGATGGACCTATAATTTATACTTCTCATCATTTCAAAAAATATTTTACATCTTGTGGTTTCATTTAAATTTTCAAAGAACACTCTCCAAATCTTATGAGCATATATTCTAAAATTGCATTTTGGAATCTTACCTTCCATTGGCTGTAAAATATTCTCATCAATATCAATAAAATAATTTGGCTTTCTAAGAAAAATTCTAGGTGGTGTTATCAAAGGTAAATTCATCTCAACATTAAGAATTTCATCAATATGTAAGGAATATGGGATAGATGGCATACCTTTGATCATAGATGGAGTAGATGATGTACCTTGAGGTTGAGATGGGAATGATGGAATACCTCCTTCCTCACATGTGAGGGATTATGTACTCTCAACTTGAGATGCAGTAGATGGTGTCCCTCCATCTTGACTTGTGGTAGAGAATGTTTCTTCAACTATAGTATTCAAATCTCTTATACCATGAAGGTTTTGCATTCATTCCCTTTGTGCCACCAATTCCATATATCTTTTTGATGGTTGATGTTCCTCTTCAATTGGCATGTCTTTGACAATCATTTCCAATTTCTTCTTTTCACGTTGTAACCTCACACCTTCTACTTTCTTTGTATTCTTATCTTCTTTCTCTTCTTGTGTTGGTTTAATCCTTGAACATTTCCTCAACACGATGAAGAATTTTATTTGTAGCATGATATAGAGAAAAATATTAGTTTCTAAAAATTGAAATGCATTACAAACTTTCAAGAAAATACAATTGGCAAGTGTAAATCCAAATTCCACAAATTATGTCAACATCCTACCTTTGGAAAAAGATATGGGCAACAATCAAATAATTGAAAGAAAGGGGAATATTTGTCAAATGTTAAAATTTCAACTCCCTTGGCATACATATATGAGAAATGTGGAATCATGGACAAGGCATGTGATTTTTTTGAAAAAATACATGAAAGAAATATGTCAAGTATTGGAATGATTGCATGATATGCGCAAAATGGAAAATTTGGTAGCATAGAAAAGGAAATGAGTTGTTTGAAAATTTTCCTCAAATAAATGAAGTCTCACAGTGATGTACATCACTATGTGACCCCATTTCTTTGAGGAATTTTTTCTTACAATTCTCACTACCTTGTCAATGTGGTAACATTGACAAGGTAGTAAGCTGTTTGAAAAAATTCCTTAAAGAAATGGGGTCTCGCGGTGATGTACACTACCTTGTCAATGTCGTAACATTGACAAGGTAGTGAGATGTTTGAAAAAAATCCTCAAAGAAATGGGGTCTCATAGCGTATCACCATGAGACCCCATTTCTTTGAGGCATTTTTTTAAACAACTCACTACCTTTTCAATGTTACTATATTGACAAGGTAGTGATCTTGCTACCTTGTCAATGTGGTAACATTGAAAAGGTAGTGAGTTGTTTGAAAAAATTCCTCAAAGAAATGGGGTCTCATGGTGATGTAATAGGGATGTACATCATCATGAGACCCCATTTATTTGAGGCATTTTTTCAAATAGATCACTACCTTGTTAATGCAATAATATTGACAAGGTAGTGAGCTCACTACCTTGTCAATGTTATTGCATTGACAAGGTAGTGAGTTGTTTGAAAAAATTCCTCAAAGAAATGGGGTCTCACGGTGATGCACTACATTGACAAGGTAGTGAGTTGTTTTAAAAAAATCCTCAAAGAAATGGGGTCTCACGGTGATGTACAAAAATGCCTCAAAGAAATGGGGTCTCACAGTTATGGTCATCACCAGGAGACTCCATTTCTTTGAGTCATTTTTTCTCACAATTATTACTACCTTTTCAATGCATTGAAATTGACAAGGTAGTGAGCTCACTACCTTGCCAATGCTATCACATTAACAAGGTAGTGAGTTGTTTGAAAAAATGCCTCAAACAAATGGGGTCTCATGGTGATGTTCATCACCATGAGACACCATTTCTTTGAGGAATTTTTTCTTACAATGCTCACTACCTTTTCAATGCATTTTTTCTTACAATGCTCACTACCTTGTTAATGCATCCAAATTGGCAATGTAGTGAGATCACTACCTTGTCAATGCTACCACATTAACAAGGTAGTGAGAATTGTAAGACAAGGAACATGAACTATTTGAAAAAATACCTCAACATGAGATATGTCCTTGTGGACTACAATGATTGTACGGATATGCACAAAATGGATTTTTTGAAAATGCTTTAGAAAATTTCAAGCAAACGCAATTTATAGGTGTAAAACAAAATTCCAAAGCATTTTCCAACATCCCCCATGTCTATACCAAAATGGAAGCGTTGGAAAGGGGTATGGACATCCATAAAAAGGGATTGAGAAATGATGTATTATATTACATAGTTATAACTACTCTCATAAATGTGTATACAAAATGTGGAAGCATACACAAGGTAGGTCAATTGTTTAAAAAAATTCCTAAAAGAGATGAGGTCTCATGGACCACAATGATTACAAGATTTGCATAAAAGTGGATTTGTTAAAAAATATTTTGAAACTTCCAAGAAAATGTAAATGGAAAGTGTAAAGAATTGTGTAGTTTAAAATGTGCCAAGAAGGAATAAGGATATAATGAGAAACAAACAATGATGAACCTGGAATATGTATAATAAAAAAAGTAAAGCATTGTATTAAGCATGTATTCTAAGGGAAGATAATGAAACATAATATAATTAAGGAAAATGTAAAGAAAATGTGTAAAGACTTGACATACCTAAAAAATGGAGATTTGAATGGAGGAACTACCCAATTATGAATTATTTTTTTCTTCTTGCATCAAACTCAAAAATTTGAGTTTTTTCACAAGCTTGCTTCCTTTTCAACGTTTAATTATATCGCTCAAATAGAATTAGTAACAACAATACAATTAACCAATTTATAAAGTTAAATTCCTACAATTCAATCACAATTAACATTGCAACACTACAAAAATTGAGACTTCAATTGATATATATAAAAATCGATGTGAAAACTCTATTATTTCCTCCTTCCTAAGTTTGCAAACCATAAAAATGTGGTGGAAACTTCATGCAAAAGTGGTATAATGTTAAAACTTTGCATGTGCATTTCCTAATAGCATGAAAAATATATTTTTTTATCTAAACATGTGCATAACTGATAGAATAATAGAGTATGTGGGCTTGGATCATGGGTGTCCAAGCTCTTTTACCATTTTAGAGAAATCCAAAATGTGCTTGCATTATAACATGAGTGTGTTTTGGCTTGCTATACAAACAACCATATTCTCAACTTCTTCAAAATGTGATCCCGTTATGAAAATGTTAATTTTCTAAAGGTTTCCTAACTCTCTCACCTTTGTCTCCCCCTCACCTCTCTACCTCTCCCTTCTCTAGGTCTCTCAGTCACTCCCTTTCTTCCTCTCCATCCCTCCTTATTCATCTGGGACTCTCACTTAACCCTAAACCCTATCCCTAAAGCATCAACCCTGAGCCCTATGCCTAAACCCTCTACCCAAGACACTATGCCTTAAACCCTAAACCATCAACCCTCAACCCTTAACCTTTAAATCCTAAACCCTCATCCCTAGACACTATGCCTTAAACCATAAACCCTAAATCCTATCCCTAAAGCCTCAAACCTTAACTTGTAAATCCTAAACCCTATCCCTAAACTCTCCACCCTTGACACTATACCTTAAACCCTAATCCCTCAACCCTCAACCATAATCCAAAAACTCTTAAACCATTAAACTCTCAACCCTTAAACCCTAAACCATTGACCCTTAAACCATAAAGCCTTAAACCCTCAACCCTTGAACCCTAAACCCTTGACCCTTATACCATAAAGCCTTAAACCCTCAACCCTTTAACCCTAAACCATTGATCCTTAAACCCTCAACCATTATCCACCCCTCTCCTCCCCTATATCCCTCACCCCCATCTCTCCCCTATCTCTGTCACCCCTCTCTCCCTAGGATGTAGGTGTCTCACTTGAATATCTCTCAAGGATCTCTAGATACTTCCCTCGCTCTCCATCTTTCTCCCTAAGATGTAGGTCTCTCACCTCTATATCTCTTTGGGCTCTCTATTCATTTCCCTTCTTCTTTACCTCTCCCCTCTCTAGGTCTCTCAATCACTCCTTTTCTACCTCTCCATCCCTCCTTAGCCATCTAGGTCTATCACTCCTTATCTCATTATCCACCCCTCTCCCCCCTCTATCTCTCTCACCCCTATCTCCCCCATATGTCTCTCACCTCTATATCCCTCGAGGCTCTCTATTTATTTCCCTCCCTCTCCACATCTCTTTCCTCGTTACCCCTCTTTCTCTCAGGTTGAAAACTTCTCTCTCTCATTTAATTCTATCTCTCCCCCACCTCTCTATCTCTCACCTCTCTACCTCTCCATACCTCCTTATCCATATAGGTCTCTCACTCATTGTCACATTACCCACAAGACTCTCTCCCCTCTATCTCTCTCACACCTATATTTCCCCCTATGTATCTCACCCCTCTCTCCCTATGCTATAGGTCTCTCACCTCTATATCTCTCAAATGGATCTCTACTTATTTCCTTTCCTCTCCACCTATCTCCCTCCTCATTACCCATCTTTCCCTCAAGTTGTAAAATTATCTATCTCATTTTCTTCTATATCTCCCCTCACCTATCTATCTCTCACCCCTCCCTCCTTGGGTTGTAGGTCTCTCACCTCTATCTCTCTCAGGGCTCTCTAGTTATTTCCCTCGTTGTTCACATCTCTCCCTCCTCCTTACCCCTCTTTCCCTTAACCTTTAAACCCTTAATACTTCAACCCTCAACCCTCAACCCCAATCCCTCAACCTTTATACCCTAAACCCTTAAACCCTTAAACCCTTAATCCCTCAACCCTTAAACCCTCAAATCTTAAACCCTTAGTCCCTCAACCCTTAAACCCTTAATCCATCAACCCTTTAATCTATACATTGAACCAAGTCAACCCTCAATTCTCAAACCTCTACCCTATACATTGGACCCACAACCCTATAGCCTTAAACCATCAACCATCAATTATCAAACCTCTACCCTATACATTGGACCCTCAACCCTAATTCGTCAACCCTTTACCCTCAACCCTATACCTTAAGCCATGATCCTTAAGTCCTCAACCTTTAAACCCTAGACCCTTGACCCTTAAACCTTAAAGCCTTAAACTCTCAAACCTTAAAACCTAATCCCTTAACCCTCAACCATAAACCCTATCCCTAAAGCCTCAACCCTCAACCCTTAAATCCTCAACCCTTAAGCCCTCTACCCTATACATTAAAAACCCTTAACCCTAATTCATCAACCCTATAACTTAAACATTAATCTCTTAATGATCAACCCTTAAACCCTAATTCCTTAAGCCATCAACCCTTAAACCCTAAACCCTTGACCCTTAAACCTTAAAGCCTTAAAAACTCAACCCTTAAACCCTAATCCCTTAACCCTCAACCCTAAACCATATCCATAAAGCCTCAAGCCTCAAGCCTCAAGCATCAAGCCTTAAACCCTAAACCCTATCCCTAAATCATCTACTCTTGAAACTATACCTTAAACCCTAATCCATCAACCCTTAAACCCTTAATTGCTCAAACCTTAAACCCTTAAACCCTAAACTCTCAACCCCTAGATAACCTTAAACCCTTAAACCCTAAACCTTTAAACCTTGTGCCCTATACACTTAACCTTGGACACTCAAACTTGAACATTATCCCTCAACCTTCAAACCTCTACCCTATACACTTAACCTTGGACACTCAACTTTGAACATTATCCTTCAACCTTGAAACCTCTACCCTATACCCTCAACCCTATACTTATGCCCTAAACCCTCAAACCTCATCCATATACCTTATACCCTCAACCTTAAACCCTGAACCATATATCTTAGACACTCAAGCTTGACCATTATCCCTAAATTGTAAACTCTCAACCCTCTACCCTATACCCTCAACCGTATAATTAATCCCTAATCCCTCAATCCTCAACCCTATACCTTAAACCTTGAAACCTACACCCACAAACCCTCATCCCTATACCCTATAACCTCACCCTTATACCCTAAACCTTGAATATTGTGCCTCAACTATATACTTAAAACCTAAACCATACATTCTCAACCCAAGTCACCCTATGCCTTCTACCCTCAATCTATATTGTAAACCCTAAACTGAATATCCTAAGTCCTAATACCTATAATTTACACACTTAATCTTATACATTCAACAAGCTAAATATTATCCCTCAACTATAATCCTCAACCCTATATCTTAAACCCTAAACCCAAAAACCTCAACCCTCAACCATATAACCTATACCTTAGGTATTTATATACCCAAAAACCAAAACCCTTACATACATACATACATACATACATGTACATACAAGCATACATACATACAAGCATAAATACATACATACAAACATACATACATAAATACAAGAATATATATATATATAAACATACATATATCAAACATACTTAACATGCTTGAACATAAAACATTCCAAGCGAGACATAACGTGGGTGCATTATAATGCACTTGTGTTAGGTCAAGCATGACAACACACACAACAAACTTGCAAAAAATACAAAAAAAAACATAACGCGTCAGAATCCCCAAGCCTTTGGCTTGAGATTTTCTTTGGATTTTCAACCCAAAGGCTTAGATTACCTTCCTAACATCCAAAGACGTGTTTTTGCGTATTCTATAGGATTTCACATAATCTTGTTTGTGCTAACAATTAGGTTTGCACATGTTTCAAGGTCGAACAAATTGAACACCTAGGTAATGTTAGGCTCTATCCTAGCTATCTAATGATGTAATTTTTTTCACATTTTGACAATTTTAAGCCTTTGATCTTTAATTTCTTTTGTTTGTATGTCTGTTTTTTGGAAAAAACCAATGTTTGGTATTATTTAATTTATTTTTTAACCATTCATTGAAATTTCAAATAAATTATTTTTTTATAAACTAGACACCATTCTACAGATATTAAAAAAAAATGATTTTCAATTAATTTTCAAATTTTGTATGGGTAGCACGACCAAAATTTTAGTTTTTAGGATGTGTCCACTTTCAAAATTAGTAAAAAAAATCAAATAGTCATTAAAAAATTATCAAAAAATTGGGCATAAACTACATGCTATTAGCTAATTTCTCACTAAAGTGATTTTAAAAATACCAAAAAAAATTTAACCTTTTGAGGGAGCCGTAAAAGATGCTATGTTGTATTTTTTGACCAAAAAAACACCAATATTTGTGGCTCCCTCTTTAGAACCCCTTAATCTATACCATTTTCAATAAAAATTAGTAGTTTAGAAAGAAGACTTGGAGCACATGTTGCATTGTTTTTGTTGCATCTTAAAATTTTGAGTGTAGCTATCCTCAATTTCTCATCCAAGGCCAGTAATTCCTTATTTCAAAAAAAAGTGGCCACTTAAGACCCCCTTTTTGTAACCACCTCCATGGTTTATACTTAATTAAATACACAAATTACACATCACACATATAAAAATGACACGTGCTCAACATATAAGAATAGAAATAAGGAATTATATTAAATAAATAAAGTTGGAGTGCATGTGTCGTTTACAAGGCAAAACATATGGGAATTTTCCCCTTACAATGGACCTCATGGTCAATAGCATGACTATACAATATACTGAAACTTGAACTTTCCTGACAAGATCCTTTCAATTTTTGAGCTCCTTTGCTCACTTTGAGGGCCAAAAAATTGCTGGAGTGTGTTTCCAACCTACCACAAAGTGAATCACTTCCCTAGAATTCTTCCTAAAAGAAGAATACCCAACTCAACATGAGGAAAACTAGCAATGCAACTTTGAATAGGAGTATTGGAATGTGTGAAACAAGTCTCATCAACATATAATCACATCATAAATTTTCAAACACAAGGTTTACTCCAAAAACGTCATCATGTTTGATGCTCATGCACATATGTTAGTTTACCATAAACGTTGCTTGGTCCATCATTTCTTAAAAGTAACAAATAAAGCTTCATAAGAACAAGTATGCTAACATGATATCTAGTTTATAAGCATGCAAGAAAACCTTACCTTAGTCCTTCCACAAGTGCATATCAAGAAATGTAGTGGATCCAATATATGAACATGCAAGTATAAACATGGAAGCAAAATATGTGATATTTTAAAAAGAAGGTATAGCTCATGTATGTGTGTATATACATATATATGGGTATATATATATGAGTATACATTCTTAAGCAAAGAAATTTCATTGCCACATCACCTCCTACCCAATTATCATGAGGAAACACATTCGTTGAATCTATGAACAAGCATTACCTTTCTTACATGGAAAAACATAATAAACATTCCTTCAAGTAAGGATTCTATTTTCAGAATGAATCTATGTAGACATCAATTCATGCAACCAACAATATCTACATGTATGATGGTTCACAATGCACAACTAGCATATAATCATCTTTTTATTTGTCCTTGAAAATTCATCTCATCTTCCAATATAGCTTTAAGAGGTGATTAAGCAATAATGGGAAAAGTTTAAGGTTTATTAACCTAATGACTTCGTCAAGGTTATGACTTTTCCAACCACTCACTCACCATCTTAAAGCAATATCTTGATAAGTAGACTCCTCTTGATCATATAATGATATTTTATATTACAAATGAAATGATATCTATTTAATTAAGGTAGTAACCTCATTCTTCTATATAGTGATGTAGGAGCATCCAGTGGTGTAAGGGCAATCTTGCATCACCCAAAAATAGTTAAATTTCAAGTTTCTCAGTTTTTAGATGTTTTTACATTTTTGGATACCCTTTTCATCATAATGAAATTCCCAATTTATGGTCTTTATTTTGTATTCCTAGGTTGAAAGATATTGCAGTTTTAGTTTCCCAGATTTGCACCTGAAAATCTTCTGAGTTAGATTTGAGGCACTTAGAGTTCTTGGAATGGCCCTGAAACTTTCCAAAATCAGCGTAGCAATTTTGAGCGTGTTATTGACTTCGAGACCTTTCCAACGGTTCAAACGGTTCGCGAATCAGAGTCCCAGATCAAAAGTTATGGCCCCAGGAAGTTGGCGCACTTTCTAGAAGATACAATTACAAATGTTCTTTTGAAATTTGAACTTCAAGTTGTAATTTTCGGCGCCAAACCGCCTAAACTCAAATTTGAATGTTGTTTTGGCTCCAAACTAAAGAGGAGCTCTATTTATGGGCGGGTTTCTAATTTTTGGGTAGCTTTTTATTGTTATTCTGTAGTAACTTGCATGTGTTGTAGAACTTGGGGATTTGAGATCCTCTGCATGTAAGAAGCTCCATTTTCTGAATAAATATATTTATTCTCTTGTTTGTGGGTTATTTTCTAAGTCTCGGGCTGCGCCCTCATCAAGTGGTATCAGAGCGAGGTTTTTCTTGAGCGTGTGGACAAATCGCCGATCGTGAGGCAGTTCGCACTAGGACCATGGTTGTGGGTCGAGGTCAAGAAAGATGCCTGGTAGGTGTGTGGTGCCAGAGGTGGTTGAGGTGGCAGAAATGCTGGTGGAAGAGATGCACCGGAAACCCTCCAAAGACAGATTGATGCGTTACAAGAGCAGTTGAGAAGAGGGTTAAACCCAAGGGAGGAAAGTGAGGATGAAGTAGAGGAAGAAGGTTCAAATGTAGAAGAGGAGGAAGAAGTAATTGATCAAGACCAAATGTGGCTAATAAGGGCCATTTCGAAGATCGGGAAGAAGAAGAGCAAGACCAAATGTGGCTAAAACCCAGAAGAGTTGATCGACTGGATCAACGAGCTAGAAGAATATTTTGAGTATGAGGAAATAGAGGACCCAGATCGGGTTAAGTTTGGAAAATGAAGCTAAAGGGCCATGCCAATATTTGGTGGAAAAGAGGTCCAGTTGGAAAGAAATCAAAGAGGAAAAGGCAAGATCACCTAGATGGGATCGCATGGTAGAGAAACTCTAAAAGCAGTTCATACCAATGGACTACGAGTTAGATATGTTGAAGAAATTGCAAGGGTTGAAGCAAGAAAGCAGATTTGTGAAAGAATATACTGAATATTTTCACAAGATAATCATTAGAATGGGTCACATAGAGGACAATAAGGAGAAGGTAGCCCAATATCTTAATGGGTTATGACCGAAAGCATCTGTGAGGAGTTGCCTACCAATGATCGCCATTGAGGATGTGTATCACTTTGCTCAAGGTGGAAGAGAAGCTGAACAAAAGATTTGATGGCAAGCAAAAAGGACGAGGAGGTCAAAGCGGAAGGGGCAAGGGAAGACCAGAAATAAAATGATGATGAAAAAGAAAAGTGAAGATGTGGGTACCAAATGGGCCAAAGGAATGATAACTTCTACCACGCTCGTGGATCAAAAATAGTGGTGATTAAAGAGGTAGAGGACAAGGGAGATATGGACAAGGACTGAAGAGGTGGTTTCAAAGGAACGTGTTTCTAGTGTGGTGAAGAAGGCATCGAGCCTATGAATGTCCACAACACCAAGGAAGGTAGACAAAAGGCCAAAAGGTCATGTGGGAAGGGTTGGGTGCGCATGTAGATGAGGAGGCCCAATCTGAACATTCAGATGATGCTAAAAGGGGAGAAGCCCTAGTGATTAGGAGAGCCCTGGTGACTGAGGAAAAGGAACTAGAACAGAGGAAGAATCTATTTTGCACAAGGTGCAAGTGTGAATGAAAATGTTGTGATGTCATTATTGACGATGGGAGCACCGATAATCTAGTGTCAGAGGAGATGGTCACAAAGTTGAAGTTGAAGAGGGAAAGGCACCCGCATCCATATCGGATTGCTTGGCTGCAAAAAGACCACAAAGTTTTGGTCAATGAGCAGTTCCTAGTAAAGTTCAAGATCGGGAGCTACCATGATGAGGTACTCTATGATATCATCCCCATGGATGCATGTCACATGTTGTTGGGGAGGCCGTGGCAGTTCAATAGGCGAGCTATACATGATGGCCATGCAAACACTTATTCCTTGACAAAGGATGGGGTTCGTCACAAGTTGAAACCCCTGAAGGAGATCGAAGAAAAGGTATGCAGTAGTGCTAGAATTTGTTATGTAGGATGTTATACCTTAGAAGGTATGAAGCATGAGCGCAGTGTGTTATGCATTGATTCCTAGAGTGAGTAAGGAGGATAGTGAGAAGGTTCCAGAAGAAGTTTCTGGGATGTTGGATGAGTTTTAGGATATTGTTTCTGATAATGTACCTGAGGGTTTACCACCAATAAGGAAGATCAGTCATCAGATTGACTTGATTCCTAGAGCTAGTTTGCCAAATAAGGCAGCTCATAGAATGACTCTAGCAGAAAATGAGTTGAACAGACAAGTTCAAGAGTTGTTGAGAAAGGGTTTGATACGGGAGAGTTTGAGTCCATGTGTAGTACCTGCAGTACTAGCACCAAAGAAGGATGGGGAGTGGAGGATGTGTACAGATTCCCGACATAAACAAGATAACAATCAAGTACAAATTCCCCTGCCATGGATGGATGACCTGATGGACTGTTTGAGTGGAGCTTAGTACTTCACAAAGATTGATCTGAAGAGTGGATATCACCAGATCCTGGATTCGAGAGGGAGATGAATGGAAGACTTCCTTCAAGACCAAAGAGGGCCTGTACGAGTGGTTAGTCATGCCTTTTGGGCTAACCAATGCACCGAGCACATTCATGCGGCTCATGAACGAGGTACTAAAATAATTTTTGGGAAGTTTTGTTATTGTGTATTTAGATGATATTTTGATTTTCAGTAAGACGTTGGATGAGCATCCGATGCATATTCGAGAGCCTTTGAGAAGTTAAGAGAAGAGAAACTATTGATTAATCTAAAGAATTGTAGTTTTGTGAAGAGGAGTTAGTGTAATTTGGGGTTTGTTGTCTCAGCAAAAGGTCTCAAGATGGACCAGAGAAGGTGAAGGCTATTCTAGAATGGCCTACCCCAAGAACTGCTACCGAGGTGAGATCTTTCCATGGTTTGGCTAGTTTTATAGAAAGTTCATTAGAAACTTCAGTAGTATTTGTGGACCCCTGACTGAAACAATGAGAAGGGATAGAAAAGAATTCAAGTGGAGACTGGAGCAGAAAAAGTTTTGAACTGTTGAAGCGAAGGTGACAGAGCAACCTGTTCTAGCCCTCCCAGATTTCAACAAGGTGTTTCAGGTGGATTGTGATGCCAGTGGTTGTGCCATTGGAGCAGTGTTGAGCCAAGAAGGTAAGCCCATTGCCTATTTCAGTGAAAAGTTAAATGATGCCAAGAGAAAGTATTCTGTATATGATCATGAATTTTATGCAATAGTTCAAGCATTAAAGAAATGGAGACATTATTTGTTTTCGAAGGAATTTGTTCTATATACTGATCATCAGGCCTTGTAGTACCTAAATAGTTAGGGAAAATTAAATTAGATGCATATGAAATGGGTAGAGTTTTTGCAGAGTTATACCTTTGTTTTGAAACATAGGAGTGGGAAGTCAAATAGGGTTGTAGATGCCTTAAGTAGGAGGCATACATTGATGAAAAAGATGTAGATTGAAGTGGTTGGGTTCAATGAACTCAAGACACTGTATGCAGAAGATCCTGATTTTGTAGAAGCTTGGAAAGCTTGCAAGGAACCTGTTATAGTAGACAGGACAAGGTGGCTGGATTTCATAATCCAGGATGGCATGTTATTTAAGGGAAGTCAATTGTGTATCCCGAGGAGTTCCATGAGGGAGAACCTGATAAAGGAGAAGCATAGTGGGGGAATAGCAGGACATTTTGGTCGGGATAAGACCATTGCCATTATCAGTGAGCATTATTATTGGCCTCAGTTGTCACAGGATGTGAAGAAGTTTGTACAAAGCTGCAGGGTATGTCAGATTGCTAAAGGAGTGACCCAGAATATAGGCTTATATCAGCCCTTACCTGTACCAAAGAGGCCATGGGAGGATATAAGTATGGACTTTGTTCTTGGTTTGCCAAGGACATAACGAGGGAATGATTCAGTCTTTGTGGTGGTTGATAGGTTTTTGAAGATGGCACATTTCTTTCCATGTCAGAAGACCTATGATGTAGTCCACATTGCTGACTTGTTCTTCAAAGAGGTAGTGAGGCTACATGGTCTGCCAAAGAGTATTGTTTCAGATCGTGACACCAAATTTGTGGGGTACTTTTGGAGGACCTTGTGGAAGAAGCTGAAGACAGAGTTGAAGTTCAGTTCTGCACACCATCCACAAACAGATGGGCAGACATAGGTTGTTAACAGGAGTCTGGATAACCTACTGAGATGTTTGGTAGGAGATAAACCCAAGGAATGGGACTTGATCTTACCCCAGGCAGAATTTTCTTACAACAATTCTGTCAATAGAAGCACTGGTAGATCACCGTTCTAGATTGTGTATGGAGGTAGCCCCAAAACAACTCTAGAATTGAGGAAGATGGACCAAGAGAAGAAAATAAGTGCTGAAGCTGAAGATTTTGTAGAGCACATCAAGAATATACATGAGAAGGTACGAGAACACATTAATAAGATGAATATGCAATATAAGGCAAAGGCAAATCAGAAAAGGAGGAATAAGGAGTTTCAGATTGGCGATGAAGTAATGGTCCACTTGAGGAAAGAAAGGCTTCCCGTGGGAACCTATATCAAATTGAAGATGAAGAAATTCAGTCCCTATAAGATTTTGAAGAAGCATGATTCAGGGAATGCATATGAGGTAGAGTTGCCTGATGGGATCAACATTTCCCCTGTGTTCAACATTTCAGATTTGACAGAGTATCATGAAGGTGGAATGAAGGAAGCACCAGCAATAGGGTAGTATGGCATTCCAGTACCTACTTCAGAAAGGGAGGAGATTGAAACAATCTTGGATAGTCGTGTGGGAAGGAGTACCAGAAACAGGCAGTATGAAGAATATCTGGTGAAATGGAGAGGAAGGCATGTGGAAGATTCATCCTGGCTATCTAAGGCAGTGGTTGACTGGTTGGGTTTTCCTCAACCATCTGAGACATGATGGGGTCACTTCTCAAATTACCCTGGGTGTCTGATGCAGGAGCATCCAGTGGTGTAAGGGCAATCTTGCATCACCCAAAAATAGTTAAATTTCAAGTTTCTCAGTTTTTAGATATTTTAACATTTTTGGATACCCTTTTCATCATAATGAAATTCCCAATTTACGGTTTTTATTTTGTATTCCTGGGTTGAAAGATATTGCAGTTTTAGTTTCCCATATTTGCACCTGAAAATCTTCTGAGTTAGATTTGAGGCACTTATAGTTCCCGAAACGGCCCTGAAACTTTCCAAAATTGACGTAGCAATTTTGAGTGCGTTATTGACTTCGAGACCTTTCCAACTGTTCAAACGGTTTGCGAATTGGAGTCCTAGATCAAAAGTTATGGCCCCGAGAAGTTGGCGCACTTTCTAGAAGATACAATTGCAAATGTTCTTTTGAAATTTGAACTTCAAGTTGTAATTTTCAGTGCCAAACCGCCTAAACTCAAATTTGAATGTTGTTTTGGCTCCAAACTAAAGATGAGCTCTATTTATGGGCGGGTTTCTAATTTTTGGGTAGCTTTTTGGGGACAAGCTCGCATATTGCAAAAGGGTTATTCTGTAGCTTTTTGTAACTTGCATGTGTTGTAGAACTTGGGGATTTGAGATCCTCTGCATGTAAGAAGCTCCATTTTCTGAATAAATAAATTTATTCTCTTGTTTGTGGGTTATTTTCTAAGTCTCGGGCTGCACCCTCATCATATAGTTATAATAATACATCTTTTAATACATATTTCCTAGTATATTTAGTCAACCCGATCACATATATTATTCCAAAGTATTTATAAATATCTACTTCGCCTACAATAATAATTGAAAGTATAAATTGAGAAGGATATTATCATTTTATTTCAGTCATAAATTTTAGTGATTCATTAAATCACTACCAAAACAAGGACTTCTTACAAAGTTAATCCAATCCCCATTAATGCTACAATGGAATAGATATGGTCTCTTAGGAACAACCCTTAATAGTGAAGTCTACACAATCTTGCATAATTGTTGGTCCAATTAGAAAACTCAATTGTATATAAAGATAAAATTCCTAGTGAATATATTTGGTTTATTACACCCATCTACAAGTTATTGATGTCTGAATAAAAATAATCAAAATTAGAAAGACCACGATGTTTTAGAGGAAAGTCTCCATTGCCAAAGGACAAATATGTATGGATTCAAATATTATCATATTGTTTTCATACATATTAACATGATGCCAACACTCCACTTATTTCCATTTTTGACCTCTGGGCGGTTAGAAATTTAATTGTTCTATTCTTTATTGAACGTGTGGACCACATCTTGAGTCTTATATATATGGATATTAACTGCACATATATGATGCTTTATCTAAGCCAAGAGACCCTAATTCACCATATAATATGAAGAGTTAATGCATGTGTAATGAAGGCCTATAAGCAAGAAAATGTGAGGTTTTCCTTGTTTCATCTCTATGGGTTCAGTTGGATTGTGAAGACAAATCATGATTAGATACTGGTAATCAGCAACGATTCTTGAGATTTGAATTTGACAGGGAGGAACTTAAAATCCTTGAAAGTAATAGAGATTAAATCAATGAAATAATAATCTCTTATTGCTCGATACTCAACTTTTTCAATGATACACATTAGAAGAGGTGATTGGTCTGAATAGTATATGCATTGCCTTGATTTGCAAATCGGGTATATTTGTATACATTGCATACTTGGGATAACAAAAGTACTGGGTATTGAATTTCTTTTTTTATTAGAGTGATGTCCAGTTCTTTTGGAGTTTGTGATCTGACTCAGCGTACAAGCTTTCAGAAGTCATTTGATATTTATAAATGTAACTTGTTTGAAGGCTAATGACAAATGAGTGTCAACAACAAACTATAAGTAAAGAATTTACTGTAAATAAAGAAATTACTTCAATCTCTAATCTAAGTATATTTTGAGAAGGGCATCCAAAATAGCCCAAGGAAGAGGCGGCTACGACATTAGGACATAAAACGTTGATAAGACCACATCTATAAAAATGAAAGGTCAGTATGGAGAGTTAACACAAGTATAATTATGTCTGTCAAATAACTCTTCAACTTGCAATGGGTTCAAGTAGATAATGGAATCATAGATTTTGTGATAAACAAATTTTAGATCAAAGTACAACTTAATAAGGGACCAACATTAGGACAAACGCAGATTGATACAAAACATAACCATTTTTAATTCATTGAAAATAACCTCATTCCAAAACGATGCCTAGAACATAGGTTCCTATACCATGACTCTATTGTTAGTCCAAGGTCCCCAAATACATTACATTATCAGGGATTTGGAAGTCGACGGTGCAAGTAGCTATAGCCTTCACAATATAGATTCTATTTTGTTATTGCTGTTACATCTTAAGTGTAGAGCCATATACCAAGTTTCTGAGAGTGGTCTGAGTAGATGAAGAATGGAGAAGGGTTTTGTAGTTCAAAAGAGATCTAGAAAAGACTTATCTTAACCAGTTTATGCTTAATACCCATACCAAGCTAAGATATGAACATGTAGGGAAAATGCAAAGCTCATCAATTAGAAAACAAAACAAGGAAGATAAGCATGAAAGATCCTTTCGGCATATGGAAACTCGATCAACACACCCAAGATAGAGCATTCACATACCATACTTAATCTTTCCACTGCATCCTTATCTTCTACTGCAATCTTTGAGATGCATCCCTCTCTTCTTCACGATCCATGATAGAGTGCCTATATTGCATGTATCTACTCCCATCCTCTCTCCACTATTGGATTTCAAGTGTTCATCTAAGGCTCACAACTCATTCAATATGACTTGCTCTCTAAAGTCAGCAAGACCCTCTGAGTAATCGGGCAGTCCCTAGGTTTATCTAGTGCCCCTGTAGCAGCTTTAACACAGACATCCAAGGCCTCTACCATGTTAGATGTAATTATTGACGCCACCTATAAACGTCACTTATGTCTTTGTTTTCGTTAAGTTCACGCATAGTAGTCAGGGAGTTAGTTCTAATATTTATTGTGAACATTAATGAGCTCGAACACTCCATCCTTTTTGCTCTGTTTTTACTCTGTATTTCTAGATCAGTTTTATGTTATGCAATCTAACTTTTGTGAATATTCTGCATCTGCTAAAATACTGACATGGTATCAGAGCTCACGGTTGTGTTCCCAGGCAGAGAGATCTGTTCCAGATGTGCAGCTTGTAGCACAGTTGGGTGTTGAGGTGAACCAATCAAGTTCGACCTCTGTAGAGACAAAACCCACCACAATGAAAACACGCCAGTGCAAGCAGGATTTCTTCAACAGAAGAGCAGGCTAAGGTAATCACGTATCTCTCACTTTTGAAAGAAGATATTGTTCATTAGCTTAAGAAAATGACAAATAGATTTGAATAGTCATGGCATCCACTAGCAACCCTAGCACACAGGAACCAATACTAAATGATACGAATTATGCCATGTGGGCCATCAAAATGAAAAGTTATTTGAAAAACCTGGAATGTTGGGAGGCCGCAGTCACCAAATATGAAGAACCCAATGCAAATGACCTTGCTGCAATGACCAATTCACATAGGAATGCGAATGCAGAGAACAAAAGGAAAGATTGTAGAGCCCTATGGAATCTACACAATGGAGTTGAGTACTCCATCTTTCCCAAAATAGTAGCAAGATCTAGTGCACATCAAGCTTGGGAGATACTTGCGACTGCATATCAAGGAATTGATAAGGTAAAAAATGCTAAGTTGCAGACATTCAGGAAAAAGTTTGAAACTTTGCAAATGAAGGACACAAAAACTATAGATCGGTTCATGTCTCAAGCCATGGATGTAGTAAATCAACTAAAAGCCTATGGTGAAGAAATCACAGACGAGAAAGTTGTGGAGAAGATTCTCAGAAGTCTTCCACACTCATATGATATGTTGGTGACTGCAATCGAAGAATGTAAGGATCTTTCTCAGTACTCCATAGTAGAGTTGACTGGTTCAATGTTGAACCATGAGTCCAAAATGCAGAATAAAAATGAATCTTTGGAAACTGCCCTACAAACACAAGCCACAATCAGTAGAGGAAGAGGCAGAAGTGGTAGAGGCAGAGGAAGAAGAAGTCAAACCTCTTCCATTGTTGAGAATCAGCTGGAGCAACCTTTTTCACAGCCTCAAACCCAAAGAGGAAGAGGCAGGAGTAACAAAGGAAGAGGTAGATCTGATAAGTCAAATATACAATGCTATTACTGTAAATGATATGGATACTATGAGAGTGAGTGCAGAAAAAAGCAAGCAAATCAGAACAAGGGCAGAGTTTATGTGTCCAACACAGAAGAAGGAACCCCATCAATGTTTCTATCATGCTCAGTAGCAGAAGACAATAACAATGAAGACACATGGCTATTGGATAGTGCCTGCAGCAATCACATGATAGGTAATAAAAATGTTTTCACTAGTTTTGATGTCATAGTCAAGTCCAAGATCAAGTTAGGAGATGACCATTTGGTACATGCTCTAGGAAGAGGTACTGTTACACTAGTAAACAAGCAGAATGAAAAGAGGGATATCCATAATGTCTATTATGTTCAGAACCTAAAACACAATCTGTGGCTATTGGATAGTGCCTACAGCAATCACATGACAGGTAATAAAAATGTTTTCACTAGTTTTGATGTCACAGTCAAGTCCAAGATCAAGTTAGGAGATGACCATTTGGTACATGCTCTAGGAAGAGGTACTGTTATAGTAGTAAATAAGCAAAATGAAAAGAGGGATATCCATAATGTCTATTATGTTCAGAACCTAAAACACAATTTGTTGAGTGTAGGCCAAATGAGTGAGAATGGGTTTGAAGTTAAATTTCAAGATTCCACATGTACTATCTTAGATAAAGCCCCAAGTGAAATGGTCATAGCAAGAGTCCAAATGACTAGAAACAGATTGTACCCCCTAAACCTAAGAAGTGTCAAACAGTCCACATCTTATGCTCATTATGCTACCAATTCTAATGAAACTTGGTTATGGCACCTCAGATATGGCCACCTAGCCTTTAACAGTCTAGATCAATTGCAGAAAAAGTCAATGGTCCTAGGTTTACCAACAATTGATGTCCACCATAATCCTTGTGAAAACTGCATAATAGCCAAACACCAAAGGAGTGCCTTTCCAAATGCAGCAACCTACAGAGCCAGAGATCTACTAGAGCTAGTGCATACTGATCTCTATGGTCCCATGCAAACAGAGTCTATAGGAGGGAGTTGTTATTTTTTAACCTTTATTGATGATTGCAGTAGGATGACCTGGGCATACTTCATTAAGAACAAATTAGACACCTTTGATAGATTCAAAAATCTTAAAGCAATGGTAGAGAAACAAAGTGATAGATAGATTAAAGTTTTAAGGTCTGATGTAGGAGGTGAATATGACT